>JASUUF010000196.1:0-85683 GCA_030449835.1 Clausena lansium
CATTCTCAACCTTATTGTCATTCTCTTCACGACCATATCCATTTCCTATCAATATAATAGTAACATTCTCAACCTTATTGTCTTTGGCATTCTCTTCGGCCCTAGGCAGCTTGAAAGCTGGCTCCTGAGCTGAATCTCCCAATCCCGAGATTGCTTGTTTCAGTACAATCCCACTCCTGGAATTCCTCCATTTCCATGTCCTTGTCTTTGATCTTATCCTCTTGATCACTTCCTGAGGGTACTCTAATTATCTGGGGATTTGAGGAAGATCCCTCCAGTTACGTCAGCTTGTCCTTAGAGCTTCCACCATGTCTGTCCTCCGGGGGCTTCGCTGCTGTAGTGGAACAGCATCACTTATTACTTGACACTGCTCTTTAGATCTCTCCCTGTAATCTTCCATCTCTATTCTGTATCTTTCTTTTACTCCTTTAAGAGCTTTCTCCTGATAAACCTGAATATTCAGGCACGTCCATGCGTAAGACAATAGCATTTAGACAAAAAAATATTAAAGAGTAGCAGAAGTAAACAACGAGTTGAAACCTAATATGGTCCTTACAGCCTTTTCAGATTCTTTTCAGCGCTTGTTCCAGCCAGTTCGCCGATCATTCTACTGATCTCTCTGTCTTTCCCTGGGTGTAATGGTTTCTAGTCTTGCATGCTGCTCTGCAAAAAGAAAAATTATAGCCACTTCTGTTAGGTTTAGGATGAGCAGGATCCCTCCTTTTGATCTCAGATTTCTTCCCTGCGGCGACGACGTTGTACCCCAGAGACAGCATGGGCAGTGGCACTATTATTATTTAAGGAACATTATACATGATGGCACTTGGTGTATGGGGTTCGGAGGAGCCTGATACAGGACACCTTTAGCTTTCTCTGATCCTATTGTTACAGTAACAAGATACCCGCTTTCAAATTTCCCCATCAATGACCCCTATTACCGGAGATCTTTCCTGATGCCATTGGTCTTACTGCAATAATAAAGGAATGAAGGGTTATAATAAATAAATTGCAAGATACATCAAGAGTTAGCATTTGGATAAATAGGGCTTTGAGAACATAGGAAAAACGCAATTAAAAAAAATGAGAAACAGGTTAAAAAAAATAATAATAATTATAAGTTCACTCATCCTCATGAAAATACCTTTTATGACTTGAAAATGTTAGCATATATATAGTAGTATTTATTTTCTCTGAAAAAGTAAGGTTTTCTATTGACAATTACTACAATCCCTAGGAGGGATCCAATAAACAACTAATCAGAAAAGTCTTAAACAATTTTACGATACAAAGTATACAAAATAAGGCAGTAGATTCCAGCAAGACAAAGAGTAAAGAAGTCAGGAGCTGGGAGAACCATTCAGGCAACACTGCAGAGTTAATTCTGCAGGTTGCTGAACAGCTGATTGAATGTCTGGTGAGTAGCTGTGCTGTCCCTTAGAGCTGACACAGCATTTGTGGATGGGCTCTGCCAAGAATCTGCAAAAGGTCATTGAAGTAGTAACTCATATTCATGAGGAAACCACATGGAATCAGGACAAAAGAGAGGTCTTTGGAGAGCTTCAAATCAGCTGAGATATGACACCAACCCTGGGATCTGAAAAAGTAAATTTGTGTTCATAGTCACGAAGCAATGATTGATAGTATTTGCTTACAGCACAAAAGATGCATTTGAAGCAGTGGACGGAAAGTTGAATATAGCAGTGATTTCTTCTCCATCTTCGCCTCCTTAATAAATCTCTAGAATTGGGTTGTGAAAGTATAGATGTACAGCAGGACTAAACATATCATCTTGATCAGCATTGAAAAATTTAGCACTTGAAATATTTTGATTAATGTAATTTATAAATCACATATTACACTTATTGCTAATAGCAGTTAGCTAGTTATAATCACCGACATACATGCATACAACTCTCAATATGACAGATCTGGGAAACAGAAATATATGACCTCGTTTAAGAAAAACAGTGAGCAGAAAGATGAAACTTTAATTTTTAAGTAAAAA
The DNA here is from genome assembly GCA_030449835.1 of Clausena lansium. NCBI lineage: Eukaryota > Viridiplantae > Streptophyta > Magnoliopsida > Sapindales > Rutaceae > Clausena > Clausena lansium. Next base: position 2,006 of record JASUUF010000196.1, read on the forward strand.
AATCTAGACTTCAGAACTAGAATATACAGATGTAGTGATGGACTGAAATAATTGTATCAGAATGGATTGTAAACAAGCCATAAGTGTGAAATATACACAGACCAACTAACACATATACACCCAATAAAAAAAAAAAAAAAAGAACAGATGAAGAAGAAGAAGAAGATGTCAACAGAAGCTTTTCTGTTACAACCAAAAGGCCTCCTCAAGTAAATTTGAGTTATTAAAGTAAATGTGACACGTACAGACAGCTAATACAGACATATAGCTACAAATTAGAATATCCTTTAATGTTAAGTGCATAGAAATACTGGATACTGCTACAAACATGCACGTATCTGGATAGGGGTTACAACCACTAATAATGTGAAGATAAGATCAGACAACTAATTTACAAATATATGCCTTCTCAATACTTTACAGGAGAATTCTATATCTACCAAAAAACTTAGGTACAGTCTAACTCCTTTCCTCCAATAATGAGGACTCACAAACCAAGGTTCAAATATACATCAGATTGTCAATAGTAAGAGGAAAGCATAAAGAAGGCACAACCAAATTGAGAATATTTTAAAAAAAGGGAAAAAAATCAAAGAAAGTTAATGTAAGGCTATGCATAAAAAACAAGCATACAAGTATCTCACAACTTTTTCCATGCTAAATCTACTTGTACAAATATACAAGTCAGACTTGTCTAAAAACACCACACAGCAAAATCATTTCACTCTAATTACTTATAAGTAAATATGCAAAGCAAAATAAATAGATGGATGCCAAAAAGTTCTTTAAAGGAGAGGAGAGATTTTCCAACCATAGACAAATGAAACCAGAAGCAAAACCGAAACCAACAAACCTTATGAAAATTCAAACCATTATCCATCGTAGTTCAAAAAACTATACAAGTTTCCCTAAAGCTATGATCTATTAATTTGACTAAAACCAATATACGGTAATCATTAAAACCAATATACGGTAATCAATGCTTTATATCTGTCAAGAGCTTACGGAACAATTTATTGTACGGCAAAGCTAAAGCCTTGCAGTGATAAGCAAGTTGATCAACTATTATTTTCTTAATCTTTGGTGAGTCGTCTAATCTGTACAGCAAGGTTTCACTCCAACAGAGGAAGAAATCTCTTTCCAATGATATTGAAGATAATTCAATGAGAAATTCCATTTAAATCATGCAGAAGAGGCGTGCTGTCTTAGTCTCCGTCACTTCCATATATTCCAGACATTTCCTAAGAAGAAAGCTTCTGTGGAGATGAATCATATTTACCCCTGAAACAAGCTCAATAACAGATACCCTCTTCCCTTTTTTTTTTTTTTTTAATTTTATCACCCAGATCACTAAATTCATACACCTGACTAAAAATAGAGTTCTGGGCTTAAGACAGACATCACAAAGGCAGTCTACTAACAATTGCATATAGACTAGACCAATGACGGTATCTGTGGGATGGGGCACCAAAAGTATTATTTTCAAATTGTTCGACATTGGATAGTCAATATCATTTTGAACAACCTGGATCATATTTGATTTTTTGATTGCATTCATCCATATTCAAGTTATTGAACCTATTACAGTAAACTTGAGTAGATGCTGACAAAATAAATTAAATACAAAAATAGTGTATTATTAAATCCATTACAAAAACAGTGGTAAGAACATTAGGCAATCTAAACCTTGTCTGCATAACTGACGTTGAAAACAGAAATCCCCTTTCAATTTATTAAAGCTTTTCATAACTTAATGAGCCAACAATGATGAACTTCATTTTTCTCATATTTACTAATGTCCCGCAAATGTGCATGCTACAAAAGAAAAAGTTTCCCAAACAGAATGAAGATAAAACTACAAAATTTTTGCTCAAATTGGTGCCACTATATTCCATAACACATAAGGCAATACAGTACTAAAAGGAAAGGCGAGCTCTGTTTTACTAAAAGAAGCACATCATACAACATAGATCAGGATACATGAAGCAAATAAATTAACTATCTCATAGTCAGCTAGTAGCCCAACAACTAATGCATCAAAATTAACATCGCATCAAACTATCAATAAGCCTAAAATCTTATGCTTTCTTCATTCAAAGATAAAAAATCGATCAGCCCTTTCAACAAGATGTGTTTAATAATGAAACATCCCCATTTAATATCTAATCTGGCTCAAATAAGCGCAGATTAAATCCCTGATTTTATCAAATGAATCTACACTGGCCTAAAAATAGTAACAGAAAAGTAAAAAGGACTAACTTAAAAGGAAAAGTGAGGAAACAAAGCACAGATTAGGAAATGATGATAACAGAGCAGTAGCATTGATAATGCAATCTTATATAGATTCATTGTAGGTCCATGTTTATAAAGAAATAATCATGTCAGAAAAAGAAACATTTTAGAATCTAGGATCTTAAAGAGAAATCAAAATGAGTAGCCAACAAAAATTCATACTTCAGTAAACGAGTCTTACAAGGAGTGCTAACCAAAAGTAACAAACTGATATAAAATGGATAAAAAGATAAGAAGCCTACATGAACTTGGTTGACATGGCAGCATGAAGCTTCTCCAAGGTAGCCATGAAGAGCTTGGGGGTAGCCACAATATCTTCATATTTTGCAAGAGGTGGTGGGTATGATTGATGACCAGAAGCTGGTTCTTTCATGGGAAAAGGACTTTGTTTGGCACAAGAAGTTGATGCCATGGCCTGTTTGACCACCAAGCAAGCACACTCTACTATTCAACTTTCTTCTCACTGCACAACAAAACAAAATTGAAAATCTTTAAAATCAAGAAACAAACAGAACTTGCAGGTGAAACAAACTGCATGCAGGATTCAAAACAAGAGAAAGAGATCAACCCAGAAAGGAAAATAAAAAGAAAACGAAAAGAGAATATATTGGGAAAATAAAAAACCATTAACATCATCAAGATTAAAGATTCAACAACCTTAGTAGATGTAATAACTCCCCAGTAACAAAGGAGAAATGATTCAGAACCCAAGAAAGGAAGCAAAAGGCACAGCATAGGCATAGCCACAGGCGTAGCTATTATCATAGCTGTCATGGCCATGACATCCATCACAGACATAAAGTAGTGCCCAGGATTAAAACAGAAGAAACCCATCAAAGCTCTCATCAGTCTTTGCAACACTCAAAAAGGGCTATGAAGAGACAAATCCTTTTAGGCTCTGGCAATAAAGAAAAGAACCCAGATACACTATCAAAGCAGAAATGCTTACAGGCCTACATAGAGATAGATAGGTAAAGGCTATATACGATGACTTTAAAGCCTCTCACTCTGACATTCTAAAGATACGCTTTTCTATCTATTGGGGTTACTATAAACTATAAAATATAAACAAAACCAAACAAAGAAAAATGTGTGCTAATTGAAGAAATAAAAAATATTCAATTTTTTATCCATCCAATATTCATTTTCATTCATTAACAAAGTTCCAACAACAACTCTTTTTCTATTCTTTTTCTGACACTGTTTCAGAGAAAGAAGGATTTAAAGATTTTGAAGAAGATACCAATGTGGGGTTTGGTTTTGTGGGGTAGCAAAGGAACTGTCCATCAATCAAATAATAAAAATTATTAAGAAAGGAAAAAATGAAAAAAACTTTCAAAAGAAACCAAAAATTACCTTTGCTTAAAAGACCCATTAACATTGAGTTTTCAAATCAAATAATGAAAACAAACCGTCTGTTGTTTGTCCTTCCTCTTTCATGGAGGACAAGATAGAAAATTATTTTTAAAAACTTATGAATAAAAAAAGATAACAATTACCCACAGTGGATATAATAAAATAATATGCAAGAACTATTCATAATATCTTTTTACTTATAATATTTGTTTTGTTTGTAATATTATTATTATTATTATAAGTATTACAATTATTATTATTATTATTAAAAGTATAGAAACCCAGATAAAGAAGAACCAACAGGCAAAATAACCCTAAAATAACCAAAATAAAAAATAACTTACCAACAGTGAGAAGGAGGATTGAGCATGGAAAATGAAATGACATTAACCATGAATTTGAAGCTTATGGCTAAACAATGATTATTAAAAAAATATATTGGTGTATTTGTTATTTTTAGAAGGTGATGACAAATCACATAACCCTAAGATTACATATCCAAATAGGAAAAGACAATTAAACCCTCATTAAACTTTGCTTCAATTAGAAAATCCAGAAAGGGTAGTTTGGGTTTTGCACAAGATGTGAATGGTTGGCAATCAAAATTTATTGAGTTGCCCAAAAGAAAATACTCTATATTTCCCAGATATTATATGTATAATTATGGAAGTGGAGTGAAAAAATAATAATGACAATAACAAAAGCATAACGTGTCCAATTGACTTCCCCGTTTGAAACGGCAAAATCTAAAAATAAAAAAATAAAAAAATAAAAAATCACAAGTAAAAGAGGGAGAGATAAGAAGCAAGAATTGAAGAGATATACGTGCCGTAACAGCAGCTCCAAAAATTAATAAAGGGCAGGCATTTAAAAACACTAAAGAACAAGTCCCAACCAATAACCCTAAAAACTCTTAACCTCTTTATTTATAGTATATATTTAATACCCATTCTTATTACCATCACCAAACCCCTACTTTTTTTTTTCTATATTTGGTATGAAAACGTAAATGTGCTTATGTATATAATAATAAATTAATACTAGGTAGTGACAAATTTTTTTATTTTTAAGATGAGATTTAAGAAAGTTATAACTTATTATAATACGAAATTTTTCTTATTTATATTGATAGTTAACCTTAGTTTAAGTGATACAGACGTAAAATATTTGCTGCATTGATAATTAATGAATGAAGCATGTAAAAAAATTTAATGTGTAGATATTGATAAAAGAGATGGACATGATTTGAAAAAACTAATACATATATCTATCATTTATGTGGTGTTGGTTATATCCAAAGTCATCTTATTAAAAGCATAGACAATAAATTATTATTCCGAACAATTTTAGAAAAGTTTTTTATCTCACTTTAAATCTTTAATGTAACATAGCATATATATTTTTTAATATACAGATAATTAATACTATGTAGAGGCAAGTTCTTAAGATGAGATTTAGAAAAGTTATAATTTATTATAGTATGGAGTTTTTCTTATTTATTATAGACTCAAAGTAGAACTAAAATTTTTTTTGATCATACTTAATTTATTTTTATATAAAGCATTAGTATAGAGAGATTTTACTACAATTAATATTAATTATCAGTAATAAAATTATGGATAAAGCAACACCACTAATGCTGTTTCTTGCCATCATCTCAAAAACATACCATGGTTTAACATAAATTTTAGAGTTCATTAACGTAGTTCTCCTTCATTTTCTGATGGATTGATAAGAGTGATAGTACATTCACCCAAAGGAGGCCCGAGTTGGGCCGATAAAGTAAAAAAAATAATAATAATAATATATATTTTTTTAACTAGTCGGGGTTCTGGTCAGGCTCCCGAAGAACATTAAACTCTAATTACATCTATTTTTTTGTTGTTAATTTTTCTGCTACTCGTGGGTTGTTCGAATCACAAGGATATGCGTGTGATGCAATTGTATGGTGAGTCCAGTGGTGGGATATCGAGGTTCCCACGGCCTGAGGTGGGAGCTCATCGAGAGGTTATCTGATAAATTGATTTCTATTTTTTAATGTTTTGTTTGTTGGATTTGAGTTTCTCTGTTCAGATATGGTGATAGTGTTGTGTTATATTACCAGACACAATGATACTTTTCTTTCTTTTTTTTTTTTTTTTCCTGTTTGAAATGTCGATTTTACCAACATTAGCCAAGGTCCTCCTGTACCTCCTCTTTATAACTCAACGTGTGAAGCCGTTTATTCTTATTTTGTTTTTAAGAAAATTCATAGTCTGATTATATTTATCAGTTGTAATCTTATGTAATATGAGTTGTAGTATGAGCAATAGTCTCATGTAATAAAAAAAAAAAAATTCATAATGAATAGCATCAGTGTTTTGTTATCAGGTATTGTCATAGTCAAAGTTTGAGTCGTAGGTATTATCTTAAGTGTTGTATTACTCATTTCTCTACCCTTTTAATATACTTAACTAATTTACTTTTAGAGATTTGTTTGAGTGGTTTTCAAATAACTTTACTTAATTGGCCACCTAATCAAATCTTAGAGTGCGTAGGTGATTAAAAAAATTGATTTGAATTTTGTCTGGCCCTATCTTTAAAATACCAATAATAATAATAATAAAACTTATTTAAAAAATCAGGGGGCTGTGTTGTGCTAACCCGGTCCAAAATTAACGGCCTAATCATGTTTTCTACCAAACCAGCCCAGCTACGCTTACCAGGATCGTGTCATGTGAGGCCGGCACAATAGAAAATTGACAGGCCCAATACGACGTGGAAGTGCGGCAAATTCCTAGCCCATTTGTGTTATGTTGTGCTTGGGCCTCTTGTTGTGTGGCACCTAAGCACAAATGCCAGTGGGACAACAAGAAATGTACAAAGGGTCATGCTATATTACATTACTTCAACTCCATTTTTGTGTCGACAAAACTAAAAAACTGTAGCATGTGAAATAATTGAGTTGGCATAGGGGAAAACTCATAGATTTACAATATGTTACATAGTCCATCCTTATACAAAATACAATCTATAATACTACTACATAATGTAAGAACTAAAATTACCCAGTACCCACTACTTTATAGCTTGTGAGTTGTGATGTTAATTTCACCAATGTGACTGGCTTTGGAGTGATTGTTCACAATTATAAAGAGGAGGTAATGCTTCTGCTGTGGATACTTTTGCTTATCCTAAAGATGTCTATTGTGCTAAAACTATTGCTATTCGATTTGGTGTGAGGTTGCTTGTGAGGCAAGTTTGAGCTAGCCCGTTGATTGTGGAGAATGATTCTATAAATGTGTATCTTGTGGTTGCTTTATCGGAAACGTGGCTCTCAAAGAGAGATCTTCTATGTGACTTATGGTTCATTTGGGACAGCTGGGCTGTTAGGGTATGTTCTAGCTTATGACACCGAGCCATCTTTTTCGAGACTTATTTCTCGTTATGTAAGTTTCTCAGCTTGTTATTAATTAGCTAAGTTAGCTTTGCCTGTTAATGATGCAATTGTTTGTAATTTTATTTTTAAAAATAAGAATCAGGACTCAAGATCTTCTTTTTAAGCTCATCGTTGGGCAATCTTTGGTTTACGCTGCTCTATCTCAATTTAAAAATTAAGTAAATTCACCACAAATATTTGACGTGATAGACTGTGGCTTTTCTCTTAAAACATGAATAAAATGAAAGAGTAATGCTATTTGCACATAAAATTACGCAAAACCACTAAAAAGCAAGAAATATTTTACTAAAATACAAACTTATTCACTTTGTTAATTTTATCTTTTTGTATAGTTTTATGTGCAAATAGCAATCCTCAAGATGGAAACAGCCTCTAATGCATCTGTGTATCAATTAATTTGCTGACAACATCTTTTCTTTAATTTGGTTGGAATTTAGAACTTTTTTTTGAGGAATCGCTTCGTTATCTGACCCAATCTATTTCTTCTCTTATATATATACACGCTGGGAAATCGAAAACTGAACTTTATTCAAATAAAAAAAATTGATGAATTATTAAGATAACATAAGGGATGCTTTAATTTTGGCATATTAATATAATATGCAGTTAATTCTCCATAAAGTTACAGTGGAAAGATAAAAAATTCAAAATCGTAGCAACCGCCTATTTGTATCAACAACTGCTAAAGTAATAAAAAAGTATTAATCAATAGACAACTCTAGAAACCATCGTCACGTAAGAAGACTCAACTAATAGTTTACTTCTTAGATTGAGGAATTAAAATCCGACATCAGAATCATTGATAGCGCGAGGAATTAAAATCCGACATCAGAATCATTGATAGCGCCTACTTATCAAAATAAAGGTAGAGAATTGGAATTGGAATCGTGAGGCCCACTCTAATTTGGGAATGAAGAATAAGAGATTGATTCTTGCGGAGTTGGAAATCAGTCTTACACTCCCAGGAGTTCCCATTCTACCCCCAACGAATTTTCATAATCCCTAAAATACCCTAAATCAAGTTTATATATTTTTTACATTTTATTCCCTTCAAAATTATGAAAATATCAAAAAATTTTGTATTAGCTCCAAATAGGTCGTTTGATAAAAACAACAACAACAACAACAACAATATTATTATTATAAAAAAATTATTATTTTTATTTTTTTAATTATTAGTATTGTCATTAATTTCATTATAATTATTAAAATTTATTATTATTATTGTTGTTGTTGTTGTTGTGTTGTTGTTGTTGTTGTTATTGTATTAATTTCATTATTATTATCACAATTTATTAATTTTATTATTTTAATTGTTATTATTATTGTCATTAATGTCAATATTATTAATATTAATATTCTTAAAATTTATTATTTATTATTATTGTTTTGTTGTTGTTGTCGTCATCGTCGTTGTCGTCGTCATCGTCATCGTCATCACCTTTATTGTTAAAAAATTAGATTAACTTTATTATTTTAATTATTATTAATTATTTTTATTAATGTTATCATTATTAAAATATATTTATTATTATTATTATTATTAATGATAAAAGTATTATAATCCATTAATGTTAATAATAATTACGACAATAGTTAATTAAGGACTTTTTAGTAAATTGCAACAATCTAATTCATTCCGATTCTGATTCCTACAACTCAAGTAAACAACTTATTCTGATTCTAATTCCTAATTTCAATTTCAGTCCATTCGATTCCCATAAATCTACCAGTGCAATACACATTATACATTATGTTACTTCATAAAAAACGTAGAATTACCAATCATCCCTAGCAACTTTTCAGTTTCCTCCAATATTTTAAATTATTTTTTATATTATTACTAATAGTCAAATTATTTTTTCTTAAGAGAATTATATGGCTCATTGTTAAAAGGGAAAAAGACACATATACCCTCAAGGTTTGGAGAAATGGTCATATAGATTTTTAATAAAATACCTTTAGCTCTATTAACTCAAAAAAAATTGACTCTAATATTTTATAATAATAGAAATATAATATTAAAATAAATGTAACAATATATAAATTTTTAAATAATTTCAATATTTAAAAAATATTTTAATACTTTACAATCTTATATTATATTAAACTAAATTTTATAAAAAATAGAAACATAATATTAAAATAAAAGTATAAAATTTTAATTATTTTCAATATAATAAAAAATAATTTTAATATTATTAATACATGTGATATATTTTATTAATTGTAAATTCTATTTAACCCAAAGATTTATATAAAATGTTTATAATAAATAAAAATATATTATTAAAATAAATATAATAATTTATATTTTAAATTTTATTTTAGATAGTAAACAATATTCTAATATTATTAGTCTACTAGAAAAATTAAACTATTTGAATTATGTTTTTATATATATATATTAAAAAATTTAAAATCAATTTTTTTTAGATAATGTCTGCTAAGGATATTATGGTTAAAAGTTGATATTGGTGTCACTTATTGAAAATTTTGGGGTTTTCATAACCATTTTCATAAATTTTAGGGGTGTAGGTGTCTTTTTCCCTAGTTAAAAAGAAAAAAAATGGATTAAATTGTATGATTAAAGACAAACGACTGCGAATTAAAGATTTCTTACAAAAAGAAAAGTTTTCATATAGTTTTTAATTCACGCTTGGATGTATAAGAAATAGAAAAATGAAATTAACATGACTAATAAAAATTTTCAAACAGAAATTTGTAATGTAAAATAAGAATCTATGCCAAAAGGAAAAAGGCTATAGTACTCTTTTGTTATTAAAGACTTAATTTCATCCTACCATCTTATTAAATCGACATACTTTAATTTACCCTTCAAAATTATGAAAACTTCAATTTACCCCTCAACTACCGCAAGTCTCCGTTAGTTTTTAACATTCAAAAGAGTAAAATTGTATTTGTATACAAACAAAAATAGTCGTTTGATTAAGAGCCTTGTGCATGTCAAATCAATGTTAGCAACATATCTAACCCCTTAATATTTTACTTAGTTACTTTATTTTAAATATCTTAATATTAAAAAATATTTTATTATTTGAACTATATAACAATCCCTTTGTATTCCGTGCATTATGGCATCGCATCTTCTTTACACGGCTGACAGAAGAGAAGCTTAGAAACAAAGCATGATAAGAATAACGAAAAACAAGATATTTCGCTTATGAAAATATTGTCAAAACCAAACATAGAAGGCTACTATAGCGACAGAACACCCTTACGATGGCTAAGGTTAGAAATTTCTATTACTCTCCATTTTTTTCGAGTTGAAGGGTTTAGTAAACATTCAAGTAATGGATGATAATATTTGGTACCAACAATTAATGTGTTAATAGGATCGATTATTGTTGGACTGAAATTTGCAGAAAAAATTGATGAACAAACCCTAGGTTAACAAAATTTGGAGTTTTTGATTTCATTTGTCATTTTTTTGAAATTAATGCTTTCATTTGTGAAGTTTTTTTAGTAAAGAGAAGATAATCATACTTGTGTTGTTGTTACTGTTAATGATCTTGGTGTTTATAAGGCATTTTGTTTGTAGTTAATATGATTATTTTTTTAAAGCATTTTGTTTTAGGCAAAACTTCAAAAATTTTTGTATTTGTATTTGAAACTGAATTTGTTTTCAAGACGTAACTATGTTTTCCAAATTCTCACTGCAAGTTCATTAAGTGTACTGTGAACCTGTTGTAGTTTGTAATTTTATTGTGAATATCATGTTTAAATTTTCATAACTGGGGTTTTGGTGTTTTATCATGCCTATGTTTATGTTGTTATTTATTTATAATAGTATGATTTCTTTTGGTGATGTTTTGATTATATGTGTGATTTTTATTTGTAGCCAAACATGAGGGTGAGTGCCATTATTAATTTTGTTGGTGAAACACTTGAGGTTGGCTTCATTGACCCAGGCACTTTGGTCCTGATTAATGCTGTAATGAAAATGGTGTTTGGTTGAAATAGCTACAGAGCTGAGAGATTTATAATTGAAGTGACACTGCCTTGGAATGGATTGAAAGGGACAATTAATTATTAATGATCATGAGCTTTATCAAAACTGGCATTTGTACAATAATAAGAAGTATACTGAGGTTGTATTTGACATGGAGATAATACCACTGAATGTGCATAATGTCATTAGAAGAAGGTTGTTTCCAGATGATATTGAAGATGTTGCTACTAGACCTAATGATGAGGAGCCTAATGTTTCAGGTGTGTTTTAGAAACTGCCTTAGTGACAACAAAATGAAGCAGTGACAAGTAATGACATAGCTGCACCATGATATAAACAAGCTGGAAGTTCACAAAAGTGTCGTAAAAAGAAGTCTATGAGAAGAAAACCAATAGCAGGGATGCATTATTCCAGAAATACAAAGCCCTCCATTCCTCAACCTGTTGCTAAACATGAACTTGAAATTCATCCTGCATCCTAGCCTCAACCTACTGTTGAACTTGAACTTGAAATTATTCTTGCATCCCAGCCTCAACCTGCTGCTGAACTTGAAACTTAACTTTACCCTCAATCTACTATTGAACTTGAACTTGAAATTAATCCTGCATCCCAGCCTTAACCTGCTGCTAAACTTGAAACTTAACTTTACCCTCAATCCCAGCCTCAACCTGAACCTGAAGCTAAACCTCACCTACATCACAAAGACACTCCTATATTTGATAATGCGTCCGTCCACTCTGGAACCACAAACCACCCAAGAGATACTATAAAAACTTAAGCTAGTAGTCATTAATAGCAAAAATCTAACTATTAAGTTCATTACTCCTACAAAAGAACCAGTTGCTGAAACATCCCTATTTGATCAAACACAAACAACTGAACCACAATTTGACCATACCTCATACCCAACTCCTAACCCTCCGTTGCATCATGAAACTCCATCAAATGAAGCTATTGTACACTTTAAACATGAGGCTCTAAATAAATTTAATGGTTGTGAAATTGATTCCTTCCACCTCTCACAATGCAATGACCATGTACGTGACTTTGATTTTGAGAATGTTGATGACTTCTATGAGTCTCCCACAGCGAATGATGAGGATGACATTGATCTTGATAAGGAGGTAGTTGTTCCACCATTATCCTAGTTTTTCAATTATTGTCCTTCACAACCATTTTCAGAGGATGCTATCCTTATAGAGCCTTGAGTAGAAATAGTCACATTGCCTACACAAGACTTGGCGTCATAAGTTGACTAAGCATAGTCTTCTAAAAGAAAGGTTAAGAAGCCATCATCTATAAAAAATGCACTCAAAGCTTAACAAAAAAAAGCTAACAAAAGGAAGTATGCATCTATCAAAGTAAGGGCTTTTCAGAGGCAAGAAAGTAAAAAACAACATGCATCTATTCCAAGGATGGTTGAGAACAAGAAAGCAAAGAGAAAAAAAGAAGAGAAATACAGTGGGTTCAGAGCATGTGAATAGTAGGCCTAAGACAGCCAAGAAAAAGAATTCAAGCATGAATATAGATGATGGTGCTGGTCCATCATCACAAATTGTTTGTTGTGATGATGAGTTATCTGAAGCAGAGGATGATTTCTATGTATTTTTTGAATCAGAAGATGATATTGATGATGGAGAATCTAGAGAACAGGAAATTCAATATCATAGGGATGAGCATGATGCAAATGATGATTTATTAGACGGATATGAAAGTGACAAAGTAGATTTTGGGCTAATGTCAGAATAAGAAAAAGAGCATTCTTTTAGCAAAATGTCTATGTTTTGGGTGGTCAAATGTTCGTAGATGGAACAAAACCTACTGAATTCAGAGTTAGACATTGTTAAAAAATTTTCAATCTTTTGTATGGGCTATGAAAGATTATTGTATACAATAAGGTTTCAAAGGTAGAAGAAATAAGTTTGAGAGAAGAAGATTTGTATGTAAATGTTATGTAGACAAATGCTTTAAAGCATATACAACACTTTAGAGATTTGGACAATGTTTTTAGATTAAGACCTTACACAGCATATAAACATGTGAGGGTTTTGTGAAAATCTAGAAGTTACTATTGGTTGGATTGCAAAGAAGTATAAGAATAAAGTGGCAAGTGATCCAAGGATTGTTATAAGCAGTCTTGTTGATGATCTTAGCACAATATATGAATAGATAGATACCCAAAAAGTTTATAGAGCAAAGAGAAAGATATTAGAGTCAGCTATTGGTAAAGTTCATGTTAAAAAATTATGGCAACTTTGGAATTATGCTCACATCATCAAACAATAGATGATAGGGGCTTTAGCATTGCTTAAAGGAATAAAATAAGACACACCTTCAAATAAGTGTAGATTCTAAAGGTTCATGGTGAGCTTTCTAGGTCTTAAGGATGGCTTCAACAATAGTTGTAGGCTATTTATTGGGCTGGATATTTGTTATTTAAAAGGCTCATTTGAAGGTGTTTTACTATCAGCTGTCACACTTAATGTAAATAAGAGTATTTTTCCAATTGCAATATGTGTTTACGAGTTTGAAAACATTAAGAGTTGGACTTAGTTTTTGGGGCATTTACAAAAGTATTTGGCTAATACAATATAGCTTACCTTCATGATTAATAGGCAGAAAGGCATTCTTGTATCATTGAACATGGAATTTGGTGGATCACATATCAAATTTTGTGCAAGACATGTCTTTGACTATTTTAAGCAAGGTTCCTTAAAGTTGAGTTGAGGAATCAGTATTAGAAGACTATTAGAGCATCAAATAACTATACATTCACTATAGCAATGAAAGATAAACAAAATATTGATTCTGATGCATTTGAGTGGCTGAGAAAAATTGAGCCCCAAGTACTGGTCAGTCCATGCTTTTGATAAGTTTTTCAGATATGATCATACAACAAATAATAAGAGTGGGAGTTCAAATGCATGGATTGGTGAAATAAGGAAGGCACTCATAATCAGTTTGGTGGAGCACATTAGAAAAAGGATGATCAGAGAAATAAATGGTAGATAGATTAATTATTTAGAAGGGAGAACTAATGTTCTTACTTTCATCAACAACACAATGAACCAAACATTGAAGAAGGGGATGAAGCTCAGGGTTATACCAGCAAGTGAGGTGCTCTTTGAAGTTGGATCTACTATAAAGTCATGGGTTGTCAACTTACAAAAGCATATATGAGACTGTGGGCTATGGCAAATTAGTAACTTACCTTGTAGGCACGCAATGCCATGTATAGCTCATATGAGGGGTAATTATGAGAAGTTTGTTGCTTCTTGTTACTCAAAGGAGGCATATTTAAGATGTTACTCAAGCATTATTCATCCTATGCTTGAAAATATAAATGGCCATACATAGCAGCAGAGGAAATCTTGCATATAAATTAACAAAGACCAGCTGGCAAGCCCAAAACATGTAGAAGAAGAGAGCTTTATGGACCACCAGCTTATAAAAGAAGATACTGTATGCTGCAAATTATGTGATGTTATTAGCCATAATAAAAGATGCTGCCCTGCTAATTCATCCAATGCACATAAGAAAACAAAGAACATGTTGGTAAGGCAAAGGTTAAAACATGCAATAATTTCATATAGTTATTTGATATTTCTTATCGTTTGTGCACAAATAATAACGCAAATATTGTTTGGTTTTTACTTTATGTTGGAAGAAACATACGAAGATATTAGAAGGAGCTTAAGCTCTCAAGTGCGTCATTTGCGGGAGACCATGCTGCTGGGAACTTACAAAATGCTGGCATTGGTGCCAGTGGCTTTGTGCCTTATCGATCAATTCATGGTGGTGTTTGTATAAGTGCATCTTAGCCTGGTAGATCAACATCAGGTTCGTTATGTTGTTTTTTTTGAGTTTGTAACTAATACTTATAATTATTGTTCACTACTGTCAACATTCACAGATTTCAAGTTTTGAAGTTGACTTTTGGTTGGAGGGTAAATTGAAGTATGTTTGTCTAGTTAGGGGGTAATTTAAAGTATGTCTATCTAGTTGGAGGGTATATTGAAGTTTATCCTTAGTATTTTAATATCTTTTTTTCCAATAATCATTCACAGCAGCTTTGCCTTCACCTTTGATGAACACAAATGCCAGGTCAAGCAATAATGGGTTCAGCAATTAGGAGAACCACAAGGAATGTAGCAACAATGCAAGCAGGAAAAGCAAATGATTTTGTTGATCCATTACTTATGACATTTATAGGAGGGATTCTCATTAGAGAAGGTTCAACATCTGCAAGGGTTACTTCTCAATTTACACCTACAAGATTGAGAGACTTGAAGGCAAGGGCAAAGTAATGCTTAAAAATGGCAGGTAAGCATATGATCTGACTGAATTAGCTTTATATTTTTCTCTCAAAGGTTGTTAATTGTACTCTAAATTGTTTGCTTGTTCATTTCTTGCTGTGTTGCTGGGCTATGAACTTGTGTTGTAAAGGCTATTAGATTCAGCCAAAATGAAGTATAGGTAGCATCAAAATTTAGCTTAATATTTGACTTGTAAAATGATATTGCTGATTTTTTTCTTTTGTGTTTAGTTAAGTATGAAAACAATAGATATGTTGAAGTTTATTGAGTATACCTTTAAGAAGAAGGTAAAGCTCATGTAATTATTTTGACTATTTATTTGAGGGTGTTGCAAAGAATATTTGGTATGGATATTGAAGTTCTTGTAATTGTAGCAGAAAAGATAATATAGTTAGTTGCCGCTGAATATTAATTACAACACTCCAATTAAAAATATATATTACAAACACTGCAATGAAACTTACAAAATGCAATACATGAGCTCCTTTTTGAATGCCACGTCTTTTTCCCATAACAACTCCAACTACCTTTGGATGATAACATTGTTGTTGTTGTTTTGCTTTGTTGATATTCTAATGACGTTTATGATTTGGCACAAACCTGCCAAATAGAATTTTGATTGTTTCTGCAATAGTCATCTGTTTTAACTTATCAAGCTGATGACATGCGATATAATATGTTCTACTTCAAATCCCAAATTCTATTAACTCTAATGGCAATCCTTATAATTTTTCCAACTTCAAAGCCCAAATTCAATTAATAATAATGGCAATCCTTGTAATTTATTCAACTTCAAAGCCCAACTAACGAATAACATTAATGGCAATCTTCATAATTTATTTAACTTCAAAGCCCAAATTATGAATAATAATTATATTTTTTGGCCCATTAAGACATTTCACTTTTTGAATATTTAAATCTTATAAACAACTTACTTTTTAATATTTTAGTGTTTATTTTGTGAGTGTGTTCCCATGTTCTCTTGCAGACATGTGAAATCAATAGTTACTTCTGAAATCATACGCTGCCGTTAATAGCTTACTCCATTACTAGTTGGGGAATTTTCATATTTTAATCAATCAACGTTAGTCAGTTATTAAAAATTATAGATTTTAAGGGGTAAACTAAAGTTTTCATACTCTTAGAGGTAAATTAAATTATGTCAATCTAATAAAGGGTAGGATGAAATTTGCCCAATATTAAATATTATTAAACATATTAATTTATTTTGTATTAGAGTTTTTATTATTGGCGTTATTGTATCAATAATATTGTATTTATTTCATTCTTTAGAGTTACCTATTTATCTGGTCTAGGGTAGTTATTAGATTAGATTATGTGAATTAATTGAGAATATTATTTGAGGTAAAAGAAGGAAATTATGAACAGTGAACTTTAAGATAATTAATTTAATTTAACTAATTTTAGACAATTTTAATTTGCCTATGCAAATTAAGTAGATATAAATTCTTAACATTTTGTACGTTTGTGAATGATTCTTGGGGAAAGATGCTTTCAAGCAAAATTTACATGTACATTCATTCTAAAAAACCCGTACATGTCCATATAATCAATTTTGCATTAAATTTGAATTATGGAATTAATTCAAATACAATAATTAAAGAATCACAATATTATACTCCATTCTTGACTTGATACCTTCTCTTCGAAATTTGGCAGTATTAGCCCATGTTTTCATCATTATTCTCTAAATTTAATCCCAGTCAATGTGAACAAGTAGACAGCAAATAATTTGGATTACTCAATAATCAAAATGAGCTGGAAGCTGCCTACATACTAGGTACCTTTAATTTTGTTTTGGCTTTTATTTTTTTAAATATTCTTCTTTTAATATTCCAGTGTTGCCAAATTTTACATGGTATCCAAGAAAGAAAGTAAAAAAAAAAAAAAGATTAGTTGTCTTTAGTAAAGCAGCAAGACGGAGAAGAAATGAATTCCCTTCATGGAGAAGAAAATAGTTGAAAGAATATTTTTAGGAAAAAGATGTTCTTACAAAAGAATGCAAAAGGATTGCACAAAACTGTGCACTTTAATTTGTTAAAATTATAAAACTTATTAAAAACTTTGAAGATTAATCATTTGCACTCTTGGATTTGTCTTGGGTTGGGATTCCGCAAAACTAGTATCAGAGCCAAGCTATTAATATAAATAATTGACAATGGATGATGAGGCAATTACCTATAATATTAATCCTAATGGATATAATTTAGTAATAGATAATAGAGCAATAAAATATAATATTATTAAACATATGCAATATTATTCTCATGAGAGAAAAGATTTAGATATTAAAGAATTAATACAATTATATTTATCAAAAGCTCAAGATTTTAGAATTGGAGAATTAATAATAATAAATAGAAGAAATTTAAATATAGATACTTTCCTATTAGATAGGATAAGAATAGAAGCGTCAAGAAATAATTTTTCTTGGAAATAATAGAATATTAATGGAATATTAATTCCATTGAAGATTATTATGAAGGTCTTATAATCGATTATAATAGACTTTTGTTTATTAAGCAAAGAGAAGAATATAATTGGAATAATAAAAGAATTATAAGTAAATATTAACCTTCTAATAATATGTTACTAGGATATAAAGATTTATTTATGCATAAACTCTGCCTAATAAATAAAGGGTTAGAGAAGAATTATATTCTAAAAGAAATAAAAGACATCATATGTCACAAATATTTGATTGAAAGTAATGAACTACTCTGCAGATGGTACAATGAATAAACTACCCGACCTATTAATAATTTCACAAAATATAGAAGCTAGTAGGTTTCCACCTTCTAGTTTTAGCCAAAGAGGATATACATATGGAAGATTTCAACCATTTGATTTGGTAAATGATTTCGATATGTGGGGAAATAATCAGTTAAATTGGATTTCTTTATATTTATTAAATAAATTAGGTTACTCTAATTTAAGCATAAATGATATAGAAAATGCAAATGAAATACTAGAAATAAAACATGTTAATGATGAAAATATAGATCAAATCAAGAGATTAGGAAATCAAATGAGTCAAGAATTTGAACATATTAAACAAATAGTAAATGAATACAAAATTGAAGATTTGGAATTATTGAAACAAAAAATTATAGATATAATAAATAAGAATTCTATAGAAATAAGATTGAATAAGATAGAATGCCAACTAAATAAAATAAAAAAAATTGTTGAACAACTTGGTAATAAATTTGTCATAAACATACATGGAAAATTATAAGAAAATTGAAGTACAAAGAATTAATAATAATATGAAAGAATTACTTATGATAATTCAAGAACAAAATAATATAAGAAAATTGAAGTACAAAGAATTGATAATAATATGGAAGAATTACTTATGATAATTCAAGAACAGAATAAAATTTTACAAGATACAATAATTTATTTTAATGAAAGGAAAAACAATGAAATCCAGCCTATGGGAAGGCCAATATTTAACAAAATAAAAGAAATGAAAAGTTAATAAGTTTAAGAATGTTAAGCGCAGATGCTGATAATGGATTAAAAGAACTATCTAATAATAATGAGGAATTTGAAACAGATGAAGGAGATGATAATGTCTTTATAAATTTAAAAGATATTGAAAAAAGAATTGAACATTTAAAAATGAATGAATCAAATCCACGAGTCTTTGAACGAGGTGAATCTAGTAATAGAGCTTCTTATGCTAGAGAAGAAATACCAACAAACGAAAATGAAAGATCACAAAGTCAATATTTTAGGCCGAGTAAAAGACTTAAGAGAGAATATAAAACACCAGGAGAATATCAAGAAAGGCCCATCAGTCATGAGGGTATATGGTTAGACTTAGACTGTGTTAAAGATAGAGATAAAATGATAACTGTTTGGGTAAAATTCATGAAGATTGCATTAGTATTTTATAATCTAAATAGACATAATAGCATTGAATTCCTTAAAACTTTGTTTGTAGGAATAACTACACAATGGTTTATGGAATTAAGTGTAAATAATAAAAATAAAGTATAATATGGGGAAAACCCTAATGAAAATGAATCCCAAGAACAAATCTTAACGAGATTTGAAAGTGAAATAAGAAGAGAATTCTTAGGAGAAGATTGGGAAGCCGATTATCAGCAAGAATTAGAAAGAAAAAGGATGGAAAATATGAGAAAGTTAACTAGGCTTGAAATATGTGATATATATTACTTAGAAGCCTACACATGTAGCTTCGAAGAACTATATTATAAATGTGAATTTAGAAAAGAAGATAATACAAAAATGTATTACAATAGTTTATATTTTATGAAAATACCAGACCCATGGAGTAAAAAGATTATGGAAGAATATAGCCAAAAATATGATGATACTACTAATACTGATACACTTGGAAGTAGAATTAGATTTGCTCAAAATAGAGTAAATCAGTGGTGTTCCGAAATAAGAGATAGACAACTAATGAAAAAATAAAATCGAGAATTATGTTGTTCAAGATTAGAAGAACCTCCAAGATTTGGATGTTCAGAAAAAATTTATAAACATAAGAAAAGATTTAAAAAGAAGAAATTTTTCAAGACTAATAAAAATTATTACAAGAAAAATAAATATAAAAGAAAGTTCTTTGAAAGGAACAAATATGAAAAATCTAAGGCAAAAAGGCCTAAAAAATGTAAATGCTTGTTATGTAATGAAGAAGGATATTATGCAAATAAGTGTTCTAAGAAAAAGAAACTAAACATTAAAATGTTAGAAAATTTTGAAGAATTAGAATTAATCACTAATAGTGAAGATATTAGTAAAAATGATAGCATATACTATCTGTCTGATGAAATTTTAAGTACTTCAGAATCAGAATGAGTATAGAAGAAATAGATAATAAAGATTTATATCAAAATGAAGAAATAGAAGAACAAGGTTCTTTTAAAAAAGAATTTATCTTTGATAAAAAATAATATCTAAAGATCAATAAAAAGGGATTAGAAACATCTATGACTTCGGTCAATAAGTTAGCACAAGGAATAGCTAATATGATTAAAAAAAAAAATATAATGTATTTTGGTGTCATTGTACGAGAAGAACCAATTGACATTAGGCATGCACGAGGAAATACAAATATACCATTATTATTAAAATCTGATATAGAAGAAAAAATCAATAAAATTAGACCTAGTGATAGGCATAAAATTGGATATATTCGTATTGAAGGAATCCAAATTATGATAAAATCTTATTTTAGAGAAGGAATTGATAGTCCAGTAAATCTTGCTGTACTAGATAATAGAATAAAAGATAGAAAACATGCACTTCTTGGAGTAATCCAAGGAAATCTTAATTATAAGAAATTGTTATTTAAGATATATCCTAAATATTCTATAAGTCTAAGAGATAAAAATATAAACAAAACTTTAACTTTATGTCATGATTTCAAATACTTTGATATAATGCATGATGGATCATATCAGCTAACAAATTCAGCTATAAAATATGCATTAACAAATTCAGCTAACAGTGAAATGTTTGTTGATAAAGAATTCATAGAAATAGACAAACTCTTTAATAAAGTTGAAAAATACGACCCCCTGAATTATTAAGAGAAATTGATGTACCGAGGAATGGAATATGGATTTAAGGAGTCAACCTACTTTAATTAGAGGGAATACCTCTAGGACTATAGAATATACATCAGAAGGTAGAATAATAATAAGGAGTGGAGAAACAATCTCTATACCAAGAAATTTAAGTGGAACGCAAAGTTCTACAAGATATAGCCCTCTTGTGATACCATCATCACAAGAAATATTAACAACAATAAGAAAAAATAATCAAAATCTAAAAATTAAAATTGAATATAATAATGGAAAGTCATGGCATGAGACTTTTGCATCCGAGATACTGGAGCTGCAAAATCTTATGTAGATGTCAAGATGATAAAATACTTAGATAGAAAGATTTTAATTTAACCACATACTTATGTAGGGTATAATGGAGAAAGAAAAAAATTAACCCAATACAGTGAATTATCATTAAAAATTAAAGGAATAGAATTTATCTTTCCTTTCATTATAGAATCAGAATATGAATCAGATATAAGTCCTTTATTGTTAGGAATGAACTTTATTGAAAATATCTCTCCTTACTGCATAGGAGATAGAGAAATATCACTAACAATTGAAGGGATTAAACAAACCATATTAAGATATGTCTAATCCTTTTATAGTATATATAAAAGTGATAGTACCATATTATATGCATAAACCAGAATGGTTCCATGCTTTAATTGATACGGGTTCAGGACTTAGCCTAGCTAATTCAAGAATTTATCCAATGTTATATTGGAAAGATTATAAACTTTTAAAGGGAAAAGGAATTAATGGAGAACAAATTTCTCTGGGAACATGTAGAATAAAAGCCTTAATCCAAATCAGCGATTATATACTAAGCATACCAATATTATGGTCTTATGATTATATGGGTGTTGATATACTTTTAGGAGTTAATTTCCTTCGTCACTTCATTTATATAATGACTAACGAAGTAATTACTCTTAAAACTCCTTGTAATCATATAGTTACCACACTACGGATTTATAATCCCGTTCGGTGCACTACCCGAAAATTTCATTTTCGCCGCAGCCAGCGTGGTGATTTCAATATAAAAATTAATCAAATTATATTTGATTATGAAAAAATTTTAGAAAAACTTGATAAAAATTTTGGCAAAAATCCAATTCAATTATGGGAAATTTATAAAACTTATGCCAAGATAGAATTAAAAGACCCAAATGTTATCATAGGAGTTAAGCCTATGAGATATGGGCAAGAAGATATAATAGAATTTGATAAACAAATTAAAGGGCTCTTAGATCTCAAACTTATCCGAGCATCTAAAAGTCCACATAGTAGCCCTGCCTTTATGGTTAGGAATCATGTGGAAATTAAACGAGGAAAAGCTCGTATGGTTAATAATTACAAAGAATTAAATAAATATACCAAATTTGATGGATACTTTTTACCTCACAAAGATACATTAATTATCTCTGTAATTAATAAAAAAATATTCATCAAATTTGATTGTAAATCCGGCTTTTAACAAATTAAGCTTGAAGAAGATAGTATACCACTTACTGCCTTTAGTACACCTCAGGGACAGTATGAATGGATTGTAATGCCATTTGGATTAAAAAATGCACCGCAAATATTTCAAAGAAGAATGGATAAAATTTTTAAAGAATTTTATGAATTTTGCATTATTTATGTGGATGATATATTAATATTCTCTAATAATGAAGATGATCATATTACTCATTTAGTTTCTTTTGCAGAAAAATATAAGAAACATGGGATATTACTTTATAAAAAGACAGCTGAGATAATGAAACCTAAGATTGAATTTTTACGATTAATAATAGATGAAACATGAATAGAGATGCAACCTCATATTTATGAATAAATATATTTGTTCCCTGATAAATTAGAATCTAAGGAACAAATTTAAAGATTTTTAGGATGTCTTAATTATGCTGAAGGTTTCATAGAAAATTTAGCAAAAGAAAGACAACCTTTACAAGGATTATTGAAAAAGAATAATACAAAATCTTGGGAAGAATCTCATACTTAAGTAGTTAAAAGATTAAAAGAAAAATGTAAAAATCTACCAAGATTAGGATTCCCTATTACCAGTGATAATTTAATTCTTGAAACTGATGCTTCTGATACTCACTGGGGTGCAGTATTAAAAACAGTTCTAGAAAAGATTTGTAGGTATACTAGCGGAACATTTAAACCCGCAGAAAACAATTATCATAGTAATGAAAAGGAATTATTAGCTATTAAAAATGGAATCGGTAAATTTACTTTCTTTTTATTAGCAAAGAAATTTAAAGTCAGATCTGATAATACATAAGTTAAAGGATTTATATTTAATAAATTGCCTAATCTTCCTCAATATAAGAGATTAATTAGATGGCAGCAATTCTTTGCAGAATATGATTTTGAAATTGAGTATATTAAAGGATCTAACAATTGTATTGCAGATTTTCTTAGCAGGGAATATAATGGATAAAAGTCTTTCCAAAATAATAAAAGGCATAATGATGTGCTCCGAAGGTCAAGAATTGCTTCTCAAAGGCAATGAATTAATTTATGATGGGCTTGCTATGATTGATGCTGCCCAAGAAGAATTGAGCAAACTTTGCCCAGACAAAAGTTTGCAAAATGATCAAGAAGTACAAACTTCAAAACAATTTATTAGCAAAATGCTAAAAAGGGTCCATTTTAAGGATCAAAATGAGGGCCAGATCGCCCAGTGTTCTTCACAGAATACAAAGATCCCAATTTCAGAGAGGTTCCTCTCAATCCATGATCTCAAAGAACAGTATATGAAGGGAGAAGGTTCCCAAAGCACTTCACAGAGTTTAAAGCCCCAATATATTAAAAGCGGACAGTCTATTTCAATGGTTAAAATCCCATGTGAAAATAACTACGCTTATGAATATTGGTAAAATAGTCTATGGGATTCGTCCTAGCCAAGCTATAATACCAGATCATTCAGGGTTATACCCAAGGATTAATTTCGTTTTGGGAGGTGATCCTAAAATGATAAAAGATATGTTTGATTATGGTTTTCTTAATCTCATTTATACTGATGAAAATTTCGGGGAATTAGAATTACTCCCCGAAAATATCAAAGAAGCCGCCATTGAACTCAAAAAGATAAGTAGGACAAAAGAAGCCATTTTTGTCAAATTCCTCAGTGCTTGTCCTGAATATTGTGATAACAAATAGTATCCAGCTCAACACATGATACAAGTTGGAGTCAGCAGCAAAAAGATTAGTCCCACAATTGATTTAGATTAAGTTTATAATGATTATGACCCAGAATTATTTGAGCCCAAAGCACTCACCACCAAAAGGGCAATAGGAATGAAAGTTCTTAATGAACAGCTTGAAAGGATAAGCAAAGATTGTGTGTGGCTTTACAAAACCACAAAAGAATATATCATTTTTTCTATGAGTAGAAGAGAAAATATATTAACCAGACAAGCCATTATTAAAAAGAAAAAAGCAATATTTGAAAATCTTGTGGAGTCCAGTCTACCGACACACCACGAAATATGCAAGGTTTAAAACACCAAAATAATTATGGCTATTGCTATGGAAAAGCCAAAGATGGATCTAGTGATAAAGACATGTCAGTAGACGAGGAGTTAATAATAAGCATGTGAAGAATCCGCGACAAACGATAAAAGATGCCAGCTTACCAGGCTTTAATGATTCAAAAGAAAAGATAGATAGAGCTTATCAGCACAATAGCTGTCAGTAACAGATGTCAACAAGAATAAGATAAAGAGGGGTCCTTATCTGAAAGAAATTTGAAAGATCCCACAAAAATATAACACGTGTGATGTAATCTAATCTAGTAATCTTATCTTTTCTGTTGTATAAATGTAATGATGTGTGAAGTAGAGAGACAATCAACCCTGTAGCCATCTCTAACCTCCAAAGCTTCTATTATCCTTTCTCTGTAATCATCTCCAGTTATGAAATAAATAAATATTTTGAGTGAAATTATCATCTTTTACCTTATATATTTCAAGAAATAAATCAAGTACTTTACATGCCAGCACTTGTGCTAATCGAAGAAGACTTCTTTACTAAGCACTTTTCCAGAGACGTTTGCAAGGAAAGCGCTCAGACAGATCCTTTTAGGCCGTAGAGCAGTGTGTTGCGTGAGGCCTTGTGGAACAGTCGCTGAAGTGATCTTGCTGGACGTATAGAGCTATGACGGTGCTGACCATGGACCTCTCTATGGTTGGAGGTAGTTAGCTAGTTTGTCTCAGAATTCCGAGAGATAGTACACTGGTTAGTAGTCCTAAACTATCTTCTTAAATTTTAGCAACAAACGGAAGTATGTTGGACCTTGGTTGTGTTCTTGGATGATATAAGCTTGGAAGTGATAAAGTAGCTCTAATTCTTAAAACATGGAGCAATTTATTATCAAGTTTTTAAATGCTTTAGATAATCTGGATTTTAGTCAAGAATACCAAATTAGTTATACAATTACTATGATTAAAGATCATTTAAATCTCAAGAAAATTTAATACAGAAATATGACTAGAATAAATGGTGATGATGAATATGATATATTTGAGGCCTTTGAAGAAGAAAATAGGATAGCATTAATGGAATCTATTTTAATAAGTCTTG
This sequence comes from Clausena lansium, assembly GCA_030449835.1. NCBI lineage: Eukaryota > Viridiplantae > Streptophyta > Magnoliopsida > Sapindales > Rutaceae > Clausena > Clausena lansium. The sequence continues at coordinate 27,587 of JASUUF010000196.1, forward strand.
AAGTAATTCAAGATAGGTGTAGAGCTAATAACAGGACTCAAAATCGTCCATAATGAATAACAATAATATGAACTTTTTAATTCAAAATGTCGAATTTAGATTACAATCTTTATGTGAAAGCTTAGATGGAATGTATGTATCTAAGTTGGAATGATAGTCTAGGAATATACATAGATATGTTAGAAGAAAAAATTTGGTCTCTGTCACAAGAGAGACAAATAATTATTAATGCAGGTCCTAATTTGGAACCCATAGATCTTTACGAATATGATAATAATCTAAACCTGTATAAAATTATAATTAAAAATTTAAAAAAATTTAAAGAAAGATGTACAAGAGATGGAAGGACAAATTGTTTAATTATCCAAAATAATAATATCATTAAGTTTTAATAAAATTTGCAAAAAGGTCCCATTTGTGCATAGCTTTGTACAAAGCTTGGTGAGAATATCATTGTTGATATTTTTAATTGAAGTTTTTAATGAGGTAGACAGCGAGAATAAAGAAAAGGTCTGATGCACCAATAGTTGTTGGAGCATATCAATGTTTATTCTTTCTTTTATTTAGATTTGGGTTAATTACCTCTGGGTGATATATGTTTTGATAAATTTTAAAAAACTGACACACTTTTTAAAAACAAGCGAGGGGGTGATAAATCTGTTAACTTTAATGGGAACAGTAATTTTAATATAAAATGACATTTTTGCCCCTATAGTTAATTATAAAATAATGTTTCTACTCCTATAATAGTTATTAAATGACATTTCTATCCATACAATTAGTTACAAAATATGTTTCTACCCATACTCAATTATTTTTAATTTTTTAAATAGAAAAAATTATAAAAAATTACATCTAAATCTAATTAACGATTTTTTTTTGTTAAATCAAACAAACTAGAGAAGAAAAAAAAAATTCTTAATGAATTAAATTTTGCTGTTAACTTTAATAAGAATTTTTTTTGATTCAATAGAATTTTTTTTTAAAAAATTGTTTGATTTAACAAAAAAGTCCGTTAATTAGACTTAGATATAATTTTTTTATAATTTTTTATATTTAAAAAATGAAAAATAATTGAGTAGGGGTAGAAACATATTTTGTAACTAATTGTAGGGCTACAAATGTCATTTTGTAACTATTATAGGGGTAGAAACATCATTTTATAATTAACTCGGTAGAAATATCATTTTATAATTAACTCTAGGGGCAAAATTATTATTTTATATTAAAGTTACCGTTTCAGTTACTGTTCCCATTCAAATTAACGAATTTGTCATCTTCTTGTCTATTTTTAAAAAATGTGTCACATTTTTTAAATTTGTCAAAACATGTATTACCCAGGGGTAATTAACCCTTTAGATTTCTATAATTTTCCTTCTTTATCATTCTTCTAAGGTGAAAGCATTACATTAATACATTGTTATAAAAAAAGAATTTTTTTAATTAATTATATTATAATTCAATTTAGTATAAAAATTTGGGAGATTGCTAATTTTTCCCATATTGCAATCAATATGTACCACTTACTACCATGCTGTTTTTATAATAGCCAATAACCCCACTGATAGCATAAGTTTATAATATTATCCTTATTTTTAAATACGCTTTTATTTATATTTATTATAAATTAAAATAAAAAATTAAGTATTAAAAACAAGAAAAATATGTTTTGTTGTGAACAAGAAATTAATAATAAAATATTTTTCTTGTATTTTTTTATTTTATAAATATTTTCTTATAATAAATATTTTACAATATTTTAAAATTAATGTAAAAAGTACAAGAAAAATATTTTATTATTAATTTTACAATAATTTTTTATTTATCATTCAAGATTTCTTATAATAATTTTTTTATCATTTTATAATAATTTTCTTATATATTTATTATAAGCAAATATTTATAAAATAAAAAAGTTCCAAGAAAAATATTTTTATTATTAATTTTTTTCACATCAAAACATATATTTCTTGTTTTTAATACTTAATTTTTTATTTTAATTTTCATTCATATGATTTATTTAATTTATAATAAATATGAATAAAATCGTATTTGAAAATAAGGGTAATATTATAAAATTTTGCTGTCAGGAGGGTTATTAGCTATTATAAAAACAGTAAGGAAGTAATTGGTATATATTGATTATAATAGGCGGGAAATTGACAATCTCCTTAAAATTTTTATAATTAAAAATCTATCGAGACTTCTTAAATCAACTTTATAATAATATGGTTAAGGGATAAAGATTTTCTCCTGATATGAACTTCTGAGCAGAAATTTAGGATTGGTGGTTAATAAATAAAAAATAAAAAAATAAAAAAATTAAATCCCATCCATACACTATTACAAAATGACATAGGGCATAAGTTTAGTAAAAACTCAAGAAAGCTCAGAGGATTAATCATGATTAAGATATCTAAATTTAAAATAAACTTATTATTATTTTTTGGGAGAAAAGGGCATCTCACCTCTAAGATTTGGGGAAATAGTCATTAAATCCCCAATTTTTCATAAAGGGATACCAAGACTTCCTTCTCACAATAATACTATTTGGTTCTATTATTCCAAAAAAATTGACTCCAATGTTTTACAACAAATTTAAAATATTACATTAAAATAAGTGTAATAATATATATATTTTAAAATAATTTCAAAATGTTTTAATATTTTTAATCTATTAGACATATTTTATTATATTAACGTAAATTTTATAACAAATAGAAACTAAATATTAAAATAAATTTATTAAAATTTAATATTATGTAAAATAATAATTTCAACATTTATTAGCACATGAAATGTTTTTTTAATTGTAAAATATTTATTTAAAATATTTACAATAAATACAAATATATTATTTCAATAAATATAATAATTTACATATTTAAATATTAAAATATTTTAATACTGTTAGTATACTAGATAAATTATATTATTTATATTATATTTGTATTTATTAAAAGTTTTAAAATTAATTTTTTAGTTATTATATTCAAAGAGTATTATGGAAAAAAAAAAGATCTTGGTATTATTTTCTAAAATTTGAGATGCCTGTACGACTATTTTTACAAATTTTGGAGGCGCAAATGTCTTTTTTTTTTTTTTTTTTTTTTTTTTTTTTTTTTTTATAACAAACTTCGGGTGAACGATTAAAATTTTATAAAAAAAAGTGACGGTTTAAGGGGGCAAAGAGCCTTGACCATAAAAACTTTACCAAATTGAAAAGATAAGCCAAAACAAAATCGGTATCATAAATGGAGAATTCATTGCCGAAGTCAGAAGTTATACTTGGGATGAAGTGGTGCTGGAAGCAGATTCATTTCCAAGGCCAATGGATTATTTATATTGGCAGCCTATTACCTATGGATATAGAAGAGACTTCACAAATGGAGAAGGATATCGATAAAGAAGAGACTTCACCAATGGAATTACTAGAAACGGTTATGGACATAGAAGAGCCTTCACTAATGGAATTACAAGAGGAGGTTGATAAGTTGTTCAAAAATGTCATGAAAGGCCAATGGGAAGACGTTGCAAACGCCTATGAGAAGTATCTCCAGATGCAAGTGGTCGAAATCACAAACTTAAAAGACACAGCTTTGCATATTGCTGTGGCTGCTGGACAAAGTGACATTGTGCTGCAGCTAGTGGGAAGCATGGGAGAAAATGCATCAGATATCCTGAAATTACGAAATGAGGCAGGCAACACTGCTCTTTATCTTGCTGCAACTCTCGGCCATGTAGCAATGTGCCATTGTATGGCCTCGAAAGATTATGAACTTGTTGCTGTTCGCAACAATAAGGGTGAGACTCCTTTCTTATTGGCAGCTCTTAATGGCAAGAAAGCTGCATTTCTTTGCCTCCATTTATTTTATCAAGAAGATAAGGATGGCAAAGCAGCTCTTAGAAAAAATAATGGGGACACCATTCTTAACTCTGCCATATTTGGAGAACACTTCAGTATGTAACATTAATTTTCTTCAGGATTATGTCACTTCTAATATTGCATTAAAATTTTTTTAATCTTATCATTATTATTTTTTTGGTTCGTACAGGTTTGGCATTTCAGATTATACGTTACTATCCAGATCTTGTAGACTATGTTAATGAAAAAGGATTAACTCCTCATCATATTCTAGCCAGCAAGCCTAATGTAATCAAGAGCTGTAGTCGCCTCGGTTCTTGGTTTGAGAGTATCATCTACTACTGTAAGCATATTTTCAAGGAATTTGAATCTACAGCTGATATTTTTTATCCTTGTCTTTTAATAATCTTCTGTCCAATTTTGCCTGTAAAGGTGTCACCGTCGACAAGCTCAAGGAGCAGAGTTATAATCATGATGCTTGCTCTAATAATTCCAGAGACAATAATGGCCTCAAGTTTCTACAACACTTTAATAAATGCGTCGACTGCTTTAAGCTGACCAAGAGTACTTCAATAAGAGTTCTTAGTGAGTTAATTAATTTGACACATTACATATTTTTGTATTTAAAATTTGAAATTTTGATAATCATTTTGTTTGTTTTTCCAGCAACAGGAGTGGGTGAGGCAGGTGATGAAGAAAATCCTCAACATACGAGCAGCACACTTCAAGTAAGAAGCATTAATTGCTTGAGCTCAAAAAATGGTAAGTGGGTAGCTTCGATAAATTGTAACATGTGTATTCTGTGAAATCTCTGTTTAAATTCCCCGCGTTTGAAGCTGATCTATAGTTGTTCTTAGTGAGTTAATTAATTTGACACATTGCATAATTTTGTATTTAACAATTATATTTTGATAATCATTTTGTTTGTTTTCCCGGCAACAGGACAGGGTAAGATAGATGATGAAAAAAATCCTCAACATAAGAGCGGCACACCACAAGGTAAGAAGCATTAATTACTTAAGCTCAAAAGATGGTAAGTGGGTAGCTTGATATATTGTCACATGTGTAATCTGTGAAATCTATGTTTAATTTCCCCGTGTTTGAAACTGATCTAAAGTATTTCTTGTTACTATTTCTGAATAGACCAATCAAAGAAGGATCACAAAGAAGATCAATTATTTCCACCCAATTATGCAAAATGTTTTCTCAAAGGCATTCATCTTGCACGAGGTGAGAATTACAAGAAAAATGCCAAAGAGTCTTATTGACAGAGCTTTGACAGAAACAAGGTACAACCGGTGCAAGTTTTACCTTGTTTCTGTGAGCTTTCTGCCAAAATTTTATATCTGATATCATTGCTCTTTATACAATTAACTACCAATGATTTCTTTGTGATATATGCTACTGGTATTGAGTTAAATGTAATATGGTATGCTATATATTCAGGAATTTGGAGGAATATTGAGGATATCAGAGAGAAGAAAGAGACACACACATGGGCTATTCAGGTTTTGGATGAACTAGTTAGTCAGCTTAGTCATCTCTATCAGCGTAATCCTCTGTACAGTTAAGTATATAACGGTCGAAAGCCTCGAAGTCCTTCATCTGAAAAAGATGAAAATCCTTTCGCAGTTCCAAAAACTCCACCTGATCCGAACAACGATGAGAAGAACAATGCTCAACAATCAGGGCGAAAAGAGAAAAAAAAAGGAAAAAAAAATCAGGGCGAAAAGAGACACCGATATTGGAAAAAAAATCAGAGCCAAACGAGACACCGATATTGGTTGCAGCAAAGATGGGAGTGACAGAGAAGGTGGCGAAAATTTTAGATACATTTCCAGTGGCCATCCAGGACTTGGATTCGGATAAGAAAAATGTTGTCCTCTTGGCCATTGAGGCAAGCCAGCGTCTACGAGCACTTGCTAAAGCGGAAAGTATTGGGAGAAACAATTTTCTGGCAAATAGACAACCAAGGAAGCAGTGCATTGCATCTTGCTGCTATGTATGGAGACCATCGACCTTGGCTTATTCCAGGAGCTGCATTGCAAATGCAATGGGAAATCAAATGGTTTCAGGTATGTACGCTAAGCAAACTATTTTCTCCAGAGCAGGATTTTCTCCTTATATGAGATTTGTTCTCTTAAGTAAAATGCAAAACAAAATCAAGAATGATCGATGGTGATTAAAAAAGAATGTAAAAATAATTAAATCTTAATCATACACGTTCATAAATGAATAAAAAATACTAGAGAGACAGGGTGCTGTCTAAAACAGTGATGAATTGATTTCGGTCCAATTTCTCACTGCTTTTGTCAGAAGTCTGTCAATCCTCTATCACTTGAGCAAAATACAGAATGAGATTGAGATTTGCATTAATAAAAAAATGAATGTAAAATTAACTAAATCTCAATCATAAACTTACTCTATTTATTCTACTAACGCATGCAGTATGTCAAGAATACCATGCCACGACATTTCTTTATTCGATACAACAACCAAGGCAAAACTCCAAACCAAGTTTTTACAGAAACACACCAAGGCCTTCTCAAAGAAGGCAGGGAATGGCTGACCAAAACCTCCGAATCATGCTCCGTTGTGGCGGCACTCATAGCAACCGTAGCATTCGCTACTTCGGCAGCCGTGCCAGGCGGCGTCGACCAAGGGAGTGGTAAACCAATCCTTGAACATGAGCCTGTATTCAATTTATTTGCCATCTCATCACTTGTTGCTCTATGCTTCTCAGTCACAGCCTCAGTTCTTTTTCTTACAATTCTCACTTCTCGTTACCAAGTAAATGATTTTGCCAAGAATTTGCCAAGAAAGCTTCTGCTTGGTTTAACGACGCTCTTCACACCAATTGCTGCTATTTTGGTCTCATTCTGTTCAGGGCATTCCTTTATTTTAACCAATGAGTTGAGATCAGCAGCATATCCAATATACGCTAGCTGCAACATGCTTGCCAATGACATTTTTTGCTCTTGCTCAGCTTCCTCTTTACTTCGATCTTATACGGGCCATCTTTAAAAAGGTTCCTCAGCGTAGTTACAAAGTGATTTATGATTAATTAATTTACTGATTTTATTTGATCTTATATAGTTGTTTGGATTGGAGTGATATGATTTATAAAAAAATTAACGTTATTAGTGCAATTGATGAAGGTATGTTCGTGATTTTCGTATTTCAGTTTTTAACTTTAAAACTACATCCGTTCAAGTACCCGGTACTTCTAGTTAATTTTCTTGTAAAATTATTTTAATTAATTCACCCCAAAAGTTTCTTTATTACTCTCATCAAGTTGTTTTGATCAACACTTTCATCACATAATGCCTAACAATTTCGTTCGTCAATATGTACATTAAAAAATTATTCTGCAAAATTCAAATTTATTATAAAGTAAAATTAAAAAGAGTAGGAAAGGAAAGAAAGTAAAATGGAGTTTGGAGGTGATTTTAATTTATTTTTGTTATGTATTGTCTACCTTTAATTTTCTTAAATATTACGCAAATATAACCAAAGTTCTCAAGCAACCTTTGTAAGAGGGCATTCCAACCGCCTTTTTTTTTTAAACCATCCTAAACGATTTTTTATTTGCAATTAAACCAATTAGCACCAAAATTGCAATAAGTATCAATACATTTAAATTCGTTGAAAGTATTAAACTTATCGTTATTTTTGTGTCCTAAAGCATGTGTGATAATATTTACATCTTTTGAATTTAATAAAATTTATTTATTCATTAATTATTTTGAGCATGTGATCTTAACCCTTGTTTATGAAGCATGTGATTTATTTATTTTGGGAATAGGATGTCAATTCATGAAGATATAAATCACAAATTCTTTATAAATAAAAGATCATTCACAGTGATTAATGAAATTAATGGGCACTTCATTATACATGTAAGGCTATAGCTTCTCTACTTCTATAGTGACTGGTATTATCTTGATCATTGAAGTGGAAACTTTGAGTAGATTAATTAGGATATTTGTGATATATATACTGAATAAGGCTATTATAAATTATGATCTAGTTTAACATTATTGATCATAATTCAAAAATGCTTTAATAATGAAGCTTAATCAACCTTAATCTTGAGTGAGTAATGAACTTACATTAATGTATTATGTCTTTTGAGTTATCATGAAGTTAGATTTATATAAATAGTTAAAACCCTGAAGGCTTGGAGTTTTGAGTTTATGGGTCGTAGATCATATACTTACAAGATGAGATCCCAAGCCAGAGCCAGACCCGACCACCCCAAGCAAAGGCCCGACCCAACGAAAAGCCTGATCACTGTTGCTTTGGGTCGGGTCACAAACGGGTCGGGCCAAGCCCGAACAATATTTTACTGTTGATTCAACTTATATTTTTTTGCTCTAATTGTTTGATTTGTTTCTGAGCAGCCTGCCACCCACTGCTTTCTTTCCCAATTTCAATTTTAATACTTAAATAAAAACAAAAATTTCACAACTTATATCTAAAATTTGATTTACACTTGTGTCATTTAAAAAAAAAGAAAAAAAAGAAACTCATCCTATACAAATAAAAACACACAATTCCACAAATCAATTCCACAACCCAACGTTTAAAAAAAAGTCATATCATATACAAATAAAAACACACAAAACCCAACGTTTAAAAAAAAGTCATATCATATACAACCCAACTTTTTTTTTTTTTTTTCCAGTTTAGGGTAGGGTCGGGTCGGGCCGCCTATGGCCCGACCCCGACCCGACAACTTAATCGGGCCTTAAATTTTGGCCCAAGCCCAATCTTTGACCCAAAAATTTTGGGCCGGGTCTTTTGGCCATCCCTAGATCTATACAAATAATGCTTATCTAAGCTATTAGTGGTACTTGATTATTTAAATATATGGCTGCAGTTCATTTGATAAACAATTGTGGATCTAATAAATTTGTTTAGAAATATTGAGATATTAAAAATGATCATTAGAACAATAAGTGACTTAAAAGCAATTTTGTAATTAAAGATGCACCATATTAATCATGTGCCTAACTGTAATTATAAGTATTAAATAGAGAGTTAATTAAGTAGTTATTATTAGTGTAAGACCAAAATAATATTAATTAAAAGTAGCTTGAATTAAAATGAGCATAGAACTTTAAGCTTTTAGTAGGATGGCTTAGAGTTTAACTTGGCAGTTTTTGTTTGTCATGGGGATGACTGGGCTTGGACTTTGAAATTTAAGCAAAGAAGTCCATGGGTTGATATGTAGTCCCTTCATTAGCTTAATTTTGGTCAAACTCAAACCATAATTGGTGCGTATAAAAAGGAAAAGAAATTAAAACATACATAAGATTTTTAACTACAAAAAGAGGAATATAATTTTCAAGTGCTCCTCTCCTATAAAAGAATTAGAAAATAGAACCACGCTTCGCGTGGCAATGAAAAAAGAATTTAAGATTATCTTTTTTGTAGAAAGCGAAGAGAATTGTGTTGTAGTTTACAATATCTAGCAAACAACTATCAGAGATCATATAATCCAATAATTCAATAGCCAAATCCAATCTCCCGTCTTTACAGTATGCTGAAATTAATTGATCATAACTATAAGCAGCCGGTGTTAATTCATTTTCCTTTGCAGCCCCCAGTACATTCACTGACTTGAGAGTTTTCAATATATTTAGCTTGAGTGATTGTTCTATAGTTTAATTAATTTATGACAATGTAAATTAATTGATTAGATGGCAAACACAGAAAAAGAAAAAACTTAGATAAAATAATTTTCTTATATGTGCACATATTCATATCTGAATCAAGAATACTGAGTGGATTATACATGGGCAAAAAGCTGTGAAGTGAAAATTAGTAATACTGGAGTACATAACCAACAAAAAAAAAAAATTGGTCTTGAAAATTAAAGAAGGAAGTTAGTTAATTTTGTAAATGATATTCTATTTATAGCTTGGCATATATTAAAAAAAAGGAAAAAAATAAAAAGGTAGAAAAAACGCTGCGATTCTCTAAAAAATTTCTATTTTGACGAGGAGGATACAAAAGCAACCTTCTACAGCTGTTATTGAACATGGAGCTAAAAGAATATATATATATATATAGGAAACATATAGAGCAGAAAACAAAAAAGAATCTTCATACAACGCCTGGTTTTGGCTAAACACTTGAGAAAAAGGAGGAAAGACAAAAAAGGGTTCGAAATGTAAATAATTAAATGTTGAGATTTAAATATACCAAAAAATTCACTGTTGCAAGTCCTACAAATTTGGTTGGTCACGCATGATTGTCGGATTACCCCTTTAAAGCATAATAAATAGTCATTACAAATTAAAAAGGCTTCTGCAGGCATTTTTTCATATAAAAAGCACCGTGAGAAACACGAGAAATTATAGAAATTTGAAAGTACTGTTGGCTCACCTCAACCCTAACTTGATTACAATTATTTTCTCCAGCTTCCTTTGTTTACACTTCTAGCAATTTTTTCCCCCTAACAATTAATCTCGAGTTCGACCCAAGACTTCAATGCAATCGAGTTCTATATAGAATATATTAGCTCAAAACTCAATGTCAAACTAGAGATTATTTGTCAAAAGTGCTTTCATCTATCAATTTTCCTTCAACTTAAAATCAAAGTTACAGTTCTTGATTATGAGTGTTATTGGTTCAATTATTTGGGTCACAGACACACAATGTACTTATGTAAATGTACCCAATATGTATATTATTTTGAAGTTTTGAACTGCTGCTTTCTTTGTATCATTTTCCTTCAAATTATCAAAATATCAGAATCCTTCGTGATTGTTGTGGCATTAAGCCATTAACATAGCAAAACTGACACCGTCTTCGGCCAAAAACACAAAGCCGACACCTCGTTCTTAGAATCGAAGAAAGTACTACATATCATCAAGAAAAAAAAAGATTTTCCTCGTATCAATAATATTACAAGGTTCAAGTTTCAACCGTGTGATGTGAGCTATATTAGCTGGCTATATTGAAATTGAGCAAAACTTCCTAGACATGGATTGATAATAGATAAAACATTCTTTACATAGCGTTAGTTCACATTTTACACATGATTGATGGCCTAAATGCTAAAACTATTTGATTTAACTATGTAATCATTGGTATAAATTGGAGAAACTTGCAACAATGCACAAATCATCATTGGTCATACATTTACAGTAGAAATTTTGGAAATGAACGTGATTGCTGAATCGATCCCCAGGCCACTACTCTTCCGCTGCTATTGTCATCAACTAACTCCTTATCCCCATCTTAACAGTGAAACATCACCCTCTTCAAATTCTCTTTCAATGCTGGCAGAGGCCGGACACCAGATTCTCCTACTGCCCGAGTGCTCTTAGTGGTATGACCACTGCCATCGCTCGAGCCATTCTCCTGCATGTCTGGTTAAATGTAAAAACGGGCGTGGAAAGCAGCTGAATGTGCATAATATGCTGGAGGACCTGCACAGAATCCAAATGTGTTGCCACATCAGCATAAGGTTTTGAAACAATAATCTGAAGTTGAGGCTTCAGATACACTTCTCTACTTTCCTCGGCCACCTTTGTTAATGTAGAAACTTTATGACTTATGAATGCCAAGCCACAAAGCTTCTGCCCAAGACCTAATGAACAAGACTAACCAAGATGCTTCTAAGAACTGATGAATCTTAAGAAGATCAATGAATGATTACAGAGTAAAAACAAGAACCAAGAAATGAATGACAAGAATCTAAATCAGAAATGGTTAATAACACACACAGAAAAAACACCTTTTACGAGGTTCAGCTGAGCTTATGAAGCACAGCCTACATCCACGGGAAAGCCACCAAATTGAGTCTTTATTGATGATTCGAAGAAATTCTTTACAAAGCTCTCGTGGAGATTTAAAAGGAACAAGATAACCCCTTTTTCCTCTCTCGAATTTTTCAGAAACCCCCAGATTCCTCTCTGAAAACTAACTCCAGAATCAGCTTATAAAGGCCGTTTACAAACCCAGATTGCATCAGAATCTGCCACCTGTATAATAGCTTCTCAATTAACGGATTCTCTCGTCTCACGTGCTTCACGCATGTGTTACTTATTCTTTTGCTCAAAACGCTGCTGATGCTGCCGTTTAGAGAATAAGTGAAACGCGCGTTTTGAGCGAGACATTATAACTCAAGCTTACAAGCCAAAACAACACCGTTTACTAAGCTTAAGTTTTGAATTCAGCATCTGAGTCCACAGTTAAATCATAGAATTTCCCTAAAATCTTGTTATGAGATAAGCTTGGCAAGGGGATGTAATACATTCTCACAGACACAAATAATGCACTTATATTTTATGTTTTCATATGCTTCTGCTGTAAGCAATGGTGTTTTATTTATGATTTATGTTAACACATAATTTCAGCTAAATTAAATTCATCAATAGTGAGTCAATTAAATCTTTCTTCAGTCAACTAGATCTTTCTTCTCTTAAGTCCCATTAAACTAAAACCATCATTCCTTCAAGGACAGAACTTAGTCCATTAGATCAACCATTTTCTAATGCTTTGGGGCAGAAGAGAACTCCAGTATTGATTTCATGGCCATATCCTAGGCTTTCTAATTCTTCAGGGAATACGTAAACCTTAAAAGGGTTATCTTCAACTGTAAACTGATCGGAGAAAAACATTTCTTACCAACAGAGACAGAGCATGTGCATCTTGCATATGTGTAACAGAGATTGTTTGTCAAAGACTGGATTCCGTCAGCTGTAAAATTGTTCTCATCCCATAGGACATGGTAATGAGCTGGTTGACTTGTGCACGGTTGCATTAGAAACAATGAACTCTCCTAAGTTTCAAGAAATATGCAGCAAAACTACTCATTTGAAATCAAAACTATGCATATGATTTTAATCTAATTTAAAATGATCATGCAATTGATTTGTGTAACAGTCATAAGTCATAAATCGGAGAAAAAATAGCCAATGCACTAATTACAGCAATTCAATGCAGGTTTGGTTTGAAATCCAGTCGGAGTAATTATATCCATCATTGATTAGATTGGGAAAGAATCAAATGCAGTCAGAGTAGAAATCACATAAAATTATCTATTGTACTCCTAATTGATTGGATTGCCATTGAGACTAGAAATCACATAATATTCATAGACAGGCGTGTTGTTTCCACTCCACCTTTACTGCTTTTAAGAATCATCCATCCAAAATGTTTCTATTGCTCTTAAAACAAAACCCACATGGTTTCAGGATCACATAGAATCATAGTTTGAGAACGTTACCTGAATACCAGCATGGCTGCATAGATAAAAATCAAATTCTATTGGATGACATATTTTAGAATCGACCACAGTGCCTAAAACCGATATTGCATGTCATTAGATAAGCAGCAACAAAACAAAAAGATGCACATGTATGTACTGTAAGAATGATTTATTATGATTTAAATTTCTCCAAATAACAATATTCTCTGCTTTGATGAGTAGTGATTGCTCCAGTTTTCTGTTTCTATCTCCATTTCTTCTTCTTCTCTCAGTCATCTGATTCTCTTTTTTCCTCCTTTTCTTCTTCTTCTTCGTTATAGAAGATTTAGATCTTGTTTGGATTGAAAGAAAATCAGTGAGAAAATTATTAAGAAGAATCTGGAATCTCTAAAGCAAGTTTGTTGAAACAAATTCTTATTCCAATCATTCTGAGCTCGATCAGCTCTATTTATACAAACTTACAAAGCTTAATAACCAACTATACATTACTCAACTAAATGATTAACAAATTCATATCTTAACCAATCATAGCAAGCCAGCTGTCATTTTCATAACTGCTTGATACAGTAGTATTAACAGCACATATTCCTCTGCCACATCAGCTAACAATTAACTGCACAAGTAACCATTAGTCTAACTTCTTTGCCATATCAGCACATCCAAATATTCTATCATTCGCCCATTTAGATGACTCACTCAAACGACCTCGCCTGCTTCTCTTTGGAATTGGATGCTCTTCTACTTTTTTTTTATAAACAAAATAGACGGTGAATATCAAGAGTTAAACTTCAGTATTGGAAGCCAAAGAGCCAACAGCTTTTGGCTGTTTATTTTTTCTAACAGGGCAATGATATGCATTAAATAATATCATATCATGAAATCCCAAAAATCACCAATAAACACCAAATTATGATAAAAAGAGAACCCAAACACCAACAAAAATTAGTCAATTTATTAGAAAATAGAGAAAATACAAAGATGGGCAATGGTGATACCACATCACTTCTTTCAATCTCCAACTTTATATATATATAGGTTTTCATTATGTGGTAAGACATCCCAAAAAATTCTTAATAAGAAACTAAGGTAATTCTCTAACCCTATGTCTAAAAAAATAAAAAATAAAAAAGACAAATCAAGAAAAGATCAAGGTTCCACTATATTTATTATGATTTTTTTTCACCACCCAATTTACCAAAGATAGTTTGTATATACTAGGTGTTAAGAATTTGGACATTTTTTTATAGAGGTCAGGTCGAATATTACCCTAAATTATGCCATATTTGGATTGAGATTGAACAGCTATATCTTAAAAGGTACAACACTAAAGTATTTGGTAAATACTAGATACTGTAACTTGGAATCTAAGTTGATTTGATTTTTCATTTGTATAATAAAAAATTTATTATATCTTTACTAATTTTATCAAAATTATTATTTAAAAATTATATTTATTGCATACTATTAATTTTTATTTCATAGTTATAATTTTTTTTTCCACAGTAACTATAGTTTAAAAGCTACAACACCTCAATACCAAATAGAGCTTTAATTAAACAAATTAATTTAAATGTAAGTAAAATGAATAACAAAACATAAAGCACACAGAGAACTTTTAATTGTTCGGTTAACAATCTTACTTTCATAGGGCAACAAACAAATGTTAAGCATTTCATTAAGTAATAAAAAAATTATAATCGAGTAGATCTTACACAATTTCAGACTCTCCCAAATAATTGTTACCACCTTCATTACTTGTATCAACTTAGTTGATCTTGTTTAGAGAACATGTTGTGCACGTACGTTCTAATATTTAATAGATAAAAGAGAGATTACAAGAATTTCAAGAAAACTATTCTCCAGATAAAAGACTCCTCAATTGGAAATAACTCCGCTTGTTATTTTAAGTTACATTATCATAACGTATATAAAAGTAGATTACTGCTTACAACTTACAATAACCATAAAACACATTCCATTAAATTAACTGCAACTCAAATAACTGCAATAAACTAACATGAAAGAAAGATTAATATAGCTATAACAAGATACATATTGATTATGTTGGTTCTTTTTCACGTGACATTCACCTATTCTTAAAGCAACCATCAAGGTTTAATTTTAGGTACTACTGACCATGAGTTTCTATTTCTCCTACACCTTTAGCTACTGTGATGGACCCTCAACAATGAAAAATTGGGCACTTTGACATTTATGGCCTGAAACATATTTTGCATCACAATAATAGCTTAGACCACGATCCCTGGGTTCTTTTACTTCACTTGGTGATAAACGTTTAAAAGTGGGCAGAGTTTGAACACTTGGATGAGGTCCTAACAAACTAGGTGCTGTACGATCAAGATTTGGTTACTCATGTTGCACTTTTTCTCAATAAGCCATGCCAGGCCAATAGCTGTTGCCAACGATTGAGATTTCTATATTTTTAACTCCAAACGGATATCATCTTTGAGTCCACCAACAAAACTGCTGACTAGAAGTTTTTTGGTATTGTCGTCCACCATTTGGGACAATCTCCCAAACTCTTCTTAGTAAGCAGGTACAGTAGTTTTCCGCTTCAATTGGGATAGAGCTTCGTTGAATTCCATTGGTCCAAATCTTTTAAGAAGGGCTCGTGAAAACGCAACATGTGACTGGACCATTGCAGGGCTACTCCTTTAAAGTGGAAAGATGCTAGTTACACTTGATGCTCTCCTGTGATATTTTGATATTCAAAGTACTGCTCTCAGGACGGCTTTAGAGTACTAGGGGCTTAGGAAAATTTTTTATGAGACCTTCTTAATTCAGCAGTTTTGATATTAAAAAAAAAGATAAAAGAGCTCAAAATTCAATCACTTTTTAACTATATATTTAATTGTAACAATCAACAAGATAGTTTTTAAAAAAGAAAAATAGTCAAGAAAATACCTTTTTTTACTTTTTTTTATATCTATTATTTCAAGAAACTATTTTTTTTTTTACTTCAAAAGTGAACCAATAAATGTAATAATTTTCTTTATAGAAAAGGGCACACGAAATTTTGTAATGTTAAATAATTAAGGGTTTTGTTTAACAGATAAATAATTTAATCTTTTTTTGGAAAAATTAATAATGAATTAATGGTTAGATAATAACTATTATTTATAACTCTTTAATAATAAGGTTACAAATATAAAATTTGTATAAAAATTCTTAACTGTAGGGTAATTATTAGTTAAAGAGAGGCCTAAAAAATAGACTTTTTTATTATAAGTAACTTAAAAAATCCATTAATTTAAGTATATCAAGAAAATACAAAAAAAAAAAATTTTCATAAGACCTAGGCTATCTCTTCATAACATATGGGACCTAGGCAACCGCCTAATTTACCTATACTTAAAGCCGTAGTGACTGTTCTGCCCTATAAATCCATCAAAGTTTGGAAAAGGTATCTTAAGATATGGTAAGGGGTTAGGAAGAGGTTGGTATTGCCAATTGCACTTGATTTCCATGGGTGGGGCATTTATTATCGCTGGTGGTGATTTGAGTATACTGGAAACTTAATTAATTATATTTATCATCCAAACTATGAAGCCTATTAATTATATTTATCGTCCAAACTTTGAAGCCTAAAAAAATTTCCTACATAATGGCATCTTCCTTCCCAAAATTTTCAATGACAGGCTTTGAAATCATTGTCTTTCTTTTGTCTAGCAGCATCAGCCATTGAAACTGGGCTCTGATGACCAAATGTTATGTATGTTCTAATATTTAACAGATAAAAAATAAAAGAGAGTTTACTGTTCTAATATTTTATAGATAAAAGAGAGTTTACGCGCAGAAAAAAAATTATTTTGAGAGAACCAATATAAGATTCCTAAATTGGAAATAACTCCACTTTTTGTTTTAAGTTACATTATCACCATCTATACATATAGAAGTAGATAACTATTTACAACTTACAATAACCATAAAACACATCCTCTAAATTAACTAACTACAACTCAAATAACAGCAATAAATTAACATGAAAGAAAGATTAATATAACTATAACAATATATATATATTGATTATGTTGGCTATTTTGCACGTGACAGAACACTACTCGGCTATTTTGCACGTGACAGAACACTACTTGTCTTCAATAAGGTTTATTGCTTCCTTGATTACATCATAAAAGAATAGTAGATTCGAGTTTATATAAGATGACACAATTATTAATCTCGTTGTATTTAAGTCACTCTTTGTTATGAAATAATTATAATTTATGTTGTTGTTCATCAAAGTAACCTTTTTATCTCCCCACTACCAACCTTTTATTTTTCCACAACTCCCATGATCTCCCTAAATTAAGGATCATTTTCTCTTACATTTACTAATCATTTACTTCATTTGTATGGTTATGAGACTATAAAGGAGGACTCATCTCCTTATATATAGATACACAAGAGATTGAATAAAATTCTTCTCTAGACATTGTGTCTCGTATTTGTTTTCTCTCTTTCTCTTGCTATATTATTGTACTCCTAATTGATAAATTATTTAACACGTTATCCCCACGAGTCTCTAGCCACAAGAGATTAAATGGTAAATCCCCTTTTTGACCCTTTTGTACAGTAAATGTATACAAAGGTATGCATTCTATTCTTTCTTAATATATTTGACTATCTAAGTATATATTATCCAATCATGTGTACTATTATATGCTTATGATATCTTGGTGTTCTAGCATAATGAATTCATATCTTCATTCATCGTTACTTATATTCTTATGCACTTTCTTATTAATTTTATTTTATTATCATTGATATTTTGGAAAAGTTAAATTGATTTATAATTTTTAATATTGAATTTCACGCTGAAGTGTGAATATTGTAATATAGAATGAAAGAAAATTAAGGATGCATCTCTGAAGGATTGCACTATATATATGATGAAAATATTTTTTCAGTATCAAAATTATGATGTTATTCACTACCATCTTGTTCATGAAGGATTCACTATATGTTCATGAAAGGATTCACTATATAAGTATATTTTACATGTCCCCGAAGGATTACACAAATATTATGAGTTTATGTGTAAATCATGTAAGACTATATACGAATTAATTTCCTTCTCCATATATCCTAGAAGAAGTTACAAAATGAAGATATAAATAAGGCATAATTGTTTCTTTGAAACAATTTGAAGGAAAAATATGATAACAAAAATTGTTCGCTTCTGGTTTGAACAATTTCTTGACTTCGTTGGCTCATTGCTTTATTTTCGATCTTTAAAACTTTTAATGACAGAGTTTTGCATGCTTATTTTATATTTTATAATTTTCAAGAATAGTTTGATATATTAAAATATAGGATGAGTTGAAAGTAACATATATATGTACTTGACCATTTTAATTGATTCGTATATTTTTATTGAATTCTTGATGAATGATTCTTTTATGATTATCTTGAATTACTAAAGTCTAATTATTATTCACATGTTTGAGATCATGAACAGTATTAAAATATCTTGTGGAAGAAATCAATCTCTGAAGGATTGTAAGGGATTATGATTTTCTTTTATGATCATCTCCCTGAAAAAGATAAAAGTTAATATATAAGCTTGATGATAATTTCAAAAGCTCAATTGATTCTCTCATTTGAAATTATGTGGAGAGAAAAATATAAAAGAAAACATATTAGAGGATACATGATTTTATATCACAAATATGCTCCTACAGTAGCAAATTAAAAGTGCCAATATAAATTGATGTTATGTTTTCTTTTATTAAAAGACAAAATATGAGTTTTTGATTAAAAAGAAAATCATGACTGATTCAATTCCTTAATGGATTCTTGTTCTCATGGGAATAGTAATGGATGTGACCATTATCAAATAATTTTCAAAATTATAATAGTTTTAGATCTTATCATAAAAACTCAACATGTGAATATTATACCACCAGAAGTGGTATGAAATCGAATTAATATTGGTGATGGACCAGAAGTTCAATCCAAATTCTTCATTATTTTGCCTTAGTAACTTTGCTATGCAATAATTTTTGTGAAAATTCTCCTACGATTAGGGGGAGCAAAGTGATATATATTTGATGGACAATATAAATGGTTTGCATCACATTTATCCCATTTTGATCGATGAGTGAATTTATTTGAACTTGAAGTTCAATAAGATTATTGTACAATGAGCATTGTTGATCAATTACTAGATAAACTCACTGCATGAGAGAATGATAAAAATTACATACCAAAGATACCCTAATGTGGGTTGATGTCCTTGAAGGATGAAATGGTGATACAAAATAAATATATGAACCCCTGAAGAGTGTATATAATAGATCAAATGGTACAAATAATTTAAATCTCGAGAAGATGATAAAATCTTTGAAATGATTTGGTGCTCCTGAAGAGGCCAAGTTTGTATAAATAGCAAACACATTTGATTATAATTAAATTATTGAATGTATTGCCTCTGGAGAGGCATAATGTACCAACTAGAAAATAAACTTTGAATACCCTTGAAGAAGTAGATAGTGAGAAATAAAGAGATTCAAATTGCCCTATAAAAGACACATGTGCACATTAAAAAAGAAAGATCATTAGCTCTTGCAAAGGCACATATATTAGAAGCTTTGAAAGATCTGAATTGGGCATATATATTGAAAATGAGAAATTAATGTTGGTACTTGGTGCAATAAAAAAATTGAAATTGACACAAGATTCTTGTCAATAAAGTTTAGTTGTTATGATAAAATTTTTAGGATCCTGAATCAAAAAATGTGAAGATCATCAAATTATATGATTAGTCAAAATTGTAACATATTTGGACATATAGTCCATACGCTAGAGGATGTAAATATGATTAGTAAAATTTGAAGAATTTTGGACCTATAGTCCATACGCTTGAAGTCCTAAAATTTATTGATAAAATATGAATTTGAATTATAGTATGTCAAAATTAAATTGAAGAATCTTTGTGCTTATCCTTGATGGATAAAATGCTTGAAAAAAGTACTTGAAGTACTAAATAAAAAAGCTTGCACCTTATATGTTCTTGAAAAAGCTATAATCATAATTTTGTATATTACAGCAATCTAGACTTATAAAAATATAATCACTTGAGTGATTTATTATAAGTAGGATATGTCATTATCCACTTTGCTATGTGATCTTATTAAAACTTAAAAGTAAATTTGCAATCTTTGCAAATTTTATTGAGGATTTCATCATGAAAGGACTCTCGAAGAGCTTATGAATTTACTTTTTTAAAAAATAAAGTTCAAGATGAAATATCTTAAAATGAAAGAATTCCTTTCAATTTATGAATTGAAATTTATCAAGTGGAATGTTGATATTATAGAAATACTAGAAATATTTCATATTAAAAAATTGATCTACTTTAAAATTTGTCGTATATGTCTTGGTATCGAAGAACCATGTTCTATTTCAACTTGTGCCTACAAAGGCATTGGAAAATTGCGTAACTACAAATTAAAATATGTTCAGTATAAACTTTAAAATATCAAAATAGAGCGAAAAGTATATTATACTTTTTCTTTGATATGGATGCTAAAGCTTGGTTTATTTAAGAAGATCAACAAAATTATGAAGATATATGCATGGCAATATTCTTCAAATTCTAGATGAAAATATCTATTATATGTTTTCAAGCTTTCAAAGGATGGTGTTGATCCTGCAGATTGTTTCACCAAAGTATTGTTAGTTATAACAAATTATGATTGATCTTTAAAGCATCCATGTCATTTTAAAGGGGAGCACATTTAACAAGGGGAGTTATTGATATGGAGGACTCCATGTACTGTACTCTTTTTCCTTTACTAGGCTTTTATCCTATTGGGTTTTTCCTAGTATGGTTTTAACGAGGCAGCTTGCACCTCCTTAAAAAATAAATGAATATTGTACTCTTTTTCCTTTGCTAACCTTTTTCCCATAGGGTTTTGACATCTATAAAAAAAAACTCTTTATATCGCTGTAGCACATTGTGAAGTAATGCACCCTTTATGTCTTAATGAGTATAACTGTTTTTGGTTATCTGTATGAAGATATGTATTACCTAAATACTGTTGCAGCGATGACAACTCTTGATCAGAGCAGCACACATACATTTTGGGCAGAATTAAACTTGAGTTTAATGCTGGAGCTACTATTGGTGAGTGTGTGTGTTACGGTGATATTTATAAGAGGTTTGATGAGTTTAAAAGCAATATAGATAGCAGAGTTTGGTGTTATTTGCTTGATTGTGTGTTGCATTACTTGAGGACAAGTAACAGTTTAAGTTTGGGGGTGTGATAACTCTATGAAATGAGAATTATCATGGTACTTTTAGGCTTAAATTATAAATGCTTAGAGAGTTATATTCATCGTTTGCTTCACTTTTAGTTAGGTTGTGCATAAGCATTTGTCTAAAGTTAGTTTTGATAAGTTAATGCATTTTTAGTTAATTCTATTTGCTCATTCATGGGATTTTGTGTAGGAATTTGAATGATGCTAATTTTAGTGATGGCTATAGCAACAAATAGTATTGAAGGACTAATAAAGAATTAAGGTGCAGCTGGAATAATTCATGCTACAGCAATGAAGTGTTGTAGGGTTGCTGTAACAAGGCTATAGCACATAGAAACAAGAATTGTTCAAAGCGATCAGGAGCCAAGTAGGGCTAATGTGGCATGAGATTTCCTTGGCGTGTGAGGTAAGAATAGTGCAGATTTGTTGGAGATTCCTATCCAAAAGAGGAGTAACCCTAGGAAACATAATATAAAAAGGAGATAATAATTCAAAAGAGGGAAAGCCATGACATAACTCAACTTTTCCTTGCGCATCAAGGCAACAAAGACAAAAGAGAATTCAAGGGGCTGCAACCGAGAAGATCAAGTGAAGACAAAGGGCATATCGCAATCCAATCTAGAGAATCACCACTTGATCTAATTCTTGTTCCTAGATTCTTTTAATCTTTGTTTTATTTCTCTTAAGGATGATTTCGATGGCAAACTCTATTTATGTTTTTATTTTTCTGTTAAGTATGAACTAAATTTATATGTAATTGGGTTCTAAACAATCTTAATGATGATTTGACTTCTATAATTGTTGCTTCAGTGTTTACAGCAGCATGTTGTTTTGATTATACTTAATTAAATTCTCTATTTCGGCTGATCACTCATTTAGAGATACAAGCTAGGTTTGATCCTCAACAGGGACGGCTTAGTGGAAATGAGCTGAAGCAATACATGATTTTAGATTAAATTTTTCCTTAATTGGTTTAATATCAATTTGAATAGGGCCATGTATAATCTAGAATTAGTGAAGAACTAGACATAGGAATTTACCTTGTAGGGTTAATTAGATCCAACGACATTTAATGCTATATCAAGATCTGGTTTAGCAACTGGTCATTGTTGAGTTGCATATAGGTATAAGATATCTTACAGGCGAAAGATGAGGATACATAAGGAATCTGCCCAGTGCTGTAGAGGATGCTGTAGCAACTAGATCTAGCATTGTTTGACAAGTCAATTAGTCATTGAGTGAGTTTAGAATTCCCAACTACACTTTAATCAATTGAATATCTTCTAGTGTTTAACGTGTGTTTAAGTTTGTTTAATTTTTAGTTTATTAACATTTTAAGTTCAATTAAGTTTTAGTTAAATAATTTATTACTTTCATTTATTTTGTCATAGTTAGTGCTGAGTAAAACCCTTGCTGTAGAAAGTTTGATAACATCAATCCCTGTGGAGACGATCTCAATACTCACAACTTTATTACTTGTTGTGTATACTTGCACACTGACATCCTATTGCATAAAATTGACAACAAATTTTTGGCGCTATTACCGGGGATTGATTGTTCATTAATTTTTGTTAATTTAATTTTATTCGGTGCTAACTTAGTTTGCTTAAATTATTATGTTGACAGAATTGCTGTACAATCTTTGCATCGCAAATATAAATCAATTGAGTATCAATTTGATGCAGAGATAGAAGAACAGCAAGGTGATTGAGAAGAGAGCAAAGAAACTTAAAATCTGTTGCGGACATGGCTGAGTTACAAAATATGGGAGATTTAAATCAACAAGGGTTACTTGAACCCGTTAGTGTTGATGGAATTCAAGAAGGTCAGAATGGTCAAGGGCAACTAGCAAATCAGAATGTTGTTGCTATGACAGATGATAGAGACAGAGGCATAAGAGACTACGCGGTGTTAACTCCTCAAGCCATAAACCCTTGGATAATCAGACCTAAAGTACAAGCTGCAAACTTCGAACTTAAACCGGTGATGTTTTAGATGTTGCAAACGGTGGGACAGTTCATGCCATCCGAGAACCCTCATCTCCATCTCAAGTTATTTTTGGAGGTAAGTGATGCTTTCAAGATTGCTGGAGCAACACCAGAAGTATTGAGGTTGAGACTTTTTCCATTCTCTCTAAGGGACAGAGCACGAGCTTGGCTAAACTCTCTACCACCAGATTCCATTACTACATGGAATGATTTGGTCGACAAATTTTTGATGAAATATTTCCAACCAACCAAGAATGCTAAATTAAGGAACGAAATAACTTATTTCCATCAATTGGAAGATAAAAGTATATATGATGCATGGGACATGTTCAAGAAGTTATTAAGAAAATGCCCTCATCATGGTATACCTTGTTGCATCCAGTTAGAAACTTTTTATAATGGGCTAAATCTGAGTACTAGATTGATGGTGGACTATTTTCTGAATCTTATAATGAGGCTTACAATATTTTAGAAATGATAGCCAACAATAACTATCAATGGCCATCCACTAGACAAGCTGCAGCAAGAGGACTAGTAGGAGTTCATAATGTGGATGCATTAACAGCCTTATCAGCTCAAGTAGCTTTCTTAATGAATGTAGTAAAAGCTATAACTATTGCTCCAGTAGTAGTGAACTAAGTTGCTGAAGCAACATGTGTGTATTATGAAGAAAGGCATGTGTTTGATAACTGACCTAGAAATCATACTTCAGTAAATTATATAGGTAACTTTAACAGACCAAATCAGGAAAATCCATATTTAAATACATATAATTCAAGATGGAGGTAGCACCCGAACTTTTCATGGGGAGGCCAGCAATAGAATCAACATGCTGCAGCATCAAGTAAACAGAACAGACTGACAACACCACTAGGATTTCAGCAATCAAACCAAGGTTATAGATGCACAAGCAATGACCAGATCAGTTCTCTTGAAGCACTTCTTAAGGAGTACATTATTGAGAATGAAACGGTTGATCAAAGTCAAGAAGTATCATTATGGAACTTGGAAAATCAAGTAGGGCAGCTTGCTACATCATTGAGCAACAAACCCTAAGGTAGTTTACCTAGTAATATAGAAAATCCGAAGAGATAAGAGAAGGCATAGTGCGAAGTCATTAATTTAAGATCAGGAAAAGATGTGCATATACCTGTAGGCTTGCCGAAAAGGAGAGTTGAAGTTACCTTGAGCCAAGAAGAAACCCAAATTGAAAAAGAGCCAGCATCTTCCAATGCACAATAAAATGAAGAGAACAACCATGCTCCAGCAACAATAGTATAAACAGATCAAACACAAGTTAACATAGATGTTCCAACAACAAGTCAGAATGTGAAAAAAGAGAAACAAACTGTACAACCTGTTGTAGCACAACAATTTAGACATCCACCACCATTCCCCCAAAGATTGCAGAAGCAAAAGCAATATAAATAGTTTGGCAAATTCTTGGAAGTATTGAAGCAACTACACATCAACATTCCTTTTGTAGAAGCATTAGAATAGATGCCAAACTATGTCAAATTCTTGAAGGACATCTTGACAAAGAAGAGAAGATTGGGAGAATTTGAAAAGTTGCCTTAACACAATAATGCAGCCATATGCTTAAAAGCAAGATACCACAAAAAGTAAAAGATCCAGGAAGCTTTACAATTCCATGCTCAATAGGCAATGGATACAGTGGCAAGGCATTATGTGACTTGGGAGCAAGTATAAATCTTATGCCTTTGTCAATATTCAAACAACTAGGAGTTGGTGAAGTTAGACCCACAACGATTATTTTACAATTGACAGACAGATCTTATGCTTATCTAGAAGGCAAAATTGAAGATGTATTAGTTAAGGTGGATAAGTTTATATTTCCAGTTGATTTCATCGTGTTAGATTTTGAAGCAGATAAGGATGTTCCCATTATTTTAGGAAGGCCTTTCTTAGCTACGGGGAAGACCTTAATTGATGTTCAAAAAGGAGAATTGACTATGAGAGTTTATGATCAACAAGTTACATTCAATGTGCTTGAAGCTATAAAGAGTCTAGACGAAGTGGAGGATTGTAACTTTGTTAATGTTGTGGAATTTGTTGTAGCAGAAACATTCACTGAATGCTGTAACAAAATAGAGGATAGCATAAAAATCATTGAAGAATTGGAAGAAGAAGTCAATGAACCACTTGAAATAACATGGATAAGAGAAAAGCAGCCTAGCAGAATTAGATAATTTGAGTCACTTAACCTTTCAAATGGGAAAGTAAAACCAACTCAACCATCAATTGAATTTTCACCTAGTTTGGAACTAAAACATTTACCATCAAATTTAAAATATGTTTATCTCAATGATCATAATACACTTCCAGTAATTATTTCGTTTTTTTATGCAAGACAAGAAAGAAGCTTGGCGGCGGTATTAGGCAAATACAAGAAAGCTATTGAATGGATAATGGCAGACATCAAAGGAATCAGTCCATCAATATGCATGCATAAGATTCTGCTGGAGGACTACTACAACAATTCGGTATAGCAACAAAGAAGGCTAAACCTGATCATGAAGGAAGTAGTCAAGAAGGAGATTATCAAGTGGCTGGATGCTGGGATCATATATCCAATTTCAAATAGCTCATGGGCAAGTCGAGTACAATGTGTTCCTAAGAAGGGAGGTGTAATGGTAGTAGCAAATGAGAAGAATAAACTCATTCCCACAAGAATAATAACAGGATGGAGAGAGTGTATGGATTATAGAAAGCTAAACAAGGCCACAAGAAAGGATCACTTTGCATTGCCCTTTATAGATCAAATGCTAAACAAACTCGCAGGGTAGGAGTACTACTATTTCTTGGATGGTTATTCGAGTTACAACCAGCTTGCTATAGCACTAGAAGATAAAGAAAAAACTACATTAAGATCAAGAAAAACTAATTTACATGTCCATATGGAACTTTTGCTTTCAGGAGGATGTCGTTCAGCCTATGCACAACATTCCAGAGGTGCATGATGTCCATTTTTTCAGATATGGTGAAGCAAACTCTTGAAGTATTCATGGATGATTTCTCGGTGCTTGGAAAATCATATGAAGACTGTTTGAAAAATTTAGAAAGTGTGCTTCAAAGATGTGAGGAAACTAATTTAGTGCTTAATTGGGAGAAATGTCACTTTATGGTGCAAAAAGGGATAGTTTTAGGTCATAGAATCTCCAGGTAGGGAATAGAAGTGGATAAAGTAAAAATTAAGGTAATTGAAAAATTACCACCTCCCACTTCTATTAAAGGTATAAGAAGTTTCCTAGGCCATGTAAGTTTCTACAGAAGATTCATTAAAGACTTCTAAAAAATTGGCAAACATTATGCACATTGCTAGAGCATGATAAACCATTCAATTTTAATGAGGAATGCTTACAAGCATTTGTTGCACTCAAGAAAGCCCTTGTTACAGCACTTATTGTTGTCGCACCTGACTGAAACATGCCATTTGAATTGATGTTTGATGCCAGTGACCATGTTGTTGGAGTAGTGCTAGGACAACGCAAAGGTACACTTTTACATTCTATTTATTATGCTAGTAAAACTCTTAATGAAGCTCAAATCCGTTACACAACTATTAAAAAAGAGTTATTAGCTATAGTATTTGCATTTAATAAATTTAGATCATACTTGGTAGGTACAAAAGTTACTGTTTATACTGATTACTTAGCTATAAATATTTAATTTCGAAAAAAGATGCCAAACCAAGGTTAATTAGATGGAACTTATTGCTACAATAATTTGACCTAGAAATAAAATATAGAAAAGGAACTAAGAACCAGGTAGCAGATCATCTTTCAAGATTGGAAGCAGATGTAAGCACATTGACCAAGTAAGAAATTATGGAAACATTTCCTGATGAGCAGCTGTTGAGGCTACAACATGTGCATATGCTGTAGCAAGATAGACTTCTATGATATGCAGATATTGCTAATTATTTAGTAAGTGGAATAATGCCACCTGATTTAAATTTCCAGCAAAAGAAATTTTTTTTTTAATGATGTTAAAAACTATCAATGGGATGAGCCATTTTTGTATAAATTATGTGCTAACATTTAATACGCAGATGTGTTCCAAACGAAGAAATTCCTAGTATTTTGCAGGCATCTCATGCTAAAGCATATGGAGGACATTGTGGAGGACAACGAACAACAGCAAAAATTTTTCAATCTGGTTATTATTGGACATCAATTTTTAAAGTGCTCATGAATTTGTTAAATGTTGTGACATATGCCAAAGAACAGGAAACATCTCACAAAAGCATGAATTACCTTTAACCAACATTCTAGAAGTGGAGCTCTTTGATGTATGTGGAATAGACTTTATGAGGCCATTCCCACCATCCTTTAGAAACCTATATATTTTAGTAGCTGTAGATTATATGTCTAAATAGGTAGAGGCTGCAGCCCTTCCTACAAATGATGCCAAGGTGGTGCTGAAATTCCTTCAAAGAAACATATTCATAGGTTTTGGAAACCCGAGGTCTATAATCAGTGACGAAGGATCACATTTCTGTAATAAGGTATTTGCTGCAGCGCTGATGAAATATGAAATCACACATAAGGTTGCTACAGCGTGTCACCCACAAACCAGTGGCTAGGTAGCAGTGTCTAACAGAGAGATTAAGAGAATATTGGAGAAGGTAGTAAACTCTAGTAGGAAAGATTGGTCTTTACGACTTGATGATTCCCTATGGGCATATATGACAGCATATAAAATACCAATTGGGATGCCATCGTACAGAATTGTGTATGGCAAAGATTGTCATTTACCATTAGAGTTAGAGCATAAGGCTTATTGGGCATTCAAGCAATTAAACATGGACATGACTAAGCAATGGCATGATAGACACTTCCAATCAAGAAGTTTAATTCTAGGTCAATAAGTATTGTTATATAATTCTATATTGAAATTATTCCCTGGGAAATTAAAATTTAGATGGTCTGGACCATTTCAACTCTTAAAACTCCATCCACATGGTACTGTAGACCTTAAGGATTCAAGAACAGGGCAAATATTTAAGATCAATGGACGAAGGGTGAAACCATACGTAGGGGCTGACGCCAAACTTCGAGAGAGGATATGTTATTGACAGATCCAAGCTAAGCAAGTGAAGAAGGTCAGGCTAAAGGGCCTAAAATCAAGCATTGATTGGGAGGCAACCCAAAGAAAGGAAGTTCCTTTACATTAAGCTATTTTCCTAGTAGTTTTTGTTTATTTTTAATTTTAATTTGAATTCAACTCATATTTAGTTATTATCTCAACTTTTGATTAGATAAACGGAAGCCATATAAGGTTCAAATCAAAGAATAATGGGAAGGAGAAGAAGGAAAATTCCATGTTGACAGCGATGCTACATCATCTATCACAACACTACAGTATATTTATCAAAGCACATATGAAGCCACATCTCTACTGCAGCAAAATAATGGATGCTACAGCAATTAATTGATCAAATAAGCCATTAAATGATGGATTTTTTTTCCGTTAAGATGACATGGTCAACAATTTTACCGTTTGAGGACTAGAAGTCCTGACGTCAGCTAGCAGTAAATGTGGCAATTCATGAAGACCACAATCTCTAAAAATTCGGCACTTATCTTTTTCTATTTTAAGTCAATTTTAATTAAAATCAATCTTTTCAAAAATTAGTTTCCTTATTCAATTAAAGATCTTTAAGTTTTTCTTCTTTATATACTCGGGTAGTCACTATTCATATTTACCCTTAATATTCACCTGCAACCACAATAGCATCTCACCTCATTCTCTTCTATTATTTTTCTACATTTTACTGTGCTACAGCATGCCTAGATTTATGAAACTATCAGGAAGACTGCAGGATCCTGAGCACTTCCATAGCTTCCTAGCCGAAGAGAGGTTCGAAGATCTCATTGAGCATCGGAAGTTATTAGAAGAGAAAGGTTTCAAATTTCCCAAACAACCTACTGGTATAATCAAATCTGTACTCGAGACAGTAGCAAAATTGGGGTGGAGCAAACTTTGCGTGCACCCACAAGACCCAGTGGTGCCCATTGTGAAAAAATTTTATGCCAACATGCTCTAGCAAGACCAACAGAGCATATGGGTAAGACAAATACTTATTAACGCCTACTATGAGTTACCTTTTGATATTGATTGTGAATATTCCAAATTTGTTAAGAATATGACTGATAAAAAATGGGGGGATGTGCTTAAAACTTTAACTAATATGGGTAGTGCATGGGTCCTCAAGTAAACTTCGAGCTCAAATCTAGGATGATTCATCTTCTGGCTACTTTTCATGGTCTTGCAAGAAAGGATCCAAATAAGCACCTGAAGGAGTTCCATGTGGTCTGCTCTACAATGAAACCGAACGGAGTTTCTGAAAAGCAAGTTAAGCTAATGGCCTTTTCGTTCTCTTTGACGGATTCAGCCAAGGAATAGCTTTACTATCTTCCCTCCAGTACTGTCACCACATGGAATGAGATGCGTCGGCTATTTTTGGAGAAATATTTCCCAGCATCAAAAGCCGATAGCATTCAAAATGAAATTTGTGGAATTCGGCAATACAATGGAGAGTCACTCTATGACTACTAGGAACGATTCAAGAAGCTATGTGCTAGTTACCCCCACCATCAGATAAGTGATCAACTTTTTATTCAATATTTTTATGAGGGTTTAATGCCTATGGAAAGAAGCATGATTGATGTCGCTAGTGGAGGAGCACTCGTAAATAAAACACCAGAAGCAACTCAGAATCTCATAGCTAACATGGCTACTAATTCCCAACAGTTTAACACCAAGAACGATCCATTGCCGACACCTAAGATAGGTAATGAGGTAAGTACTTCTTCTCTAGAACAACAAGTTTCAAATCTTACTTCTTTAGTGCAACAATTGGCTCTAGGGCAGCAGGTGAGCCCATATGGCATATGTTCTGTGGTTGGACATATGACTGATATGTGCCCTACTCTCCAAGATGGTTCGCATGAGCAAGTCAGCGCAGTTGGCAATTTTCTGAGCCAACCAAAACAAAGATACGATCCTTACTCCAACTTTTACAATCAAGTATGGAAGGATCACCCTAATCTTAGATATGAGAACCAACAACAAGGTGTTCCTAACGTGGCACCATCTCGACCACCAGGCTGCCCCCAATAGTGGGTGCAACAGTTTTACCAAGTTCAGTCATTCCCACCCCCTCAGAATCAAGGTACGTGTTTGGAAGATCTGGTCAAAGCTCTTGCTACTAACTCTATACAGTTCCAACAGATTACCCACACACAACTCCAACACTTGGACAATCAAATTGGACAACTGGCCACATCTATGAGTAGGCTAGAGGCCAGAACTTTAGGTAAGTTGCCTTCTCAACCTGAGATTAATTTTAAGGAGAATGCTAGTGCTATGTCTCTTAGGAGTAGAAAGCAGTTGGAACCATTATTAGCCAAGCCACTAAAGGTATCTACAACATCATCGCAACCTGTAGTCAATCCTTCCCCTGAGGCTCTTCCTTTAACAAAGGAAGATGATTCTCACTCTACGCGGCCAGTCAAACCATCTAGCCAGGTAAGAACCCCTTCACCTCTAATTAAAACCCTTACCATTTCTCCACCGTTTCCTAGCAGGTTTAAACAATCCAAAAGAGAGGAGGAAGAAAAGGAGATCCTTGAGACCTTTCGTAAAGTGGAGGTAAATATTCCTCTACTTAATGCTATTAAGTAGGTGCTGTGATATGCAAAATTTTTGAAAGAATTATGCACTAACAAACGAATGTTGAGCTGTATGAAAAGATGACTGTTGGGGAGAATGTTTCTAATGTACTTCAAAGAAAACTCCATTCTAAGTGCAAGGATCCAGGTAATTTTACTATTCCATGCACTATCAGCAATACCAAGTTTGAAAGATGTATGCTAGATTTAGGGGCGTCCATTAATGTTATGCCATATTGAAACATCCAGATACCGAAGTCATACAACACTACCTTGAGGAGTTTTCGCTGTCCGGTCCCTTTAAATCCCAATCACATTGTTGGGCAAAATTTCGATACAAAACAATTGGCGCCGTCTCTAGAGATTTAGAAAAAAAAAGTCATTTTTACTATGGCTCTTGAAATTCTTCCCAGATAACCACCTAAAGGACTCAACGACATTACTCTCCTTGATAACTCTGAAGACATTGACACAATTCACCCTGAAGACGGGATGCAGCAAGACCAAGACAATCAAAACGAGCTAATTCCTCAACCCGAGGATACTCATCACTGGTGTGAACAGTTCGAGCTTAACCTTACTGATCAACGGTCAAGAAGCTCTCTTTTAGATCATTTGGAGCCTTCCTTTCAATAAAGAAGAGCAAGAAGCTCTCTCTCGGATCATCATTGGTGCTAGTTTGTGTCGAGTTTATTGTTGTGTTCTTTTTCATGTTCTTGTTGCGTTGGATAGGTTTCTTTTAATCAAATTATGGGCTAGTGTGTTTGGACGATTGCTTTTCAAGTCTTATTTGTCTAGTCACCTAAATTCGACTTTTAGAGGAGGTAGAAGCTAAAAAAATTGATTTTGACAATTGGGCTTTGCCCACCCCCTGCCTTCTAGGGAGGGGATTAAAAATAAAAAACATTTACCTCTAGGCTTGTGTGCGAGCATTCTTGAAAAGGGTTTTGTCAATTGGTAATTCATCAATTTCTTGGGATTAGGTTGGATTAGATAACCTCTAGAGTTTGTTATAAAATTAGCAAAAATAATATTCACCACACCGTTAAATCCCAATTGAACTCCATCTAGACCAAGTTCTTACTTTTTAATATATATATATTAACCTAGGTGAAAAGTGGGTTGAGTAATGGAGTGAGTATAATTAATCTAAATTAAATTAAAAGCCGGAGAAATTATGATAGCTGCAACGAAAGAAAAATTAAAACAAGTAATTTAATGTTATTAGACGAATTTTATTTATTTTAAAAGGTAAATGGATGAATACAGTCTAAATTTATTTTTTCACTCTTTACTGGGTAAATACTCGTTTAGTCTCTATATTTAATTTTTCTTTTCTTCCAATAATAATCTTGATATTAATTAATTTATCTATAAAAATTTAATTAATAAATTAATCAATAATTATTTATTAGCAAATTAACAAATAAATATCAATGTTAAAGAACAATTATTTTTTTTTACATGTGCAACAATCTTACAAATAATTATTTATAAATAAATTAATATCAGCTAACATAAAGCAATGTTTAATAGCCTTACAACAATCTAACTAATAATTATTTTATAAAAAAATTTATTTACAAAATTAATCTCAAAAGTAAAATCATAACATAAAAGTTTGTATTAATTTTTATGTTACTTTTAAAG
The DNA here is from genome assembly GCA_030449835.1 of Clausena lansium. Classification (NCBI taxonomy): domain Eukaryota; kingdom Viridiplantae; phylum Streptophyta; class Magnoliopsida; order Sapindales; family Rutaceae; genus Clausena; species Clausena lansium. The sequence continues at coordinate 60,296 of JASUUF010000196.1, forward strand.
TTAATTTTGATAAATTATAATTTTTTTCCTATTTTTTTAATATGCTCAAGAGTATTGTTGTAAGAGTATTATTGAAAAATGAAAAAAAAAGTTATGGTAAGATTGTAAAATATTTAACAGTAAGGATGTCTTAAGGTATTTCTTTAAAATATAGTATTAAACAGGCATTTAAATCAAAATATAAAAAAATAAATGAACACTTATCTTTTTTTACCTCTCCAAAAATTTTAAATCGAGTACTGAGTAAATAAAGCTGCTTGAAAACAATACTATACTATTGAACGCACGATCACACTAAGTGCCCGCCTTACTTCATTACGATAAGGATCATCTGCATCTTCACGATATGGTCTAAAACAATGTCATTGATATGGCCTCATATAAATCATTCTTTAAAGGCCAGCCTTTGAAAACGACGTTACTAAAATAGGTACAAAAAATGATTGAAAAAAAATTTGATCGATAAGATGAAAAAAAGGAAATATTAAATATTATCTATTTCAAGGGCTAAGTTGTCTAGAGAAGAAATGAATCTCTTCACGTTGAAGAAATTAAATAATTATTGAAAGAGGAACAACACCACTAATTAATTAACCCTTTTCCATAAACAAATATTTTAAATTGCTTTAAAAAAAGACAAAAGGTTATATAGAGTGAATTTTTTAAGCAGAGAATCAACAAAGCAATGACCATATATATGTTAATTATTTTTGTTATTTAGATATTCATTCTTTCCCTCTTTACCATGTTTTTAAAATGAAACTAGTTGCACATTATGAAGAAAACAAATGTTAATAATATAAAATAATTAAAAGAAAGAAATTCGATGTCGTTACCGAAGTCTAAAGAAATGCTTGTGCTCGACTGCAAGTAGATTCATTTCCATTCCAAGGCCGACTATAGAGAAAAATTTCATCTAAGGCTCTCTTGGATTCAATATATTTTCATTTATTCATTTAATTACTGTACAAATATAATGATAACAATGTATAATAAATGTATTACACTGAGATGCCTAAGGAACCCTCAAATTCTAAAGTAATGCCATTTGTCAACTTTTTTGTGCCAAGCCAAGAATAATTTCATACTCAAATTGATGACAAGCTTTTTAAGTAAATACAAAATTATGAAAATAATGGTAAATTGATTTGACATTGCAGTAAACAAGAAGACAAGAGATCGATTTTTCCTTTCCCCAACCTTGAGGAGAAATTCTTTTGTTTGAAATTTTGCATAGATTGCTTGGGATGGGGTGGGGTGTGTAACTGTGTAGAGGACAACTATGTTCATTGTTTGACCCCTTCTAGTTAATTGTTTTTATGCTATAACCATTTCAAGTTTGATAAATTATAATAAACCCCCATTGAAAGTTTTTTTTTTTTTCATATTTAAGTATTTAATTAAAATCATGGTTCTGAGTGGATAATAGTACTATCACCCAATACTTTATAGAAAACGGTATCAAATAAATTATATAACGGAAAACATGACGATGACATCTCCATAATTTTATAAAATAGGCATGAAGATGTTCTTATTTTTAGAAATGATCTCACGTATCCTTTCCGCAACATTCAAATCTTCTTTTTAAACAAATATTGGTTGTTTTGTGTGACTATTTCTTAATAAAAAATAAATTTGTGTGTGTCAAAAAAAGGTAGGTGTGACCATTTTTAAAAATAAAGAATTCTCCAAAAGAATTGTGACCATCTTAACAGATCATTTGGTGACAATGTCCTTTTTCTTTATGCAATCTTGAAAATAGTACTGCTTCTTGAAAAAAAAAAAAGGGGGGAAAACCGATACAAAAACAGATGATATCCCAAGTTGTAAAACTAGAAAAACGTGGATGACTGTTTTAGTTCTGTGGAGCTAAAAGATAGAAGTGTTACTTTAAAAGGTTGTGCTGACAGGAATGATATGATGCAAACCAAATCTTTGCTTGGCTGCTTGGTTAACAATATTATAATGCATTTTCAGAAATCGATGCAGATGGAGATCGACAACTTGTTTGAGTCTGCCATGAGAGGCCACTGGGATAACATTGTGCAGGCTTATGAGAGCAATCCCATGTCTCAAGAGACCAAAATCACAAAATCAGAAGATACAGCTCTGCATATTGCTGCTGCATCTGGGCATAGCGACATCGTAGGCAGACTGGTGGAAACCATGGGAGAAAATGCATCAAACATTCTGAAAATACAAAATAATAGAGGCAACACTGCTCTTCATCTAGCTGCAGCACTTGGGAATGTAGAAATGTGCCGTTGCATGGCCTCGAAAGACCCCAAACTTGTCGCTGCTCGCAACAAAGAGAGCGAGACTCCTCTGTTCTTGGCAGCTCTTCATGGCAAGAAAGCTGCATTTCTTTGCCTCTACTTTCTCAGCCATGATAAAGACAGTTCTTTGGGCAGAAAAAGTAATGGGGACACTATTCTTCACGCTGTTATATGCGGAGATTATTTTAGTAAGTACCCATTTTCCATTATGCTATTGTTTGTCAAATTCTGGGAAAATTTTAAATGCTGATGATCTGTTGGTTTTACAGGCTTGGCATTTCATATTATACGATGTTATCCTGATCTTGTAAACTGTGTGAATGAGAATGGACTATCTCCTCTGCATATCCTGGCCGGCAAGCCAAATGCATTCAGAAGCAGTAGCTGTCTTGGGCTGTTTGATCTTCTGATCTATGACTGTAAGGATGACACATTCATCATTTTAGCAGCTTTCGATATGCAAGCGCTATTCATTATTTTTGTCCTCAAAACTGTTTGATTTTACTTGCAAGGTGTATCGGTTGATGAGTTGAGGGAAGAAAAATACGACTACTCAAAGAATTCTAGAGCCGAAAGCAGTGCTAAATTTCCAGAAAACCATAGAACATGCATCAACTTCTTTAGATTCATATGGACTTCTATCCGAATACTTAGCGGATTACTTAGTATGTTCATTTGACAGATCTTACAATTTTACTATCTAGGTTTAGTACTATAGTTTCTTAGTTTCATCATTTTTTGTTCTTGTTCACTATCTTTTCACTAGCTAAACCAAAGGCTGGACTAGATGAAGAAGATCCTCAACAGAATGTCATATCTCGAGGTAATTGAGCATCATTATGACATTATCTTACATCATACTATATAACAGCAATCAAAATGAGCTATATATTGACGATGTTATGGTATAAAACATCAGACAAGGAAGATAAAGAAGATCATTTATATCCTCCAAATTGCACCACATTTGTTCTGTTTACCAAGCTGATGATGAAGGCCTTGCTAATTGTTCTGGGCATAGGTATGGATTCATTTATTTATAAGATTGAATGGTTGCGATGGTGTGATGGGATCATCTAAGATCCCATCTAAGACTTTATCTGTATATAATCGTTGAGGTTGGTCCATCTCTTAGAATCATACAATTTTTACATGTTATGGCACTTAGGAATCTGGAGGATAAGTAGGATCAAAGAAAAGAAAGTGAGACACGAATGGGCTAATCTGGTGATGAAGGATCTAGTTCAATGTGCTTCTTTGTACAAGTATGAGGATAATGGGCAGATTCCTGGGAATTCCCGACCTGATTATAAAGATGGAGAGACTTTCTTAGTTCCTGGAGCCCGACCGGTTCCTGAAAATACAGAGACATCTCAGAAGAATATTGTGCCCTCAACTCCAAAGAAGAAAAACACTCAACAATCGAGGAGAAAAGAGACACCATTATTGATTGCAACAAAGATGGGAGTGACTGAAATCGTGGAGAAAATTTTGGATGCATTTCCGGTGGCTATCCAGGACGAGGACTCTAATGGGAAAAATATCGTCCTCTTGGCAGTTGAGCACAGGCAAACTCATATCTATGAACTCTTGCTGAAGAAGAAAATGATAATGGAGAATGCCTTCCGGAAACTGGATAACCAGGGGAACAGTGCATTGCACTATGCTGCTATGTTTGAAAACCATCGGCCTTCTTCACTGATTCCAGGGGCTGCACTGCAAATGCAATGGGAAATCAAGTGGTATAAGGTACGTTCAATCTGAGAAAAGCTCCAACATACCTGTAGTTAGTATAATGTCATCAAAATCCTCTGTTATTATCTCCATATTGAGTTGAATTTTTCCACCTATGATTTGCAGTATGTAAAGGAATCAATGCCAAAAAATTTCTTTGTTCGATATAACAACAAAGGCCAAACTCCAAAAGAACTCTTCACAGAAACACACAAAAGACTTGTTAAAGAGGGTAGTAAATGGCTCATCAAAACCTCAGAGGCATGCTCTGTTGTTGCAGCACTCATAGCAACTGTTGCATTTGCCGCTTCAGCAACTGTCCCAGGTGGTCTGAATGAAGAAAATGGCAAACCAATTTTATTAGAAGAGATCGCATTTCACATCTTTGCCATCTCTTCACTTGTTTCTTTGTGCTTCTCAGTCACAGCCTTGATTGTTTGCCTAGCAATTCTCACTTCTCGATATCAAGAAAAAGATTTCGCCATGGCCTTGCCCAGAAAGCTTCTTATCGGCTTAACATCTCTACACATATCTGTTGTTTCTGTATGGATCTCATTCTGTGCAGGGCATTACCTTGTTATTCGAGACATGTTGAGATCAATGGCATTTCCAATGTATGCAGCAACATGCTTGCCCATGGCCTATTTCGCTCTCATTCAACTTCCTCTATATGTTGATCTTACGTCGGCCATATTCAAAAAGGTTCCACAGCCTAGCTACAAGGTGCTTTCTCTCTAGCTCATCACCGATACACTAAATAATGGTTGGTTTCTATTTTAAATTGGAATGTTCTATTTGCTTCCAGTTTGTAGTTTGAATAGAGATTTTACATTGTCAACATGAAATTCAGTGGTATTCTAATAAAAGTTAACGAAATTTAGAACAATAGGGACACAGGTTAATGTGTAGTAAAACAGAAAGGGTTACAAATCATATATGAATAAAAAAGCAATCCCAGTCATGAAATCAAGCAGCTCCAATGATTGAAAAAACTGAAGAAAGCTATACAGATACACCAAGCTACAGACACCTGAATTGTAATTTTCACTTATTCGTTTGTTGAAATCAATTTCATACTTCAAAGTGAATGCGTGGTTTGCAATTCCAACTATATTTCCATCCCTGAAAAGTTATTTCTTAAGACTCCCGTAGAAATGACAAAAATCAGCAACAACAGGACACAAGTAACCAAGTAGACAATAACATAAAGGATTAATTACCTCTAGATAACACATGTTTTGACAAATTTAAAAAAGGGGGGACATATTTTAAAAATACTCAATCCGTTAACTTTAACGGGAACAGTCAATTAGTTACAAAATGATATTTTTGCCCCTACAATTAATTACAAAATGACATTTCTACCCTTACAGTTAGTTATAAAATGATATTTTTAGCCCTATAATTAGTTACAAAACGATGTTTCTGTCCCTACTCACTTATTTTTAATTTTTTAAATAGAAAAATATATAAAAAATAAATCTAAGTCTAATTACTAAGGCTTTTTTTCGGTTAAATCAAACAAATTAAAAAAAAAATTCTTGTTGAATCAAATTAATTTGTCAACATAAAGAAGCAGATCTCTTATGAATTGTAAAGCATTATATAAATCCAATATTTTTATCTCTTTGGATTTATGAAAAAAAAAATTTCTATTTTTTCCAATTTTACCCTTAGTCCGTTAGAATTAATGGCAAAAGTCACCTGATCGAGTATTTTAAAAACATGTGTCACCTTTTTTAAATTTGTCAAAACATTTGTTACCCAAGAGAAATAATCCTAACATAATCCATATTTATTACAGCTATAATCCAATACATTAGCCCAGAAGTACAGAAAGTCAGAAACGGAAAATAAAACAGTAGAGATTTAGTACTTATGAGTAACAGAGGAATTTTATAAACAAAAATTTGATTCCCAAGCAGTACCAATAGGGCTAACACAGTCAAAATCAGATTTCTACAACTCTTTATTTTCTCCTTTTTATTAATAAGACAGACTTGTGCACCTACTAAAAGGAACATAGCATACCTCCATTCCCTTCTCAAGCACAGATGCAACTAGCAACTTCCAGAAAAGTCCAGGATAAAGATATCAATTGCATGCTTTCAGAGGCTTTGATCTCAGGCTTCAAAACTAAAGAAATCTGGTTGTCGATTTAGCCCTCTATAGAGTTACGGCACATGCAAAACTCTTACAGAAAACCAGTATGACTGACCACGCATCCAACCCACAGGAACTTTAATTAAAGATTCTTTCACAAAAGATTCCTTAAGGCACACTGAGCCGCAGTTAGCTCCAGTCGAATAACCAAAATCAAAGTGCGTTTTTCAAGAGGTTTTTTGTGTTACCAAAGAAATACTTCTTGAGCGCCTTTTCTTGGAAACAACCTGACAATATTAAGCTCAGTCAATCAGTGAAAAAGGAATTGCATATTACAAGCATGAGCAGGGCTTCAAAAATGTAAATAAAAGTAAGGTAACCAAGAAATTCTGTTAGGAGATCATATTTACTATTTTGCAAACCAAACGTCAGATCGAATACAGGAACAGAAGTAGGTTTCTTTTTTTGCTTTACCCTTACAGTACATTTGCTGACCATGGAACCAAATAAACCCATCACCCCCCCCATACAACATCAGACAGTGACATTCCAAAATCATTCTAATTGCAGGCCAATATACATATTTCATACAACGAGGTTCCCTTAATTCTTCACTTAAAATGACTATTTAAATTTTAACCATCAATTCCATTCAATCCAATGGTAGATATAGTTGATGTGTTGACAGCATTAAAAGCTATTTTTGTAGAGTGATGATACAGCTACAAACTCTTGTACAAATTTATTTTGTACAAACTAATTTCGCATTAATTCATTGGTTGAATGAAAATACAAAATAATAAAACAAATCATGTGGACCCAAATATATTTAATCCAACCAATTTAATCATATCGCATTAGTTTGTACAAAATAAATTTGTACAAGAGTTTGTAGCTATATTATTACTCATTTTTTTATTTAGATCCACACCATTGGTTTAATAAAATTAATGAATAAAAATTTAAGTTATCTTTTTAAGTAAAAAATTTATGTTTACATCTTACCAACTATAGGGATTTATTGGAAGTTTATTATGCGGTATCCACTGTATGTGTCTGACATAAAGTAATTTCTACTAACGGAAGAATTTGATCATCAAGAAAACAAAAAAAAATTAAAAACATCAGAACATAGTCAACTAGATCTTAGTGAATGGAAACTTTAACACAGACCTTGGTTGATAAAGGTGGCAAAGAGGCCTGCCGTGCTGCCTTTCCAGGTTCAGTTAATTGCCGAATCTCTCGAAGTTGGCTCGCTATGTCCTCCAAAAGCTGCAACTGGATCTTTTCCCTTCCCTTATGCCCTTTAGAGAAGTTGAGCTTCTCTCTTCCCTCTTGCACAATCTTAAGCCTTTCTCTAAGACAACCAACTTCATTGTCAATTTTCAACCTTTCATAATCAAAAGCCGACATAGAATTTCGCCGCAAATCAGTTAGCAAAGTTTTTCCTCGTGAGAAACTCCTTTGTCTGCTAAATAAGTCTAAAATGCTTCTTTTCATGTCCACCTCCGTGTCTGACCTATCCATAACTGGACTATCACATCTGGTAGGAACGTCCAAAGTAAGATTCTTTGATAGGTCCCCATTATTGTTTCCAATACCTTCATTACATGTATTAAGTTCATCACCAATGACATGAACATCATAAACACAGAGATCTCTTACAGGAACTGAGCTTCGTGCACCTTTTCCATGCTTCCCCACTTTATCATCACTATATTTGACAATTATCTTCGTATCATCACAAGCCTCCATAGTTTTTTTGAGTTCATCAGTTGGCTCCTGCTTTTCCCCTTCCAGTGCAATGATTTTCTCATGGACATTATGTACCTGAGTAGTTGAACGGTTGAACTGTGAATGTTCTGCTAGTCTTTGCTCCTCCCTTGGTTGGTCTATTGGATTCTTTTCCACCGATTCAATCCTCTTCTCTTGTAAACTTGGATGTCTATCAATGTACCCTGGTTTTGAAGAGTCAGCTTCATCTAATTCCTGGTTTAGTAATCCTTTTCTTGAAGTAACAGTATAGTTCTGTGACGCAACAGAAGTGACCTCATACTCCGGAAAATTGTTTTCTCTTTTAACCTTTTGCTTCTCAACAACGGATTTGCTAATCTGCTGCAGCATCATCAGGGGATCCTCACTGGAATATGATGAAGAAGTCGCAGTTTGCCCCTGTGTGGTTGCTGTATCATCTGTCTCAGCATCAAAAAACATTTGCCTTAAAGTTTCAACTTCCCTCTCCAGAAAATGTTTTTCCCTCTCTCTCCTTATTACAATCTCTTTGAGAATGTTCATTTCTTCAGTGTCATATGCAGATTTTTCTTCTATCATCCTCTGGTATTGTCTAGCTTCCATTTCTATTGATGCCTTCTCCTCTTGCAACCGAAGAATCATAGCCATTGCCTCATCTGCAGCTGTTGCAGCAGCACTTCTTTCTTTCTCAAGTTCAAGATACAGAGCTGAACGAGCAGCATGTTCTTCTTCTAGTGCTTCTTCCAAAATTCTGATTGTATTTATATTATTTCCATCTAAACCTAGCTCTCCTTGCAGATCACAATTTAGCACTTCAACAGTTGATGCGTCCTTCTCAACAGTATTATTTTTGTCAACAGATTCATTAGATTCAGAAGGCATAGCTATGTCTTCGTTAGAAGCTCCTCTGCTATCTGAAAACAATATAACCGTCCACAACAAAGCAGCATCAGCATGTGAAGAAATAATTAGTTAAAATGCAAGCATGTAATGTAAGTGCATTCTAGTTTGTACGCACAGAACCATTATGAAGCCATGCGAGGCTTATGACAAGAAAAAAAACGTCAAAACTTAAACCATACCACCTGAAAGTGAAACATTTCTAAACATAGCCTCCTAAACATAAATTACTGCCTTAATCAAAGGGCGCAACCATTCACTTATCGAAGGTTTACCAAAGCAGATCTATTTACATGCATACCTCTTGCACTTCCAAAACAAAAATAAATAAATAAATAAAAAGGTAAGTTGAATAGATTCTGAAAGTGAATTGAGGCTCATATCGAACATACTATTCTTCAACTCTGACATTGAAGATGGAGTAAAGCCACAGCCAATCTGAGTTATATCACAAGAGATATTTGGCAATCATTCACTGACAATGAAATACAAGATAGTAAGCCAAAAAAAACTTATTGTACTCTTTTATTAGCATACAAGGTTATTTATGCCCAGTACAAACTCATCTCTACCACAGATGGTTAATAGTTTCTTCAAAATAAGATGAGCTTGTGGTTCACTCTAGAACCATAAAAGTTCTATTCTTTAGTATCAAATTGATCATAAACGCTACCAGAATTCCATGTAACCGTGCACAACAAACAGGAACTAACAAAGACACCCATGATTGCATAGAAGGACATCATGATTCCTTATGTTAAAAAAGTTATTTGCTGAGCCCACAACAAACATTCATATTGAATCATTCTCTCTTAATTTTGCATGAAAGGTAAATTCTCACTAAAGAAGGACACCGCAGACACAGTGATGCATTATCAACTTTTATTACCACAGCTACAAGATCGTGCAAAAAGAAAAATTATCAGAACTAAAGTTAAAATACATTCATCAGCAGTAACAAACATATACTGAATACTCATCTTTTGGATCACATTATTTGCGCTTACCTTCAATGTTTTCACTTCCTGGATGAACAGGAACAGAGTTGCCTTCACTAATTTCAGTTCCTATTTTACTGAAACTTCCAGGGGACGGCAAAACAGATTGCCAATCTGATACTAACTGATCAAATGATGAAAATGACAGAGACTTTTCACTACCAAAAGCACCTTTTCGACGTCGCCTAATGCCATATCTTGGCCTCTGACTCTTAACCACCTTCCCTTTAAAGTCAAACCTTCCTTCTTTCATTGAAGAATCTCTTCCAATCATTCCTTGCGAAGATGAAGCACATGATGTTTCACCCTCCGAAGCAACATAGGCCTTAACAAATTCTCTCTTTTTTGATTGACGATTCAAGTCACTGGCCAATATTGAATCAAGAGGGAACTTAGTCTTAGCTAAAAATTGAATATTAGATATTTTCTCTGTGGGGCAATCAACAAGAAAGCCTTGCCAGCAGTTGTCATTACTAATCTTATCGGGTTTACCAAATTGTCCATTGCACGGACAAGGCAAAGACAAACCGAACAAACCAAGAAACTTCGATGCAAAATAGGCAAGTGCTGATCCGCATAAGAGAAAATAAGCTATAGCAAGATTGAGGAATGCACCCACTAGCTCACTAAATGTCCATACATCTATCGCTTGACACATCATTTTCTTTCCCATTTTAACAATCTTCCACTTAATCTTAATGCATATTGATCAAACCAATTATGAAATAATCAACCAATCCTCCGTTTGGTAGCCAAGAAAACTGTGAGAAAATGGAAGGAAACAAATTAAACCAGTATTTCACCCTATTCAGTTTGTTTGCTGAGAATCTACAAGAAAATGAACGAAAATAACTCATAACATCAAAATTTAAGACTTACCCATTAACTAACAGATGACGTTACATATATAGGTAAATCAAAAATAAAAAAAATAAAGAACTTACAGAGTTGTGAATAAGTCGACTCAATCCAAGCTGACTCGTTCTATTTCGTTAACGTTTGTTTGGACTAAAAACCCTGTTGTAAATATCCGGGCAGTTATGTGTAGATGCTGGAGTTGATATTCCGAAGAGTTAACAGATGCTGAAGAGTTTCTTAATTTGGATTTGATTTGATTTGATTTTGATTGTTCTTGTTCGTTTAAACGACTTCAGTTACATTTCCCGAGGGAAGATGCGCTGTCGTTTTATACTCATTTATGATTTATCAACTGCACCATTCACGGTTAAAAATTATAAAAATAAATTAAAATTTTACTCAACAGCCACTTAAGTACCAAATTATTATTACAGTATAATTTTATTCAATAAACACATAAAATTGTTTACGGACACACTAGATATATGTTTAGTTCAGTTCAATCAAACATGAAAATAAAGTTTAGTCCGACGGAATTTAATTTGTACGATACTCTTTAATTAAATAAATATTAGTTGAGTTGCGGGTATCTCTTTAATTTAATCACATCTTTGAGTTTGAGGGTTTGAGTTTACTTTTATGTGTGTAGTAGCATTTTTTGATTTTTGCCACTCGACCTTGGCCAAGTAGTGGGTCTCTATTCTCACAAATTTGTGAGAGTAGCCATTCGAGTTTCTATTGGTAAACAGAGACTCAAATTTTCTTTCTCAACTAAAAAATAATTGAGTGGAGGCAGTTTTATTCCTCGTAAAATGTAAGTGGAATAGATATTTCTCGAATATTAGTAAAGATAGAAAACATAAGCTTCATAGACATCGATATTTAAAATAGATTCATAGACTGGGTCGACTGATTCGTTTTAAATTTAAAATGGGTCTATACGACCCTTTCCTATTCTTTCGATGTCGTAGGATTAAAACCAAAAACTCTTTTTTGTTTTCCATGAGTTTCCTTGCATTTTCAATAAAACCCTCTGGCAAAAGTCTTTTAACAATGTTTTCAGTGATGTTAGTAGATGTTATTCAGACCATTCCCTTTCTATTCATGTCAGCATTTCGTATAGAAGTTACTATGTTAGCAATAGTGTTCTTGCCCATGATAAATTAAAAATTTTGTTGCTGCTGAATTTTGATATAATCAACATGTTCAGTAGTTATCTGATTATAAATATCAATGGTCTTCTAAAATTTTTTGGATAGACTTTAGTTTGATACATCAAATACTTGTCAGCTGGCAGGCATTGGGCTTAGCTTCAAATTCAGCATGATATATTAGACACTATTTATCTATTCAAAATTTTATAGAAAAAATTCTATAAAAATATTTTTCTCTATAAAGAATCATAAGTATAATATTTCAAGAAAATATTTAGGAGGTTCTATAATTTAAGCAGAATCTCAATAGATTTCTGATTCAGAGTTTAGGAATATTCCACGACATATGTATAATTGTATTTGAGCTAATGTGAAAGCTGCCTTGAAATTATTGGCAACTAGCCATGTTACACTATTATTTACCACTATTTTTTATTTTTAAAGTGATCAACAGTTTTTTATACTTTAGATGGATGATTTTCATAACTTATTCTTAATTTTTATAATAAAATTAGGGTTATTGGAACCTATCTAACTACTATTCACATCCATGTCTCCATTTTTTTTTTCAGAATGTAAATCCTTTTCTTATATAAATGCTGATAAAATTTTATTAATGAATAAAAGGGAAGAAAGAAGTGGTTACAAACTGCAGAAAAAATAAATTAAAACCCTTATTATTTGAGAAGTCCAAAAATACAAATCTGTATTTGAGAGAATATTGGTCACAAACGGTAGAATTATTTATATTAATATTAGGTATTAATATTTATTTTTGTTCAATATACACTAAATACTCATTAAAAATTAAAACAAAAAAAGATTTAGATTACTTTTCATGATTTTTTGTTAAGTCATAATCATATGTTATGAACGTCGTATTGCGAAAGCATGCATAAAATTGATGAGATATTTCACCCCTAAAATTAAATATCGCATTTCAATATCTCTAACAGAAAGCGCATGATACAAAAACCATTAAAAGTTTCTTATTCTAAATATTCATATACATAACAGGCATATCTTATTGAAAGAATCCTTAAAATTTTTTTAAATCCTGACTAAATTACTGAGCAATATAATTACGGAAGCATACCTGAATCCATTGTTGTTATGTAGGAATTCTTAATTCTTGTTGATGGACTTCCAAACTAATCTTTGTCCTTTGTTAAGAATTTTCACTGAGAGAATTTTGAGACTAAAAGGAGAGCAAGATAGAATGGGGACCATAACTGTCATATATAAGAAAACTGACTAGCTGTTATTTTATGTTAATTATCACTTCTGCTCCTCATAGAAGTAATAATTAAAACTCTAGTATCTATGTATTTAACCCACAACAATTATACCCTTAGCCACTTAATTAATGTTAAATAGATTACTTAATTGTTGGTTAATTAAATAATAGCACACATATTTTATTTATTTCATGTGTGGCCCCAAATATTAGATTAATTAAAGAATTAATCTAACACTTATTACTTAAAAGTTTAGTGTTTATGTATACTTAACAACATTTTTAACAAAACTAAAAAATAAAAAAAGGTAAAATATTGGAGAAAACGTCTAAAGGTCAACAAGGAGTCCCCTATGTTGCAACTACCACAGTCTTTTGTCGTTAGTCAGCAAAGCCCTTGGATGGTGAGTAACTCAATATAACGGTTCAAATCAATTATTGGAGAAATGACGCGGCAACTTACAACCGTTGCAGCTGGTTCTGTAAAAATATAAAAGCAGCCAAACAATGAGTGTGGTTTCCAGAAACTTGTTAGAACTGCATGAACAACAGTGATTAAATCTGAAAATCAATCCGGAGACAGCAAATAATAATCGAAATGGCACTTGAGGATAACAATTTCTGTTGCTATCAAAACTTATTGGTGATTGACAGTGATTGTTACATGAATCGTCTGCGTTGTAGGCAAGTGACGATGAAATTATCAAAATCGCGTCAAAGTGATGATAGGGGTGGCGAAAGTTTGGCCAGATCGAATCACCCGATGCAGTAGGTAAGTCGTTATTACGCGTAGTAATTAAATTTAGTTTGAAAAGATTTAAAACTTGTAATTTAATTAGTTGATTACTTTGCAGCTGGGTTCAATAAACAGATGGTTATGGGAAAAGATTTGACTAAGTATATGAACACAGGTTGTCAAAGAAGGTGGCCTTGGTGAAGAGGATTGATTCGAAGAATTTAACTGCAAGAGTAGTTTGATTGAAGGAGCAAGAGGAGTTAAAAGTGTTGGAGAATAAAATGACGAACGATTGTGCTCAAGCAAATAAAAAAGTGTGCTGGACATACTTATTTGTTTCCGTAAGTACCAATTGTTTATATCGGTAATTGAACGGCATCTTGTTACATTAAATTAGAAAAAATTTTATTATCTTCTGGTGACCAATTTTGTACTGATGATGCTGGGGAGATGAAATGTTAATTTAGTTCTGTTAGAATCAATGAAAACATAAGTAAAATGAAGCATGTCGATGTGCTTTGGGGACGAACTCCCTTGAAATGGTCTGTGAAATTGATAAAACATGCTTTCGGTTGATGATTAGACTCAATTTTGTTTACGACCATGCTGTAAAACAAGCCATGACCAGCTGTTCCTGATTATGAACAATGTAGCTCTTTTGAACACAATGACATCCTCAGGATCGAATCCACCAGCAACTCTGAATCTATAAGTAAGCAACTTCTGCAATTTTGAAAATATTACTACTGGCCTATAACTCATTGACAATTCCTTACTATAACTCATGTCTGTGCCAACTGGCCTGTACCCAGAAAATGAATTTGACAACATTTAGCCAAAGTTTCAAATTACATATAACTTCACTGTCATTAACTACAAATGCATTATTTCCTGTTCGCATTGTGCTTCTTTTGTCTTCGGATTCGGGAGGAGCCTGCTCTGTCATAATTAACCACCTGTGCTCGTTACATTAGCAAATTTTGATTTCCTCCCAAAGTTATGTCTCTTGCTATTACTACGCTGTTCACAAAAGTAGCAACACTTCCGGCAATGTCTCTGCATTTATCGGGTTACACCATCTTCGTTGGTTTCTTTGTCTCGGTCTACTGTTATGATTGTGTCTTAGTCCGTGGCATGCTCACAAACAAGTATATTTTTAGGGTGCGTTTGGCACACTGTATTGTATTATGCTGTATTGCATTATTTTAATGCAGATATATTGTATTATGCTGTATTGCATTAGCACTGTATTATAATAATACTGTACAGTATTTGGTGCTACACTGTATTGTATTAATTAAGGATGGCAAAATGACCCGATCTGAATTTTGGCTCAACTGACCTGGCCCGAAATTTTCGGGCTTTGGCCCTAATTTTTGGGTCAAAGATCGGGCTCGAACCAAAAATTAAGGCCCGATTAAGTTGTCGGGTCGAGCTCGGGCCGAGCCCGACCCTAAACTAAAAAAAAAAAAAGAGCTCACACACGGCTTTGTCTTTTTTATGTTAAGTTGTGGAATTAAATTGTGGAATTGTGTGTTTTTATTTGTATTTGATATGACTTTTTTTTTAAACGTTGAATTGTGGAATTGATTTGTGGAATTGTGTGTTTTTATTTGTATATGATGAGTTTCTTTTTTTCCTTTTTTTTTAAATGACACAAGTGTAAATCAAATTTTGGATATGAGTTGTGAAATTTACGTTTTTATTTAAGTATTAAATTTGAAATTGGGAAAGAAAACAATGGGTGGCGGGCTAATCGGAAACAAATCAAACAATTAAAGCAAAAAAAATAAGCTGAATCAATAAAAAAATATTGTTCAGCCTTGGCCCGACCCCGATTGTGACCCGACTCGGGTCGGGCGAAGCAACAGTGATCAGGCTTTTTGTCGGGTCGGGCCTTTGCTTGGGGTAGTCGGGTCGAGCTCGGCCTTTGCCGAGCCCGAGCCCGACCCGATAATTTGCCATCCCTAATCAAAATAGGGCAGTCATCATGAAGGGAATTAGGAAAAATGTTCTGTATGTGCTTGGAGGATCCTCTTATCTATTTGGGGTTACTTCTAGTGTAACTAATGATAAAACCAAAATTTGGCATATGAGGCTAGCACATATAAGTGTGAAAGGATTGAAAGAATTACATAAACAAGGCTTGTTTGGTACAGATCAAATTTCTTCCTTAGAGTTCTGTGAAAAGTGCACATTTGCGAAGGCAACTAGGCAGAAATTTAGCACATGAAAGCATGAAACCAAACAAACCTTAGACTATATATACTCTAACCTTTGGGAACCATCTCAAGTTTCATCTCATGGTAGAGCTAAGTATTTTATTACCTTTATAGATGACTACTCCAGAAAAGTTTAGGTGTATGTGCTGAAACATAAGTCTAAAGCTTTAGAAAGATTCAAAGAATGGATAGCACTATTTAAAACAAAACTAACAAAATGGTGAAAAGACTAAGGATAGATAATGGTCTTGAGTTCTGTAGCAATGGTTTTGATGAGTTCTATAGAAAACATGGAATTGCAAGGCACAAGACTATCAGACACACACCACAACAAAATGGGATTGCAAAAAGAATGAACAAGACTTTAATTGAGAGGGTTAGATGTATGTTGTTTAATGCTAACTTCTCTAAAAGGTTCTAGGCAAAAGCTGTAACAACAGCAGCTTATCTCATAAACAGAAGTCCCTCATCAGCATTGAATTTTAAGACACCACAAGAAGTTTGGTCTAGTAAACCACCTGATCTAATCAATTTGAGGATATTTAGTTGCCCTGCTTATGCATATGTGAGCCAAGGCAAACTTGAACCAAGGGCAGTAAAGGGGTATTTTGTTGGATATCTAGAAAGTGTCAAAGGTTACAAGATCTGGTGTACTGATGGCCAGTCCTCAAGGGTTTTGATAAGCAGAGATGTAGTCTTCAATGAGGAGCAGATGCTACATACAAAATTAAAAATAGAAGTCGTGACTATAGATCCTAATGCAAAGCAAGATGCTAAGAGGGAGGTGGAGCCTGGTGATAATCAAAAAATAAAAGAGATGATTCAGAACCTCCTCCTGTGAGTGACAAGTTCGAAAATTTGAAAGGTTACCAGCTTGCCAGAGACAGAGAAAGAAGAACTATTAAATTACCAAAAAGATATGGCATAACAGATCTCATATCCTATGATTTGGTGGTTGCTAACTATATGTCTGAGGAAGAACCAGATAGTTACAAGCAAGCCATGAAAAGCAAATATAGGTTGAAATGGATAGCTGCCATGGAAGAAGAAATGGCCTCCCTGAAGAAAAACAACACCTAGACATTTGTTGAGAAACCTGCAAACAAGCAACTTGTAGGTTACAAATGGATCTACAAGTTAAAGAAGGGTGTTTCAAAAGTTGAACCAGCAAGGTACAAGGCTAGACTTGTAGCGAAAGGATATACACAGAAGGAGGGTGTGGACTTCAATGAAGTTTTTTCTCCAGTGGTCAAGCACAGCTCCATAAGGATCTTATTGGTAATTGTAGCATATTTTGATCTAGAATTGGATCAAATGGATGTCAAGACAGCTTTCTTACATGGCAATCTCAAGGAATAAATTCTGATGGAAAAACCAGAAGGTTTCATTGAAGTTGGAACTGAGAACATGGTTTTTCTGCTAAAGAAGAGTCTTTATGAGCTGAAACAGTCTCCTAGGAAATGGTATTTGAGGTTTGATGAGTTTATGATTACACATGGATACTATAGAAGTCAGTATGACAGCTGTGTATACTACAAAACTCTACCCTCTGGAAATGCCATCTATTTACTTCTTTATGTTGATGACATGCTCATTGCATGCAAACAAAAGGAAGAGTTAGAAATACTTAAGACTGAGTTGAGCTCTGAATTTGAAATGAAGAATTTGGGGCCTACAACTAAGATTCTGGGTATGCAGATTATCAGAGACAGACATTTAATAACCTTATTTTTTACTCAAGGAGGATATGTTCAAAAGGTACTCAGTAGGTTTGGGAAGAATGAATCAAAGCCTATTACTACGCCATTAGCTGCACACTTCAAACTTTCTAAAGAGCAAGAGCCTAACGAAGATCTTTGAGATTGAATACATGAATAAAATACCTTACTCAAGTGCGATTGGTTCTATCATGTATCCTATGGTATGCTCCAGACCTAATTTGGCTTATAGAATTGGAGTTGTAAGTAGATTCATGTCAAACCCTGGCAGAGATCACGGTATCTTTGTCAAATGGATACTAGGGTATCTTAAAGGCACTGTAGGTTATGGAATTTTGTTTGGAAGGATTGATAATGCCACAAGTGATATGATGGGATATGGAGACTCGAATTTTACAAGAAACTTAGATAAGAGAAGGTCCATCACAGGTTTTGTCTTTACTCTATGAGGTGCAGCGGTGAGCTGGAAAGCCTCTCTACAATCTGTTGTTGCTCTCTCAACAACTGAAGCAGAATACATAGCTCTAGTAGAAGCTATGAATGAAGCAATTTGGTTGAAAAGGTTGGTGTCTGAGAGTTAGACAAGTTGTGGGTCTGTCACCATTCATTGTGATAGCTCTAGTGCTATACAATTGAGCAAAAATCCTAAATACCATGAGAGAACAAAACATGTTGATGTGAGACTACATTTTATCAGAGCTGAAATTGCCAGAAAAGTTGTGAATGTTGTCAAGATACCTTCAGAAGTTAATCCTGTAGATATCTTAACAAAACCCTTGCCATCAATAAAGTTCAGAACCTCCTTGGTTTTGATTGGAGTAGTATGCTTGTAAGTCAAGCAATGGTTACTAGAACTAGAGGCTGAAAGAGACTTTTGACAGAATAAAACTAGGTGGAGATTTGTGACACCAAGAGTTAGTTATATTCTGTTAAGCAAAGTGAGTGAAGTAGAGTGTTGAGCTAGCTATTTATGGGTCCATCAGTTAGGAATTTGTTATGAGAGAGAGCTGCTGTTTTTGGGTTTTATGAGGAGGTGCTGGTTGGTTGTTAAGCCGTCTGTGTGAGCAATTCTTAGTGATTAGAGAGAGAATTAGATAATTCTCAGAAAACCAAATTTGCTCTTTGAAATCTCTAGTTTATCTCTGTAACATTCTTCATTTAATAAAGTCTTAAGTCAGAGCTTGTTTCAGTTATGGATGTAGGCATTCCGTTGACGAACCACATTACATCTTCTTGCAAATTCTCTTTAATTCTTGTTTAATCTTTGTTCTGATTTGCCGATTACAAGTCTCTTTGATTCAATCTTTTGTGATACAACTTGGTTAAGGTCAGATTGCATTAACATCAGGGAACTTGAATTTCTTCCCGAAAAGATCAAAGAAGCCGCCATTGAACTTAAAAAGATAAGCAGGACAAAAGAAGCCATTTTTGTCAAATGATATTGTGATAACAAATGGTATCCAGAACAACACATGATACAAGTTGGGGTTAACAGCAAAAAAGTTAGTCCAACAATTGATTTAGATCAGGTCTATAATGATTATGATCTAGAACTATTTAAGCTCAAAGCTCTCTGCACTAAAAGGGCAATAGGAATGAAAGTCCTCAATGAACAGCTCGCGAGGATAAGTAAAGAAAAAGTGTGGCTCTATGAGACCATAAAAGAGCATATAATCTTTTCTATGAGTAAAAAAGACAAATCTAGCCAAACAAACCATTATTAAAAAGAAAACAGCAATATATGAAAATCTCATGGAGTCCAGCCTGCCAACAAACCATGAGATATGCAAGGTGTTAAAACACCAAAATGATTGTGGCTTTTGCTATGGAAAATCCGAAGATGGATCTAATGAAGAAAACATGTCAATAGATGAAGAGCTCATAATAGTCATGTGACAGGGTCCATTTGAGAGTTAAAAAGATGTCAGCTAATCAAGCAATAATAATTCAAGAAGAGACAAAACTCTGTACTATCCTTATCTCAATTATACAAGAGATATCTGCTACAGGAAGAAGAGGACGCCAGATGTCCAAAAAATTTAAAGAATGAGGGGTCACCTTATCTTGAAGAATCCATCATAGGTCACAAGAATGTAACATGCGTGATGTAATCTTATCATGTAATCTTATCTTTTAAAGATATAAATAGAATCATGTAAGAAAGAGAAAGGCAATCGTCTTAGCCATCTCTACTCCTTCAAGCTTCTGTAATCTCTACTCTGTAACAATTTCCAGTTATGAAATAAATAAAACTTTTGAGTGAAATTATCATCTTCCAAATATCTTATATATATTCTTAGAAATAAATCAAGTACTTTACAAGCCAGCACTTGTACTAAACGAAGAAGATTTTATATTACTAAGCACTCTTGCAAGAAAAGAAAAAAAGCACTCAAACAGATCCTTCTAGGCCGTGGAGCAGTGTGTTGCGTAAGGCCATGTGGAACAGTCACCGAGGTGATCTTGTTGGATGTGTGGAGCTATGGCGGTACTAACTACGGACCTCTCTATGGTTGGAGGTAATTAGTGAGTTTATCTCAGAATTCCGAGAGATAATACACTGGTTAGTAATCTTGAACTATCTTCTTATATTTTAGCAACAAACGGAAGCATGTTGGGCCTTAGTTGTTTTCTTGAATGTTGTAAGATAGGAAGTGATAGTAACTCAAATTCATAAAAAATGGAAAGATCTATTATTAAGTTTTTAGATGCAATTGATAACTTAAATTTTAGTCAAGAATATCAAATCATTAATACAATATCTATGATTAAAAATCATTTAGATATCAAAAAACTCTAGCATAGAAATATGAGTACGATAAATGCTGAAGGCAAAAATGATATACTTGATACTTTTGAAGAAGAAAACAGAATAGCATTAATGGAATTAATTTTAACAAGTCTTGAAGTAATTCAAAATAGGTGTAAAACTACTAATACGACTCAAGTACGATTATAATGAATAACAATAATAACAACAATATGAATTTTTTTATTCAAAATGCAGAATTTAGATTACAATATTTGTGCAAAAGCATAAATGGAATGTATTTAAGTTGGGAAGACAGTTTAGGAATATAAATAGATATGTTAGAAGAAAATATTTGGTCTCTGTCTCAAGAAAGACATAATTATTAATACAGGTCATAATTTGAAACCAATAGATCTTTATGAATATGATAATTATATAAATTTGTATAAAATTATAGTTAATACTTTAAAAGGCTTTAAAGATAGGAGTAAAAGAGATGAAAGGACAAATTGTCCAATTATTCAAAATTAACAAATATCATAAAAATTCAGCAAATGTTACAAAAAGACCCATTTGGAGTTTGACTCGGGGTATATATCAGCACTCTCATCTAAGATGTCCATGCAGACTGTACAACAATTTTTCTGAGATTATACCTATTGCACTGGCATAAATATCTTCCTCTCATCAGAATAACTCAATATAAGAAAATTTGGCATCAGTTACAATTTAATATGTTAAAAGTTCATTTAAAACAAAACATTCCAAATTTGCAGATAAAATTAATACAAATTCTCTCATTATTCATTTTAATACTCTTGTTTTGCCAAATATTTTGATTTTGATTTTATAAAATCAAAATCAAAATAAATCATAGCAAAAAAAAAAACATATGCACAACAAACTTCAAAACTTAACTCTGTTTTCGGCTTTTCGCCCATTATTTATGTATGGCGACTTCAACAATACTATTTGTATCTCCAGATCGAATTACAACTTTTAAGACTCTAATTTGAGTGCCATGATACCAAAATTTATTTATTTATTGAACTTTTAAGTAATAAACATTAATTTTTTTTTTCTTCTCTGTAAACTACCAGTGCACAATAGTTTTGCCGGAAAGTCAATTTGTCAAACAAGAGAATCAGAAATCGAAAGAGCTAACTTGGCCTCAGGCTAAGTATTACACTTACGGGAAACGTGGTGAACTTGAAAAGCACACCGCCATTCCCTTAATTAGTTGAAAATATGAGCACTAACTCAGAAAAATTTCTTTCGAGAACTAGATCGATGGTTTATGATAGTAATTGAGCCAATTTAACTGGAATTTTGATGTCGGCTCAAGTAATTACGAGCAATAATAACCATCGTTCCATTAATGTATACGGAACCAGCCACTGAGCCACTGAGCAAGAACTGAAGAAAGTATGCACAAACCTCAAAGATTAAGGTACATCTATGAGTTATGTTCTCTGAAAATATCCCTACTTCCATGTCATTCTAATGTAACTGTGTTGAAAGGGATAGTGTTTTAGTAGCTTAGATTTTGTGTCAAAATTATCCATAAAAATAGGGCTCCTAAACATACATTTTATTTTATTTTTTAAATTATTGATTTGCATCTCAATAGAAGAACATTTGCGAAAAATAACTAAAAATTGACTAAGGTTTTAAGTTTATTCTATGAGTATGTTAAATGGATATTGAAAGTAATAATATTTTATTTGATCAGATTATTGAGTCCTTAATAGTAAATTACATATTACATAGTTCTTAATAGTAAATTAGATCATGAATATTTCATTACTATAATTTTTTTAAAACAAGGATGTTTAGTGATTAGTGTTAAAAATTATCACGTTTACTAAGGGATAAAAATGTTATTTTATGTTTATATTATTATTTACATTTGTAATTATGTAAAATATTATGATTTTAAATATTTGATATTATGGATTTTTGCGTGTTTAATTAGGTAAAAATAATAATTTCACATAATTAGAGGCTCCAAACAAATAAATGGATGTCAAATTTGGATTAGGAGATCGGAAAAACTAAATTATTATCGAAGAGGATCAAGAGACTTTTGTTGTAAAATTTTTATTTTTTTTTACCATTTTAAGTATGGTAATTGAAAATTTTAGTTTTTTTTTTACCATTTTCATAGATAAATTTAGTTTTATTTCTTTTACCATTTTCGAGTATGGTAATTGAAAAATTTAGTTTTATTTTTACCATTTTCATAGATAAATTTAGTTTTTTTTTTTTTTTACCATTTTCATAGATAAATTTAGTTTTATTTCTTTTACCATTTTCAGTATGGTAATTGAAAAATTTAGTTTTATTTTTACCATTTTCATAGATAAATTTAGTTTTTTATTTTTTTACCATTTTCATAGATAAATTTAGTTTTATTTCTTTTAATTATGTTTAATTTAATTTCAATTATTGTTTTTATTTCAATTATGTCTAGCTAAATAATAATAGTTAGGATAAGGTGAAACTCTTAGTAAGAAAATATGATTTAATCAAATTCTATTTTAATTATATAAGTTAAATTATTTTTTAATTAATAATATCCATATTTTATATTTTAAAATATTGATTTATTTTAGACAAACAAGGAAGTTTGGCACAATAAATTCTTAATATCTTAGTATAAAGTAATGGTATTTTGACTTATTGTAGACAAGTTAAATTTTGGCACACTAAGACTTAATCCATAATAAAATTAATGAAAAAATAATTATAATTTATGCAATTAATATTTTGGGCAATAAAGCAAAATGATAAAAAGAATTTATTAAATCATAATTACTACTAAGAGTGGATCTATAGCCCTAACTAATTTAAATTCATAATTTCCCTCAAATTAAGTTACAAATATATTTTAATTTATTTTCAATTCTTAGTTAAATTCAATTTTCATATTTTAGATAAATTAAAAATAAAAATTTAAATATTTTAAAGTGGATTGAGCTTCGGTTCACAGAGATATATTATAACTAGACACTCTTATACTTGGGAGTAAAACATTTTTAAGTCATGTCAAGTTTTTGGCACCGTTGCCGTGAAAATGTATTTATTTTGCTTTATTTTTATTTTTATTTTTTAATTCCTTTTTTAATTTTCATTTGATGAGTGAAATTTATTTTATTTTTATATCTTCAATTTTAGTTACTTTTACTTTTTTAAATTTTCATTTTCCCTTTCTTCTTTTCTTAAATTTTGTTTTATCCACAAAAGTGAAGAAAGTTTGCAAATAGGTCCCTAGCCGAAATCTCCCATAACAATAAAATTTGGACCTATAACTTAAACATTTGAATTGAATTGGACTTTGGACTTATGACCTGAACGTCCCTGAACTTTTGAACTCAATTTGAACATTTGGACTAAATGGACGTGGACTTTTTAATTTCTGTAATTTAATTTCCGTAGTTAAATTTCTGCAATTTAAATTCAGCAATTTAATTTTCCTGGCAATTTTACTTTTTCGCATTTATTTTTATTTTATTTTATTGGCTGGTTCTACCGCCTAAATTTTTTGTTATTTAATTTTTCATTATTTAATTTTCAGTTATTTTATTTTTTGTTATTTAATTTTCAATTATTTATTTCCTTGTACATTAATACATGTAATTTAAATTATGCTTTTATATTTTGTTTTATTTATTTTATTTGGGTGGTTCTACAATACGCCTATTTAGTTATTTAATTTTTAAAATTCAGTTTTATTTTTAAAGTATGTAATTTTTATTTTTTGTACATTTAATTTTACTGTTTGTTTATTTTTATTCCTCATTTTTTTATTTCTTGTGCATTTATTTTACTTGTTTATTTAATTTTCAATTTGTTATTATTTTTTTATTGTGTAATGTTAATTTTTCTCATTTGTTTTTTTTGTATCACATAATTTCACACGTATATCATCATCGTTTGCATGAGACATTGGTCTCGACTTGATGGTAGGTTAATTAGTAGATCTCGATCACCACCCACTCAATCATGAAAGAAATCAAGGAGAAAACTTTTTGAACCAACTTAATCCTCAAATTGATCAAGAAGACAACCATTCACAACATAATACATGATCAAAATCAACCAAGAACTTTGAGAGACTACATGAATCCAACTAGAAATGGGAGCACCAGTCAGTGTCTAGTATTTCCTCTCTGAAGCATCTCGATTCAACTTCAAACAAGGTATTATCCAACTTTTACCAACATTTGAAGTGGTTTAGAATCTGACAATCATACTTGCATTTGAGAGATTTTGAGGAAGTTTGTAATCAATACAGAACGAAAATTGTAGCATGAACATAATTAAGTTAAACTTTTCGCTTTTTTATTAAAGATAAAGCTAAAACTTATTCTAAAGCCTTAGATCTCAGATCAATAAGAACTTTAGAATAACAATGCAAGAACAATTTTGGGAAAAATTTTTCCACCCCTTGTGAGAACAAATTCTTTCAAAAGGCAAATTACTACTTTCATAAAGCGGGAGAAACTTCTTTTACCAAAAGTTGGGATAGGTATAAGGAGATTACTTGTCGTTTGCCCAGCGTATGGTTTTGAAGCGTGGAAGTTAGTAATAATATTTATAGCGAGGGTCTGACATCTGAAAGTAAATGAGATTGTTGAAATGATGTGTAATGGTGAGTTTAGGAATAAAAGTCCTGAAGAGAATTACATTATATTATTTTGACGATTCAAAAGCTGAAAATACCTTCAACGGGACACTTTTGGTTAACATGAGGTCATGAAGTGTTGTGCAAATTTTAATGAACTTCATGAGCACGAATCTATTGTAGTATAGATCCAGTGGTGACGAAGAGTCGATCCAGAGGAGGTGGATTTTAATTAGGTGTAGGGTTAATTTTCTAGTTTGAGTAGTTGGATTTGTGGTGAAGATGATTTGGATTACTTTAAAATTTAAATTGAAGTCG
>JASUUF010000197.1:0-98128 GCA_030449835.1 Clausena lansium
CTCTCATTTTGGCATACTTTGGGAATGGATCCGCAAGTTTATCATCAGTTTTTACAATACTTTGATCTTTACACCAGGTTGAGCCTCTACCAGGTTTCTTCCATTTCATGAACATCTCTAGAACCTCATCCTTAACAAGTATTATGTACACCCTCACATGTCTAGAGAAAAGCAAGTGAAACTCGATAATAGTACCACGATTGATCGTTCTTGGTTGGTTCACAAACATCGTTGTGAACATTCAAGGATTTCATGAGTATACGTGATTAGCCGTGCCAAGCTTGACCTCTTGTTTTGCTTACTGCCAAATAATGCTCACAAAACTCCGTTTTGCTTAGGTTTTGGCACTTTATCGCAAAAGTCCATGCCTCATCGTATGATTTGTAAAGACTTCTCTACGTACATGTCCCGATCCAGGACATGCTATACACACTGGCTTCAACATAGAAACCATTACATCTTTACTTATTTCATGAATGCGATTTTACGGCATCTGTGAAAGTACTTTTCCTCTAAAGTACACCACAAAGCAATGGCTTGCTGCTAGAAATGCTTGAGCGATGTTCTTCTGACTATACCAGGCAACCGAGACTTAATATGATCAAAAAGCCTTCTCATTTCACACGATCCCAAGGAAAATATCTTCACACGTTTCTGTCTTTTATCTTTGACAACAACCTTAAGATCGGATTTGACTTTGGGAATCCATAACTCTTGCATTTTGCATGCAGAAGTTGTTCCCATGAATTTTTTCAAACTTGATCGTGCGGCTTCCTACAACAGGTGTTACATGATGAGGTGACAAGTCTCACCTCAGGGAATGCTTCTCAGGGACTAGCACTTGTACAAACAACTTAGGAATAGTTAGGTAGATCTACGTCATTTCATCTACCACCATTTTCAACAATTGTTCACACTTGAAAGAATAGCCTCTATTATGTTAATTTCGCGTGAATAAATGCACCGGGGAGAATGAAGGGGTCACAATGGTCCCCGAGCTTAAAATCCAGGACTCCTTAGACTCTTGCTCGTTTTGTTGATAGAACTTTCTTAGACATGCATAAATACACACTTGCTACAATAAGAGGCATCTCCCATCCCTACAAATGGCCGTCTCCATGAAGTATTCATGAATAGGACCGTATGTGTAAACGGTATGTATACGTGAACGGTGGCGTGTACCCCGGTACGAACCATCGGCTCTACTACATTCATGAATAATAGCATATACGTGAACGGTGACATATACCCCCAATACGAACCATCGGCTTTGATACCACTTGTTGTGCTCTGATATCATTGTTGTATAGTGGAAGCGTCATTTGTTGTGGTTTGATACCACTTGTGCGCAAATCCGGAATCAATACGCACCGAATATTCACAAAAAAGTAAATGACACAAGAATTTAATGTGGTTCGGCATAAAGCCTACGTCCATGGAGGCAAGAGAGAATAATTATTTTACTAACAATTAATAAAGTATAAAGTTGAGTAACGAAACCTCACTTCCTAAATGCCCAAATACACTCAGAACTCTTACATTCTTGAAGGAAACAGTTTTCCCAAAACACACATTCTCTCACATCTCTACAAATAGTGCAGAACCCAATTGAGCACTCAAGAAATGCTCCGTTTCTCTAGACTCCCTCACAGAGAACTCTCTGCACTCTTGAGAGCTATTTGCCTAAGCTCTCACCTTCTACATTTTGGGATGCTAAGGAATGAAGGAAAGCATGCTATTTATAAGCAAAGCTCCGTCATGTTCGGTTAAGCATTTTTTCAAAGTTTGTTTGGCACCGTTCTTGGCAATCTTAACTTGCCATTTTCAATATTTGTTTGGCATCGTTCTTGACAATATTGGCCAAATTTGCCAATTTTTGACTTTTGACTTAACGATTACTTATTTTTATGAATTTTTTTATGCAATGCAATGTATGTTTCTGAGTACCTCTGTAAATTTTCATGGCTTTCCGACATGTGTATAGGTTGTTAAAAATCAGCTTGTATAGAATGATCAGGTTTATTCTTGAATATATCTAGGTGTAGAGATAGTACAAGTGCATATGATATTAATGATGATTGGGATTATGTTTGTGGTCGAGAGATGATATTGATAAGGATATTTTTATGATGATTATCGGACGTGGGTGAGCTCATTGGGTTATTCTTGAGGTATTTGACTGTTAATTACTAAGGATCGAGGTAAGTAGATTCATGCATGATATGTTTTATGAAAAATGTTGTTTATATTATAACGATTATGTTAGAATGGAATTTATGCAAAACTGATTTTAAAGGTTATTAAATGAATTTTATAAAATAAAAATATTTTTAAATGAATTTATAAAAATGCATTTAAAATGAATTTTTTCAAGAAATTAGTTTTATTAAACAAAATGTTGCCTTAAATAATTTTATAAAAGAATTAAATAATCAAAGAAAAGTTCTTAAATGTTTTAAAAGTCTTTAAATGCTATTTATGAAAGAATGTAAGATGGATTCAAAAAGGTTTTGGCTCATTGTCCGTAGTAATGTATATTATGCTAATGTTATAATGTTATGAAATGCTATGGCCAGCTTGCTGGTATGACGATGATGATCTTGTGCACAAGTATGTTATGTTATGAACAATGCGGGGTATAATGTCCTAAAAGACGAACAATGTGGGGTATAGTACCTTGAATGATGAATGATGAATGATGATGACTATGAGGCATGAGCTACCAATGTTTATATTTTAACATTTTTATGAATGTTTTAATGTTTTAAATATTTTTACATGAATCCATCCCGTATGTTAAATGAAGATTTTATTATATGATGATATAAAATGTTTAAAGGTATAACGACAAAGGTATTCCAATATTGTGCATGGATTTTCTTACCAAGTTGATGGCTCACCCCTCGCCTCCAATATTTTGTAGATTGATTAGAGATGTGGCTTGGGTACTTAGATGGAGAGATTACTTTAGCGGAATTTTGAAATTTCTTTAAGGAATTAATTTTGCTAGACTTTTATTTGGTTTAAAGACTTTTATTTGGAAACTTTATTTCGAATGTTTTATGTAAGAACTCAGTTGGGTTATGAATAATGCTTGCCTATTTTGAGGTTTATTAATAAGAATAAATGATATGAGGTTTCATTCCAATTTTACCCTTGTTTTTTCATGGGTAAATTTTAGGGTGTTACATTTGTGGTATCAGAACGAAGGATAGGGTTCTGTAGACTCTTAAGGTTAAAGATTCATAGGTTACGATTTAGATTTTAATGTGAGTGAGGTAATAGGTATTTTAGTGCCTAAGAAATGATTTAGTATAGTTGGAAGCTGATTTTAGATATGTCGAAAAACCCATGCTTTCATAATATATTTGTTTGAAAGATTGCAATGTTGCATTGTTTGTGCTTTTTAATGAAAGGTTTGTTGAAGCTTTTTGATTAATATGTTTATGCTTATGATTTTGCAATGTGTTTTGAACGAAATGTTTCAATGAAAATTTTTCTTTACATGTATATGTTTGTTGACCAGTAGGGAAATGCCTCCCAAAATTAGAAATAATGCTAACCGAGGCCAACTTCAGATTAAGGAGTGACCTCTAGTGTAGCTAATGTCCCACGTAATGCGCCAGAGGATAACAGATTATCCTCATATGCTTTTGCTTGTCATGCGGATAAAAATACTAACCCACTTAAATGTCATCTGTCTATTGCAACACATATGAGTGATAGTATGGTAGTGAAACGAGTTTATAAATCCTACTTAATCAGTTTTGGTGATAGAGAGTTCATTGTTGATCTATTGCCAATTTTGATGCAAGACTTTGACGTTATTTTGGGGATGAATTGGTTGAGCATTTACCATACTAGTATTGAATGTTTCTCTAAGGAAATTGTGTTTAGAATTCTGGAGAAAATGAATTTTGATTTCAATGAGACGAGATCAAAGTAGTTGTGAAGGATTGATATCTTAAACTTAAGGCTAAGGAAAATGTTGGCAAAAGGGTGTGTGGCGTTTCTAGCTTGTGTTGTGGCTGTTGAGAATGGTAAAGTTTGTCTTGGAGACATTAACCTAGTTCAGGAGTTTCCTGATGTGTTTCTAGAGGATTTGTCTGGCTTGTCTCTTGATCGAGAGGTTGAATTCTCTATTGAATTGTTGCCAGGCACTGCACCTATCTCAAAAGTACCTTATTGTATGGCACCTATTAAGTTGAAAGAATTGAAAGTTCAACTACAAGAACTTTTAGATAAGGGCTTTATTTGTCCTAGCATGTCTCCTTGGAGGGCACCTGTGTTGTTTGTGAATAAGAAAGATGGTTCTATCCAACTATGTATTGATTACCGACAGTTGAACTCAGTTACCATCAAGAACATATATCGTCTTCCCCGTATAGATGATCTTTTTGATCAGTTACAAAGTGTAGCAGTTTTCTCAAAGATTGATTTATGATTTGGGCATCATCAGCTTAAGGTGAAAGGTGAAGATATACCTAAGACAACCTTTAGAACTCGATATGGGCATTATGAGTTCCTTGTGATGCCCTTCTGGTTAACCAATGCTCCTACAACTTTTATGGACTTGATGAATAGAGTCTTCCAGCCTTTCCTTGATCGTTTGTCATTATATTCATCAATCGCATTCTGGTTTACTCTAAGACTGTGGAAGAGCATGAGGAGCATTTAAGGAAGGTTCTTCAAACACTTTGTGAGAAGAAGCTTTATGCGAAGTTCAAGAAGTGTGAGTTCTGGCTTGACCAAGTAGTCTTTTTGGGGCATGCTGTTACTAAGGATGACATTTATGTTGATCCAGCCAAGGTCGAGGCCGTAGTGAATTGGTCAAGACCAACTAATGTTATTGAGATCAAGAGCTTTCTAGGTTTGGCTAGATATTACAGAATATTTGTGGATGGATTTTGTAAACCTACAGCCCCATTAACGAGGTTGACTAGAAAGAATGCGAAGTTTGAGTGGAGTGATGAATGCGAGAAAAGCTTTTAGGAATTAAAGAAGAGGTTGGTTTCTACGCTTTGTCTTGACGACTCTTTCTAGCGGCGGTGGCTTTGTTATTTACGATGATGCATCCTAGAAACGGCGGGATGTGTATTAATACAAACATGGCAAGGTAATTGCATATGCATCTTGTCAATTGAAGAGTTATGAGTAGAATTATCTAACACATGACTTAGAGTTAGCAGCAGTAGTCTTTGCCTTAAAGATCTAGAGACACTGTCTGTATGGTGAGACTTGTGAAATCTATATAGATCATAAGAGTTTGAATTACTTGTTTACCCAGAAAGAATTGAACTTAAGGCAGAGGAGATGGTTAGAGCTAGTGAAAGACTATGATTGCTCAATTAACTATCATCCTAGTAAGGCGAATGTAGTGGCTGAAGCTCTGAGTAGGAAGTCACTTGGTTTCTTAGCACATATGATGACTAATCAGGGCCACTTACTGGAGGATCTAAAAAAGTTGGGAATTGAAATTGTTACACATGGACGGATTGATATTTTGTCTCACTTGAATGTTCAACCTACTTTAGTTGATCGAATTAAGGCTGCACAGAATGAAGATCCACAATTCAGAAGTATTGTTGACGCGGTAAAAACTAGGTGTTCGGAGTTCAAACTTGATGATGATGGTACTTTATAGTCTAGACAGCGACTTTGTGTACCAGATGTGGATGGGATGAAAAAGGAGATAGTGCGAGAAGGGTATAGTTCAACATTCAGTGCTCATCCTGGAAGCACTAAGATGTACCGAGACCTGAAGCAAAATTTCTAGGGGAGGAATATGAAGGGTGATATTGCTGACTATGTTTTGAAGTGTTTGGTGTGTCAGCAAGTGAAGATTGAACACCAAAGTCCTTCTAGCTATCTTCAGTCGTTTCCAATTATAGGAATGGAAGTGGGAGCATATTACTGTGGACTTTGTGAGTGAGTTACCTCGTTCAAAGAAGTGTTGTGACTCAATATGGGTAATTGTTGATCGTTTGACTAAGTCCACTCACTTCTTACCGATAAGGACTAAGTATAAGCTATGGAAGTTGGACGAGCTTTTTGTTGATGAGATCGTAAGGTTGCACGGAGTACCAGTATCGATTGTGTTAGATAGAGATCCATGTTTCACCTTTAATTTCTAGACTAGGTTGCAGAGGGAGTTCGGAATGAAGCTGAGGTTGAGCACTGCTTTTCATCCTCAGACAGATTGATAGTCAGAAAAGGCTATCCGAACTCTTGAGGACATGTTGCACGCATGTGTGTTGGATTTGGGAGGTAATTGGGAAGAACATCTACCATTGGTGGAGTTTGCCTACAAAAACAGTTTTCACTCTAGTATTAGCATGGCGCCTTTTGAACCTTTATATGGAAGGAAGTGTAGGTCGCCAATATGTTAGGATGAGGTTGGTGAAAGGAAATTCTTGGGACTAGAATTAGTTCAGATTACAGCTGATAAGATCAAGTTGATAAAGGAGCATCTTCATACAGCTCAGAGTAGGCAGAAGAACTATGCGAATCGACAAAGACGTGATTTAGAGTTCCAAGTTGGGGACTATGTTTTTTAAAAGTCTCGTCTTGGAAAATTTGGGAAAAGGGGCAAGCTCGACCTTAGGTTTATTGGGCCTTTTGAGGTTCTGGAGAGAATAGGCGTAGTGGCATATCGAGTGGCTTTACCACCAAGCCTTTCAAGGGTTCATAATGTATTCCATGTGTCAGTGTTGAAGAAGTACATGGTTGATCCTTCTCATGTCTTGGATTACCAACCTATCTAAATCGCTAGTGATATGTCATATGAAGAGCAACCATGGGGATAATGGATAAAAAGGAACAAGCTCTAAGAAGAAGGGATATTCCCCTTGGTAAAGGTTCGTTGGGTGAATCCTATTCTTTGAGGAAGCGACTTGGGAGCGAGAGGATGAAATAAAGGAGAAGTATCCTCGGCTATTTGAGGAGTAAGGTAACACTCTAAATTTCGAGGATGAATTTTTTTTGGGGGGGTGGGGGGGGGGGGGGGGGGGGAGAAGTTGTAACACCCATAATTTTTTTTATTATTATTTTTTTAATATTTATTAAATACCTTATTAGAAAAGGAAATAAATTCCTTATTGGGTTAGGGCATTAAAAGGCTTGACCTATAACAACTCCTCTTACGTTTTTTTATTTCTCAAAACCCTAGAGGGTAATAAAGAAACACAAATGGCAGCGAGCATAGGAGAAAAATCACGTTTTTCTTAATAGGAAGAGAAGAAAATTTTCATTTTGTTTATGTTTTTCATTAAAGAAGTTCTTGAGTGTTGTTTTTTTTTTTTAACGGTAGGTAAGAATTTATAATCGTTGGAACTTCTAGCTTTATTTTTGATTTTATGTGATGAATTGAATGACTTTGTGTGTGTTATATTGTTAAAATTATGAAAGCATGATAATATATTGATTTATGATGCTATTGAGTGTAAGTAATGCTATTATGTTATCTTGAAAACTGTGAACAGTATAGATTGAAGGTCATACGACTGCTGTTTCATTGAGTCTCATGCATAAAACTTCATAGATTATTAAACTAGAAATCTCTATCTTTCTATCCATACGTTTATTGTTCAAAAGATCAATGTATATAAATTGATATGATTTTTCGAAGTTGGGTTACTGGCACTGGAAAATTCTGATTTTCAGTAGTAATTCTGACTTCTGTAAATTTTTCCACAAGGTTAAATGTCTTAAAAATTATGGCGATTTTTGACTCACTAGATAAATGACTCCCATGATTGTATATTTAGTTTCGTAATTTTATTCATTATGGTTAAATTATAAAAAAAATCATAAGTTGTGACTGTTGCAGATCTGGAACTGTTTTCCAAAATTGCAGAAGTTTAAACATGTAGTAGTTTGGGCTATTTTTTGAATGCTAAATTCCATGTTATGATTTTATAATGATATGTCAATCTTTCATCTGTCTTTAGAAATTGGAATCGCAATTTTTGGGCTTGTAAAATAAAAGATATGAATTTTTGGAATTCTGTCTGCAAATCTCGAAGTTTCTGGACAGTTTTGTTATTTTGGTGAAAGGTCAATATTCTGACTTAGTTTTCACTTGTGCTTATTTTTATGAATTTTTGTATGTAACGCTATGTATGTTCACAGTACCTCTGTAAATTTTCATGGCTTTTTGACAAGTGTATCGGGTTTTAAAAATCAGCTTGTATAAGGTGCTCAGGTTTATTCTTAAATATATATCTAGGTGTTGAGATAGTATAAGTGCATATGATATTAAGGGTGATTGGGATTATGTTTATGGTCAGAGATGATATTGGTAAGGATATTTTTTTGATGATTATAGAATGTGGGTGAGCTTGTTGGGTTATTCTTGAGGTATTTGACTGTTGATTGTTAGGGATTGAGGTAAGTAGATTCATGCATGATATGTTTTATGAAAAATGTTGTTTATGTTGTAACGATTATGTTAAAATGGAATTTATGCAAAACTGATTTTAAAGGTTATTAAATGAATTTTATGAAATAAAAACATTTTTAAATGAATTTATAAAAATGCATTTAAAAAGAATTTTTTAAAAAAATTAGTTGCCTTAAACAAATGTTTTCTTAAATAATTTTATAAAAGAATTAAGTGATTAAAGAAAAGTTCTTAAATGTTTTACAAGCCTTTAAATACTATTTATGAAAGAATGTAAGATGGATTCAAAAAAATGTTTTGGCTCATTGTCTGTAATAATGTATATGATGTTATGAAATGCTATGGCCAGCTTGCTAGTATGATGAAGATGATCTTGCGCACAAGGACGTTATGTTATGAACAATGCGAGGTATAGTACCCTGAAAGACGAACAATGCGGGCATAGTACCCTAATGATTAATGATGATGACTATGAGGCATGAGCTACCAATGTTTATGTTTTAATATTTTTATGAATGTTTTGATTTTTTTAATATTTTTACATGAATCCATCCCTTATGTTAAATGAAGATGTTATTATATGATGATTTAAAATGTTTAAAGGTATTATGACAAAAGGTTTTCAAATATTGTGCATGAATTTGCTTACTGAGTTGACGGCTCACCCCTCGTCTCCAATATTTTGTAGATTGATTAGAGATGTGGCTTGGGTACTTAGATGGAGAGATTATTATAGCGGAACTTTGGAATTTCTTTAAGGAATAAATTTTGCTAGACTTTTTATTTGGTTTAGAGACTTTTATTTGGAGACTTTATTTTAGATGTTTTATGTAAGAACTCAATTGGGTTATGAATAATGCTTGCCTATTTTGAGGTTTGTTAATAAGAATAAATTATGGGAGGTTTTATTCCAATTTTACCATTGTGTTTTCATGGGTAAATTTTGGGGTGTTACAGTTATCTAATGCTTTGTTAATTTATTTAGGCTGCGGAAGATGATTATTGAAGAAGTTATTTTGTGGCATAACCCAACATTGATCAATAAAAGTTTCTAGTGATCAATTAGTAATGTCAAAAGTGGTGGAGCAAGTAATGTGTTTTTTAAAGTCCACAAATGTGGACTTTTAGGCATAATTTTGCTTATAAATAGTAGTGAGGAGGAGAAAATGCTATAGGAAGGATTTGGCTTTTCCAAAAGATTACTTGAAGAAAATCTTGCGGCGCTTCAACATGCAAGATTGTAAGCTAATTTCTACCCCACTTCATGCTAATTTCAAGTTATCCTCAAGTATGTATCCGAGCAATGAAACAGAGAGGAAGGAGATGTCTCGAGTACCGTATGCATCAGCAGTGGGAAGTTTGATGTCCGCAAAGATTTGTACAAGACCAAACATTTCATTTCACTAATAAAATATTTCTTTCTGTCTTCGCCCGTGGATGTAGGCTAAAAGCCGAACCATGTAATTTCTAGTGTTTTTGTGTGATTAATTTTTTTCAATTTCACTTTAGTTGTGTGTGTGCTTCACCCATCAATTTCCCAATAAGTAATGGATTTTGAAAATTGAAAATGTTAAGGAAAATATCACACAGCAACTGAGTATTGAACTTGAATTAAGTATATACACTACTAGAAAAAGGACATTTACTGACACCAAGTTTACTCACACTTTGCGAAAAGTGTCAAAAATTGTGTACAAATGCACCATTTCACGCTTTTAACAAGTTGGTATCAGAGGTTTTTAATACTAGTGTGTCAGTAAATTAAACATCAACGATCACTGACACTGTAGTATCAGTGATCATTAAAACTCGCTTTAGTTCCAACTTGAACCTGAGACTTCAAAACATTAGAAGCTTAACATTTGAAGCACTGACCACGAAACCCCATTGCATTTAGTTACAAATAATATTTTAAAGATTTAAAAAACAAAAATGTAATAACAAAAGCAAATCATAACCTAAATCATATCGCTATCACACCAAAAATCTAACTCTTTGTCGCTTTCTCTTTCGTTTCCCTCCCTTTCTCTTTCGTTTCCCTCCATCCTTCGCTTTCATTTTTCTTCTATTCTCTGTTTCCTTTTTCCCCAAATTGAAAAACGAATCAAAACCCTAATTGCTTGTTATAGGACGTGCTTCTTCACCAACTAAGCCTCTAGTGTCTCTACTGGCCAAGCAGCCAAAAACTATCAACAAGGGGTAAAGTGGCACCATCACTTATGCAATCCCGTTGTTCGTATCAAGCAAAGTTCAGAAAAAGAACTGTGGAGGAAGTTGTCAATTGATTATGGCTTAATTTTTTTATTTTTATTTTGTCAATTTAGTTAATGGATTTGTTTTATTTTAGCATTAATACTTTTTTTAAATTTTAATTGTATGGTTTTTTTAAATTTTAAATGGGTTTTTTTTTTTATTTTAGCCTATTGCCTAGATTTGTGGAGCCAAAAACTGTGGCAAAACTACCTTCTCTCGCCACCTAGTGAACGTTCTTCTCCAGAGGTAACTCTTGTTAAGTTGTTTAAGCTGTTTATTTAACGAGATTGAAACATTATTCTGTGGTATTTTTAGTTTTACTTTATATGTTAGTTGAGTTTAATGTCTTGCAACAGCACATTAATGTTTGTAAGTCAATTGGGTTATGTGTATTTGTATAATGCTCATATATTTTTGTATTGCATTTTTATTTTATTTTTCCTGATAAGTTAGTATTGCTGAGTATGCAGATATAAAAAAGTAGCCTATTTGGATACCGATGTTGGGCAGCATAAATTTAGTGCTCCTGGTTTTCTATCCCTCGCTATGGTTGATAAACTGACCCCAGGTTTTTGATATAGTCTTTAGTCTCTCCATTTTCTGGTTTCTATGCTACGTTTTTGTTATGTTTTCAAGTATGTTCTTTTTTCCTTCTTCTATTGGTAACTACCTATTGTTTTGTTGTTTCTTTTTCCTAAAAATAGATTTGAAAATCCCATTCTTGAAGACGCCAAAAAGGTACAAACTTTTTTACTGATTCCAGCTTACAGAGTAATTATGCGTGCAGAGAATTTAAAGTGTTTGCTGAATTCATATGAACATGTAGTATTGTTGGATATACATATTGATAGATGAGATGTATTCTCTTACAGTTTGATATTTATTCTCTATAGGTGCTATTTCTTTGGTTATGTTTCATAAAAAAGAGATCCAACAGAGTATTTGAAGTATATCACTACTTTGTATGATTACTAATGCAAGTAGTACTACATGTTTAATGGGAGTGAAAGCCCTGGCCGGATTTGAGTTGCCCCTTGTTGTGAATACACCTAGTTAGGTGAAAGGTGTGCTTCTTAATGTCTGTAACTGCATTTTTGTTTCTCAAATTTGCAATGAGAATTTTTTTCTATTT
The DNA here is from genome assembly GCA_030449835.1 of Clausena lansium. Taxonomy (NCBI): domain Eukaryota; kingdom Viridiplantae; phylum Streptophyta; class Magnoliopsida; order Sapindales; family Rutaceae; genus Clausena; species Clausena lansium. The sequence goes on from JASUUF010000197.1 coordinate 11,787, forward strand.
TCTTTTTTTTCCTCTTTTGATGAATTACTTATTTCACTATAACTATTGTCCTTTGTGAACATTCAAGTAATTTAATGGAAACATGACTATGATTTTCATGTTCCAGGTATTGGTTATGATATATTGGTGGACATGCTGAAATATTACTCCTGCACATGTTAAATATCATCTCCTACAAAATCTGCAAATTTGGGGCATTTTGGTTGGACAACTTTCATGGTGCGGATGTTAATCTTATAGAGATCAGTTCAGCTCGTCAGGACTCTTTCAATAGATCATAAGTTCTTCATTGTCTTTAAGTTTACCCTGCAAATATTAAATCATGGATAACTGTGTCATTGATAAATTCTTTTTGGACATATGTTGACCTTTGTTCTTGTTTCTGGACGTGCCATTGCTCTACTGTGATATTCTGCTCTAACTCTTGTCCTTATATGGAGTTCTGGTCCAAATTACTCATAAAGCTTGTATATGGATGAAAATCAATATTAGTAGGAAATGGCTTTCTGTGCAAATGACAAGTTCTTTCATTTTGTATCCTGTGAACATTAGTCCTCTGGAAGCTGACATTTGATGTTAACTGTTTGTCTATTTCCTGAATCATAACATGCAGCTTCTATAGATTACATCATATCTTGATTCTGTTTTACAGAGTACTTGCACAAAAGGATGGGCGCCTTCAATTGGATTTACGAATAATGGCTTATCTCGGGCGAGTTTTTCCTAGTGACCTAAACTTTTAATTTTAGCTTATCATAAGATATCACCTTTTAAAATCTTTTTCTCAATGTACCTCAGGCAATAAAGAGAGTTAGAATTTATGTAGATGGATTTCTAACAGTAGGAGTGAGTGCTGCTTTAACGTAACTGCTAGAATTTGGGTTATTTCATGGAGATCCACATCCTAGTAATATCTTCGCTATGCATGACGGATGTATTACTTATGTGGACTTTGGGAATGTTGTTGAACTTAGTCAAGTAAATTGTATTCCCAAATAAATGCTATAAGAATTTAAAATTTTAGTAAGATTTATTTACGATTTTGGTAAATAATTGAAATAAGCGTATGTTCTTATTCGAGAATATCCAAGAAAACACTCCTTTTACCAAATTAAATAACTTTAATGAGATTTTCTTAAGCTCGAGAGGTGAAAGTGGTGCGAACGAATTTTTGATGGAGAAAGTTGGCAAGATTAATTATTATGTTATTCTTTCTCTTACTCTTTAGTAAATAAGCATTGCATAAATCATGCTTCATCTTATGCGTCCATTTTGATCTGGTTTATATCTTTAGTAAAACAAACAGATTTGGATTGAGGCTGTTGTCCATGCTGTGAATGAGGAGTATGGTGAGTGGGAAAATGATTTTTCTAAGCTTGGCTTTTTGGCTAAAGGAACTAATTATTTTTCACTCAGTTCCGAAAAGGGCTCGCTGGAAGCAATCTAACAAAACTCATCTGGAAAAGGAATCGCTGATTTCAATTTCCAAAGTGTTACGAGTGCTTGCACGTTGTTTACTTATGCCATGTTTTCTTTCTTTATCTGCTTTGAAAGAATTTTTTACGTGATGGGCACGCAAACCAAAAGTTGTGTTGTTTCTCTTTGTAGGGCAATTTAACAAGTTATTTTACAACTATCCTATTTGAATTCCAGAGAGGTTTTGTCTTGATATTCGCTCTTTGCTGACACAAAGGGCATCTATTTCACATTGAAGCCAGATTTTAAATTTCTAGAGGTGAATGCAAATCTTGTCATGGTACTCTGTATTTAAAATTTTTAACGCCTACTACAAATTATGTATGGTAATCTCTATGATTAAGCACTTGCGTTTTTTCATGAATTACAAGCAACAGCTCTCTCTTGATGCATGATCTTTGTTTGCATTGTCTTGCGTAACTAGGTTGCCTATCCGTATGTGGCGAAGTGTCTGCTTACAGATCCTAATCCAGCTCTTCGTGAACGCCTTATACTTGTATGTTTAAGGTTATGTTCATATGAACTTTCAGCTTTTCAAGAATGTGAATTAATTAGTTTATATTTAGAGAGCATGTTTGTTTTGAGTTCAATGTTTACTATTTAGTTGAAAGAGACATTATATAACTTCTGACACTTCTTTATATACTAATTCACTGTAATTTTAATTGCTTTGTCTTTGATTACTTAAACTGTGTTTCTTTAATAATAATCTACTACCTACCTTAGGTTCTTTTCAAAGACAGCATTTTCTAATGAAAACGGCTTGAAAACCTTATTACTCTTGCAAAGGAAAATGTAGCCAGGATGAGCAGCAATCCCGCATTGAAAGCAAAGGACATGTTTGTATCATTTCATAACCAATTTTCTTAGTTCTTTTTTATCTTCTTGAGAGTCTTAAGAACGTGTATTCACACTATCTATTTTTTGCAGCAAAATTTAAAGAGCTTGCAAGTTCAAAAAAATTTGACCTTACTAACACCATTAAAGATGGAGCTCGCCTTTTCTTCACTAATGAAGCAATCCATCAACAACTACTTCTTGCACTCATAGAAGATTCAAACTTCACATTCAAGAGGTTTGTGAACCTGAATATTATCTATTTCATCCCGTTGTTATGTGCTATTTATAAATGTCTTGAAATTTCATTGTCTTTTGTAGCTTGTGGATGTATACAGGCTAGTCGAAAGTGATATTAATATGCCTTCATTAGCTATAGAAGTTGTAAGAGGCAAAGTATCAATAAGAGTATTGAAGTCACGGGTTACATTGTTCTATATTTGTTTCTCAATTTTTAACGCCTCAACTTGCAGACTTTCCAAATGCCATCCGAGATCTTGCACTTTCCTGGAGTGACTCAATTTTGTCAGACAGACTTCATGATCAATGGGCTCCATACGTTGCCAAATTAATAACAGCCTACAATCGTGAGGTAATATTTCAGTAATTTATGCATATTTTTCCTTTCAAATATACAAGATTAATCTTTTGCGGTGTACTAATTGATTTTATGTACTTGTAGGTCAACAAAAAAATGAAAGCATGTGTGGATGATCAGTGACATGATCGAGATTCTTATTGGTTAATGTCTGTTCAAACTTTATTTAATTTTTTCTTGTTTACAACTTGTTCCAAAAATTGATTTGGTACTGGTGTTTTTCTTTTTTAAACAGTGTAGTTAAATTATGTTAATTTAAGTAATATATTTGAGATGTTTATTGTGTAAATGTGTTGTGAGATTTGGTATATTTAATATATTTTAAGCTTTCTTTTAATTTGTAAAACAAACATGAAAAAGATAATTAAAACAAATATATATTACTAATCAAAAGCCGCAGAACGTCACTAAATACTGACACTAATTATATAAAAATGACGTTAATAATTTTTTATGCTACTGAGTCAGTGTATTTCTAATACTATAGTAACATAAATCACTGATGTGTAAATAGTATCATTAAATGCTAACACCATGGTGTCATTATTTTGTTGATATTATAGTAACGCGAATTAGTGACATTTAAATAGTATCATAAGATACAACAGCATTGTGTCACTATTATGGTGATACTCTAGTGACATGAATTATTAACACCAAAATTACTGATACCAAATTTTAGTGTTAGTGTGTTTTGACGGGAGCAATACTAATAAAATTAACAAGTGTCAGTAAAAGTAATTACTGACACTAAATTGGTGTCAGTAAAACCCTTTTTTCTATAGTGATAAGACTTAAACAACTCTTAGCTCTTGAGTCAGTTTTTGAGTTGAATTAGGCTTGCAGGCATTTTATAGAAAATTAAAGGCTTTTTAACAGCAAGAGATTTTTAATGGATTTTGAAACATAAGGGAAAAAATATGAGATAATTTCAACAAATAATAGTGGAATTCTGACCATTTTTCTCATTTAATTTACCTTAAATTTGCAAGATTAAGGAAGTTCATAACAGATAATCATGTACATACACTTGTTGAAGGGGGCAATTCTTTCCATCTTTCCTATAATCCCATCTTAAATTCAAAGTTATTTTCTGTAAATAAACACAGAGCGTGATGATCCTTCTCATGAAGTTGACCAATTTGTGTAGCGTTAATGCTCTGTGTTTGCTTTTTGTTCTTGTTGTCTTAGTTAGTTTCTTTTGATTCTTTAGATCCATTTGTTACTGATCTTGCTTAGGTTTGATACATTAGTGAATGACCAACTGATCTGGGTTTTGATCGAATCAATTAGTCCCGATTCCTTCACAAATCCAAACAATTAGCTAGCTAGGATCTCTATTGATTATTTTAAACTTACCCAAGTTAGAAAGAATATTTTAATACGTGCACATATATCGTAATTCATGTAAGGTTAAGATCCCTTTTTTCTTTTTTATTATTTTTTGTCAGCTATTAATTATGTATTTGCGTTTGTAATTGTGAAAGAATAGATTAGCAGTGTGTGTGTGTATATATAGTTAGGTTCTAATAAGGATCCTGTATTTTAGATTTTCAGTTAAAATATGGGATCTCAATTTGGGCCATTGGATTCAAATCTAATGTTCCATTATTTTTTTAATGTTAAAATTTGCACATGATCATGTGTAGATTTCATAACCCATTGGATTTAAATACAATGGCTTCAATTGAGATCTCGCATTTTAACTAAAGTGTGGCAACTAGGGATGACAATGGGGTGGGTCTGATCCGTAATCCACATGATCTAAATCTAAAATTCAAATTGATCGGACTAAAACGGATTTAGAGCATATATGGATCTAGATGTATAAATCTAAGATGAATTTAGAGTAGATACGCACCTAATTTAAAATCTGTGTCCATATCCATATCCAATTAGAAGACTCTTAATTTAATTTTATTTTATTTTTAAAAGTATTCAACTGTCAATCGTTTACTACTTTTATAATCAAATTAAATTTATATCTAGCCTACTAAAATAATCGTTTACTACTTTTATAATCAAATTAAATTTATATCTAGCCTACTAAAATCAATGTCACACTTATAAGATATGATATTTAATAGTTTTATATGAAACTCAATGTTTTCTTCATAATTTTTAATTGCGTGAATTATGTGTTTTAGTTAATAGCAATATGTCCTTTTTTTTCCCGCCCCCCTCAAAATTTTTTTGCTCTCTTATTTTACTGGTCGGGTTTTATAATAAAATAACAATAAATTTGTTAATATTCCTTATAATCTATAAAATTTTGAAATTAGCTCGGTAAAAATTTGAAATTGATAAATTCATGACGCATTTGAAATAGGTCTGAATTTTTTCTTTTTCGATCTAAATATGAAGCAAAAATCATAAATTCATGATAGATATGAAGTAGATATGAATCTTAATTTTTATCATGGATCTAAATTGAAAACAAGATAGATGCAACCCATATCTGCCCTATTACCACCCCTAGTGGGAACCATCATTAGGACCTAACTCTCTATGTGCATATACATATTTGGAAAAACTAACCCTCGTTAAGACCTAATCTTTGTGTGTGTATACATATTTAGAAAAACTCCCCCACAAATGTTTACATGAAATAAACTGTAGATTCGGCATTTCATGATCTAGCAAAATAATTTTAGTCAACAATTGCATAAAACGCTAAATACATTTTTTATTTCGTGCTGACGTCCACGGGAGAGAATGACTCTGTGTATAGATATGTGTGTGTGTGTGGTCATTATCTAATTAGAAATCCACTAAGTTATTAAAGTAAGAGACAATGCAATGTATTTTGTTTTATAATGTATTGGAGTGTGTATTTTTCTTATCTTTTAGTTTATCCTTACTTTAATTTCTTAAGGAAACCCTCATAGGAAACTTTAAAGTTTTACTTCACTACTTTTCTAATTTATTAGTATTTCTCCTTACACCTCTCAAGGAAGAAAAGCTTTGAGAGAAGATGCCAAATCGTGAAGATTGAAGAGCAAATATATGGTTTTAGATATTTTTGTTTTGTCTTTTAGATAATAGATTTAATTTTGATGGATTTTTAATATTAGAGTAATGTAAGAGATTCCAATGGTTGAATCCTAATATGAGTCCCAACTATTATGTATTTTTCAATTATTAGATAATGAATTTCATAACTAATAAAATTAATATTAGATAATGAATTTCATAACTAATAAAATTAATATTTCTATCATCCAATAGATGAATACCTTGTCAGTTATGACTCAACTATTAGGATCTTTAACATTATTCTTATTATTAAGTTGAGCATTTTAGCTAAATTAGATGTTAGACTTTGTTTTTAATAGATATAATTAAGTTTTGGACATTTAAATTGTATAATTGGACTAATCAAATATAATGGATTAGATTTTTTTAATATTAAAATAAATTTGAACTTGCATTTGGTTTATATATTCAATTAATCTAAGGAGGTAAACTTGTGATTTCAAGCAACTTAATAGAGCATGTCGTCTGAATTTTTTTCAGCTGCCCCCACTTATCACTATTAGTGGCTCCACCGCTGCTCATATACAGGCTAAAAAAACTTACACCCAAACTAATATAGGCTGTGGCACTTATCTCCACTAATATGAAAATATCACACTTGACCCCATGACACTAACTGAAGTTTACAACTTTTGTTAAATTGTAGTAAAAAGTGTATTTTACTCCTAATCAATTTAAGATATATTACCATCCTCAAACATTTATGAAAATGAAATATTCCTTGTGTATGTTATGAAAATACTGTTCTTAATAAGTTGAGATAATTAGCTATGTATTTTTTCAATTTGTTTTTAGCAGACTATGGCCCCTTGCTTTTGAAAATAAAAGAGATGGATGTACCATCGTTAGACATTTTGACCATTACCGAAAGTCACATACATATATTTTCACGTTTTCTTAGCTTAAAAACTGGAAAAATATAAATGGAGCACGGCTGAGGTCACCCAACCCAATTGACTAGCATCTTATAGCAAAATGATAGCAAAATGTAATATGAAAATATCAACACAATGCACAATAATTTACGTGCTTCGGTGCCATGGAAGAAACCTACATGCACTGGAGGAGAGTAGAGGATATATTTCTTATTCATATGTTGGAAAGTAAATAACAATCTAGTATATAAAGCAATTACATGGATCAAAAGTTGGAAGGTAGTAACAGCCCACTACAACAAGAATGGGAGCTGGCAATCACTGTCAATCTTCCATGATATTTGGGCAATCACTGTCAATCTTCCATAATATTTGGCAAATCAATCACTCCTTGATTTCCTCTTCTCCACCAACACTCCCCCTCAAGTTGGTGTGAAAATATCGATGGAGCCCAATTTGAACAATATCTCTTGAAATCTGGATGCTGTTAAGCCTTTTTTAAAGATATCAGCTAGCTGTAGATCACTAGAAACAAATGGGGTACAATTATACCAGGTACTATTTTCTCTCGAATGAAGTGGCAGTCTACTTCAATATGCTTTGTTCGCTCATGAAAAACTGGATTAGTAGCAATGTGTATAGCAGCTTGATTATCACAAAATAATTGAGTTGGTTCTGTTGTAGGGAAGCTTAAGTCCTTCAATAAGGCTCTCAACCAGATAATTTCACTAGTAGTAGTAGACATAGCATGATATTCTGCTTCCGCACTAGACTTAGCCACAACATTTTGCTTCTTACTCTTCCATGTGACCAAATTTCCTCCAACAAAAGTGCAATATCCTATTGTAGATCGACGGTCAATTGGACATCCTGCCCAATCAGCATCTGTAGAAGCAGAGATAGAAGTGTGGCCATATCCCTCTTCCTAGTGATCCTTTTAGATAATGTAAGATTCTGTTAACTGCATCCATGTGTTGAACCTTAGGTGCATGCATGAATCGACTAACCAAGCTTACAGCATAGGAAATATCTAGGCGAGTAATTGTCAAATTGATTAATCTGCCAACCAATCTTTGATATTGAACAACATTAGAAAATGGTTCCCCTTCATCATCAGGATTACCTCCAGTCTCTGTGGGTGTCTCTGCTGGTCTTGCCCTTAATTTTCTGCTGTCTTGTAATAAGTCTAGCACATACTTTGGTTGATTAAGAAAAATGCCTTTGGTTGAGTAAGCAATTTCTATCCCCAAAAAATACTTCAAAATGCCAAGATCTTTGATAGCAAACTTTCTGTGCAAAAGTGCTTTGAGCTTTGATATTTCTTCATGGTCATTTCCGGTAATTACAATATCGTCAACATAGACCAAAACAACTGTAATGCCAGAGATGCCCTTTTTGACAAATAATGAAGAATCTGCAATACTTCTTTGTAATCCATTCATCATGAGAACTGAACTCAACTTTGCATACCAAGCTCGTGGTGATTGTTTTAGCCCATATAATGCTTTGTTTAATTTGCATGCAAGCCCAGGTTCTGATTCTTCTGGATGGCCAGGAGGTATCCTCATATAAACTTCCTCTTCAAGCTCTCCATGAAGGAAAGCATTTTTTACATCCATCTGGTATAGTCTCCAGTTTTCATTCACTGTAAGAGATACAAGCACTCGAAAAGTATTCATCTTTGCAACTGGAGCGAAGGTTTCTTTATAATCTTCTCCATAAGTTTGAGTAAATCCTCTAGCAACCAATCTTGCTTTATGTCTTTCAATGGTCCCATCACTTCTGTACTTTATTTTGTATATCCAACGACAGCCAACAGTTTTCTTTCCATATTGTAGCTTAACAATGTTCCATGTCTTGTTCTTATCAAGGGCTTGTAGCTCTTCGTGCATGGCTTGTCTCCAAATGGAATTGGAGTTGGCTTGTTTAAAATTTTTGGGCTCTTGATTATTGGATATTGCTGCAAGAAAGATCGAAAAAGAAGACTTCATCCTGTCATATGTCAAGTAAGCCTGCATGGGATAAGAGATCACATGGTAAGTGAAAAAATCCTTCATTTTTTCTGGCGGACGAACTTGCTTTTCTGATCTGCGTTTGGGCTGTTGAGATAGAGGTACAACTGTATTATCTGTGGTAGATAAAGGAGCTGTAGCAGCAGGTGCTGAACTTGTAGATTCTTCAATTTGTTGACCACCGTTACTTAAATAAGGACTTTGTTGAGCTTCATTATTTAAACAAGTGTCATCACTTGTAATTGTTGGTAGTGGAACCAAATTAGATAAGCACTCCCCCTGAGATTGAATTTTGCTATCATCTTGTGGTTGAAAAAATGATTCTGACTCAACAAATTTCACATCCCGGGAGATTATAAGCTTTCAAGTGGTCATATTATAACACATGTAGCCCTTTTTTGTTGAAGAGTATCCAAAGATTACACAACGAATTGCTCGAGGGTCCAATTTATCACGACTAATAGCTTGTTGATGAACATAACAGACACAGCCAAATACTCGCAAATGAGAAATATTCGACTTTTGATTTTTTAAAACTTCCAAAAGAGACTTAAATTTAAAAACTCGACTAGGAAGATGGTTAATCAAATATGTTGCCGTTAGAACACCATGTGACCAATACTTCTTTGGAGCATTCATTTGAAACATCAAAGCCCTTGCAGTTTCTAGAATATGTCTGTTTTTCCTTTTTGCCACGCCATTCTGCTGCAGCATACCCACACAACTAGTTTCATGAAGAATCCCATGGCTGCGAAGATATTCAGAAAATGGACCACTGGTATATTCAGTTCCATTATCAGACCTGAAAGATTTTATCTTGGCATCAAATTGATTAATCACCATGTTATGAAATTCTTGAAAAACAGATATCACCTCTGTCTTTGATTTCAGTAAATATAACCAAGTAGCACGAGATTTATCATCAATAAACAAGACAAAATATTTTTACCCATCATAAGAATCAACAGGTGCAGGGCCCCATAAATAAGAATGAATCAGCTCAAATGACTTAGAAAACACAGATAAAGATTTATTAAAAGGTAAACGAGTTTGTTTTGAAAATTGGCAAACATCACAAGCACTAGAGGTAATAGAAATAAAAGGAAAAAGGTTTGATAAAATGTGATCTGAAGGGTGTCCAAGTCATTTGTGTAAGATATGGCCTTCTTCATTTTTTGTATAACAAGCTTTATTTGTTGTGTTAAGCAAATACAGCCCATGTGAATAAATTCCCTCACCAATCATCTTCTTCATTTTTCGATCTTGAAAGATAACGGATGATGGAGAAAAAATAACATCACAATTCAAAGATTTAGTGATTTTTCAAATGAAGGAACAACAAGAACTTTGGAGGTGGAACTTTGAGGAAAAAAATTTATTTTTCCATTTCCAGATACTGGAACAGTAGCTCCATTTGCAATAGATAACTCCTGTAATAAAGTCATGCACAAGACTAGGATTATTGGTCATGTGATCTATGGCTCGGGAATCAATTATCCATGAATTTGTATTACAGGAAGAAGTAAGATAAGCTTGTAGACTACATATAAACTTGTAGATTACCTGAAACATTAGTCGAAGTGGTGATAGGGCGGCGTAGCGGAAGCGGAATTGATAGGATAGAAAACACTAGATATCGTTCTAGTACGGACCAAGCCAACGTGATTAGCTTACGCTCTAATCGAAGCGTGATTAGATCTGTTCTAATCTAAACGACTCAATGAGATTTTTTAATAACGCATAAAGCGAGATTAGATGACGCTCTAATCCAAACGACTCTACAAGAGAGATTTTGATAGATAATCCCAGAGGGGATTATAAAAGGGGAATTTTATTGAATAATTGAAGTTATGAAAATAATAACAAGACCTCTCTATTTATAATAGAGTAAACTTACTTCTAAAAGGAAAGCTAAATCACAATTATAATAGAAATAAAAGATTAAAACACATTCTTTATTTGACTCTAATTAAAATAGAAAATTGACTCTAATTAAAATTCTAGAATCCTAAAATAAATAAAATAACGTCCTACATCATACTCCCCCTCTTAAAAGAAACTCGTCCTCGAGTTTGAATAGAGTCTGGAGGACGAAACTTGTAGTGTAGGAGCAAATCATCTTGTAACGCGAACTTGTTATCTTTCTCATCAATCTTCCTCGAAACTTTGAAGTATCCACACTTCATCAACTTCCTTCGCTTGTACATTCTTCGAGGCGATGATGACTTCCAAGAACGAACAATAATCAAATAACTCTTGCCTTTTCCTAATTGTCGCTCAATGCGTTCTCCAACAAGTTTTACCTTCTCAATTAGATCTTCTTCAAGAACAATTTTCTTGTCTTCAATGTGAATAGGTAAAACCATTTCGATCATTTTAGCTTCTTCAACTTCATTTTGCTCATCGTCTTTAATACTTGTCTTGTCCTCCAAGGAAACATCATGCTCATTCTCGCTCTTATTCTCCAAGAAAACATCATGCATGTTCTCGCACAAATTGTCAGATTGAAACTTTAAATCAATAATAAATTTTACCTTTTCTTCTGCAACATTAGGCACTTCTTCAATATGCGGAGAGGCACAAACTTCTTTCATTTGGACGTCTTCCACTTTACGCTGCTGACTTGTAATAGAATTAGAGATCTCAAATTGGTGTCTATGATGAGGTTGTCTTAATTGCTTCAATGCTTGACTTCTTTCTCTTCTAATTTGTGATGAAATTTACGATTCAATTTGCTTGGCTAAATGAATTGTATGCTGTAAAGTATAGATAATGTATGTAGGCATCCTTTCTCGAATATGCAAACCAAGCCCCCTCACAAATCTTATAACTGTATCCTCTTCAAGTTCATAATAATATTTGCATCCATAAAATTGCTCAAACTTATGAGCATAATTAGAAACTGATCTCATACTTTGATATACCAAACAATAATCAAGAGAAATAAATTCAGATCGCAAAACATGCTTCATACGGTTCCATGATCGAACTTTGAATTTGCCTCGGCGAAGTCGAGAATCTTGCAACTCTTCCCACCATTTTAAAGTACTTATGCTCAATCTATTAGCAGCAAACGATACTTGCTCTTCTTTAGAAGTATGCAAAAATATAAACCAATGTTCAATCTCTATGCCAAAATATAAACCAATGTTCAATCTCGTCCAACCAATCAAGAAACTTATTTAGTCGAGCGCATGCAAATAGTTTCGGTACATGATAAATAGGAGGGTAAGGATGGTAATTTACCATTTATTCTCAAATTTCCACACAATAGCAAAATCGTAAATAACGTTCAACTCTCGGGTTTGGTGTGGTCGGCGATTGGTGGTCTTAATTTGGTGTGGGATTGGTCGAATCTGGAAGATTTAGTAGTGAGGAACACGATGGTAGCAGTTTCTTGGCCGGAATCGCGGTGGTTTGGCCAGAAAACCGACTTGAACTAACGGCTGTGGTGCTTGGTTCGTGGTGGGTTTTGGCTGGCGTTTGGTAGAGATTGGCGGCTGTTTTTGGATGGCCAGCTAGAGGGGAGTGTTTTGGTGGGTGTGGTCAACTGTGAAGGCAGTTGAATTCGCGGCGACTACTGGTGGAGGCTCGCGGCTTGGGTTGTTCTCGCAGTGGCTGCAGGCGCGATCGAGGGTTGTGGAAGGTCGTATTTTGGTCGCGTTGGACTGTGATTCTAGTGGCTGGTTGAACAGCGGCGATGGTGGCCGTGATTGGTAGCGGCAATGGTGGTGGTGGGCGGCGGCTAGGGTTTGTTAATTTGGGGATTTTTTGAATTTTTTTTTGGCTTTATGATGGAATTGGTGGAGATGGACGGGGGTAGCCAGGAAAGCTGTGCAATTGACACAGAACTGCTTTATACTAACTGATAGGATGGCGTAGTAGAAGCGGAATTGATAGGATAGAAACACTAGATTTCGTTCTAGTACGGACCAAACCAACGCGATTAGCTTACGCTCTAATCGAAGCGTGATTAGATCCGTTCTAATCTAAACGACTCAATGAGATTTTTTAATAACGCATAAAGCGAGATTAGATGACGCTCTAATCCAAACGACTCTACAAGAGAGATTTTGATAGATAATCCCACAAGAAATTATAAAAGCGGAATTTTATTGAATAATTGAAGTTATGAAAATAATAACAAGACCTCTTTATTTATAATAGAGTAAACTTACTTCAAAAAGGAAAGTTAAATCACAATTATAATATAAATAGAAAATTAAAACACATTCTTTATTTGACTTTAATTAAAATAAAAAATTGACTCTAATTAAAATTTTAGAATCCTAAAATAAATAAAATAACGTCCTACATCAAGTGGTCTAACTAATTTCAGATGACATGGACTTACTAATTTGTTGAAGGAGATGACTGAGCTGATTCATTGAGATTGAGTTGTCTGCAACAGCAGTATGGTCCTTCTTATTTTTATCTGGACCAGTCTTGAGTTGTGGATACAAATCCCAGCATCGATCCTTTGTATGTCCATTTTTTCCGCAATGGTCGCAATGGTAACTTTCCCTTTTTTCTTTATTGCGATTGCTCTTCTCTTTTCTGTCATTATTTTCAGCCACAAGTCCATGTGATTTTGGTTTTTCAGAAGTAACTTTCACATCAGCATTCATGGTTTTCTTACGAGTTTCTTCTCGTTGAATAGTTTGACAAACAATGGAAAACGAAGGAAGCTTTGCATGAGAATGTTGCTCCTTAGATTTTCATATTCTGGCTTCAAACTTCTAAGCAAGGAAAAAATTTTGTCTTCCACTCTTTGTTGCAGCACTATAGGGTCAGCAGTAAATGGACGATACATGTTCAGTTCATCCCATAACTTTTTAAGATAACCCAAATGCTCACTAAAGGTTTTATCACCTTGCTCAGCTACAGCAATTTCATATTTTAATTCAAAAACACGTGCACTATTATTGTTGCTACCATATAATTCAGATATAGAATCCCACAATTCTTTTGAGGAATTAGAAAATGTGAAAATTTCTGCAATGTGAGGCTCCATGGAATTGAGAATCCAGGATCTAACAAGTTGGTCATTAGCAATCCAATCTTCATATTTTGGATCTTTAGAATCCGGACAAACAGAAGTCAGAGTTACCAATCTTCATATTTTGGATCTTTGTAACCATTAGTGTAACCTAATTTCCTTTTTCCACTAAGAGACAAAGTAACAGCCCTTGACCAAGGAACATAATTCAGACCATTTAAAGCAACTGAAGATAGTTTCAAACTAGGATTTGGATCGCTTTCAGCCATCAGACCAACAGATAAGCAAAAAAGGATGGTTTAAGAAAATTGACCTCAATTTGCCTACTCTGATACCATATAGCAAAATGTAATATGAAAATATCAACACAATGCTCAATAATTTATGTGCTTCGGTGCCATGGAAGCAACCTACATGCACGGGAGAAGAGTAGAGGATATATTTCTTATTCATATGTTGGAAAGTAAATAACAATCCAGTATATAAAGCAATTACATGAATCAAAAGTTGGAAGGTAGTAACAGCCCACTGCAACAAGAATGGGAGCTGGCAATCACTGTCAATCTTCCATGATATTTGGGCAATCACTGTCAATCTTCCATGATATTTGGGCAATCACTGTCAATCTTCCATAATATTTGGCAAATCAATCACTCCTTGATTTCCTCTTCTCCACCAACACATCTAAATCTCTAATTTCGTTGATAGAGAAGGCTGGGTCACAAGCAACCATATTAACTTATGCTTAATACTTGAACAAATTTTTCTTTAAAGATAATTGTAAAATAACCATTGTTCTCATTTTTTATTCGATAAAGAATAAAATTTTGCGGCATATCTTCTGCATGGTCCTCCTATGATTCCATTGAAAAAGAACAATTCTGGTAATTGATTCATTATCCATGTATACAACAAGAATATTTAATTCATCTTCTTTAAAAGCCGTCTATCTATCTTGTGCTTGGTCACTATCTTGGTCTCTTCTCATCAATGATCTAGGACGGTCATCATTGCTTTTGTCTATCCTAATGCAGATGACTACATACACTACCAACCATCTCTAGAACTTTTTGTTAGAAAATTCATCTCGATCTGATGTTATTTTGGGATAGGCATCCATAATGTTTGAACGCTAAGATAAAATTTAGTGGTTCTTCAAGTCAGAAGGGGGTTGTATCGATGATCCTTTGTTCTTGTCTTTGTAGGCAAAGCAAAACTCTTCCATGAACAAGGATGTATCCAGCTACGCAGAATATTTTAATTTAGATATGTTTTTAATAAATTACCCTTTTCCCTTTTAATGGATTAATAACATCTGTTTGTCGTACGGATTAAGTGTGCCTTTTCTAAATTAGAAGTGTAAGTGTCACAATTCATTTCAGTATGAATGTAGGGGGTTATGTAATTTTTCCTTTCTATTGATGATTAAAAAAAAATTAAGATTCCGAATTACATCATCACACATTTATATTACGGTAACAATATCATAATATATAAAAAAAGGGGGAGGAAAAAAATCTACTACAAATTTTACTGGATAGTAAAAAAAGTCTGGTTGGGTGTATCTTTGTTAAAGCTATGTATCACAAATTTACCTCTCTGTCTATCTTCAGTTTTGGTTTTATATGAATTGATTATGTGAAACTTAGATAGCAGTAATTAAAAAACCCTCATATTGTTATGTGATAATAAAATGCTCGTAATAAATCAATTTTGTGCCAATCATGCAGAATTATCACTTAGTTTGCTATTATCAGTGACATGTGCTGACTTATCACTTAGTTTATTCCTTTTTGCATTTTTACGTAGAGATGCCTTTGTTTCCTAAATTTTAGTTAAAATGATGATAGAAAAATTATTCGAAGTTTCTGGTTCTCATCTGTTATCTTTTTGGCGGCTCTTTGATTAAAAGGCCATTTTTACTTAAAAATTTTAATAATAATTTATCTTGTTAATTAGATTTTAGTTTGAAGCTGGTTCAGCAGTTCAGATAGACCAGTTAGTTTAAGTCGCTGATTTTGGACATAATCATGAAGAAGGGGCAGCTGTCACTGGCACTTCTTCATTCAGAACCTCTGTTTGCCCTGTAATTGTTAAATCTTTACTCTTCTTTCAGTTGTTAGTTTAGGCAGTATTCAATTTCTGTTCTACATAGAAGAGAAATTGACTCTGCATATTTTTTTTTAGACGATGTTCAAGAACTTCTTGCTCTCGCTGATGGGCTCAAGATTCTGAAATGTCAAGTAACCATATTACCTGTCGTTTATTGTTTTGCAAATTGGAACTGTATACAAGATGATGTTGAGGCCGCTAAAGATTTTATTATGTTTTTCAACATTTCGTTTACATGAAATGGAATATGAGTTCTTTTCTTTCACGTATTGTTGTTTTAGTTTTTGTGGTGATGTTTGATTCATATTGTCAGAAAAGAAAAAATCGCTAATTTGAATGAGATATTGCTCTATGCTTCGAGTCGAAGGCCACTTGATGCTTTCTTGCCATTTCAAAGTTGGAGCAAAAGTGATTTTAAGGATATTTTTTTATTCAAATGGAGAATTTTTTTTTTTTTTGCTTTTATCTACTGTTCCTAACGATATAAAATTGGATGTCCTTAGTCATTCTAAATACCTATTATCTGATGCATCTTTTTATTGTTGGCTATTTGTTTCATTTTTTGCTAGATATGTTTCATATTTAATTAAGAATCTGTCATTCTAAATCCCATGATGACCACTGTGAACAAAAGTCTACTACAATGAAACAGAATCTACCTTTGAGGGGCCAACAGGATAATGAAGTTGGGGGTACTATGTTATCCCCTCGACTTTAGATGCATGGTTGAACCAGCCAGATCCTTTGTATGGTTCAAGGTCTTCATTTCATCATCAGTCAAGTGCAGGTTGTAATAGCTTCAAGTTAACTGAACAACAGATCTTAGCAGATGGTTCTGTTCAAGTCATGCTCCTAACAGAGTGAATGAGTCAGGCATTAGTAGCTTTGTTTCATCTCAATTGAAATTAAATGGGGCTTGGTTGGAGGTTCACTTCCTACAAAACATCTTGAAGGAAGTGACC
Source organism: Clausena lansium (assembly GCA_030449835.1). NCBI lineage: Eukaryota > Viridiplantae > Streptophyta > Magnoliopsida > Sapindales > Rutaceae > Clausena > Clausena lansium. The sequence goes on from JASUUF010000197.1 coordinate 28,694, forward strand.
TATATGGTGGGATGAGTAATCAAATAACTAAGATATCAATTCCATGCTCTATTCATGATGAAAATAGCAGCTGCAAAAAGTTGGCAGCTGACCATGAGGCTACGTTGGCATGCCACTTAAGCTCTTCACAGATAAAGCCAGCTGATGAAATGAATGAGCTGGATTTACTGAGGTGGCAAAATGGTTATGCAGATAACTGTCAGTACGTAAAGTTGAAAGAAAGAAAGTTCTAGAAGATTAGCAATGATTGACTAATGATTGCTATATTCACGTTTTAACTTTTTCGTTATTTCCAAGTACTGCCCCTTTGGGCTGGCTCTGCTTGTGTATAAATTAAAACGTTAGCCTTGTATTTTAATTCATTCAAGTTTCATCCAAATTTATGATTGTTTCTGGTGTATGCTCTGCTTGTCCATGAAAGCAAATTCTTACTGAATTTTAACTTGGTATCAGAGAACCAGGTTTAAGCTATGGCCAGCAGTAGCAACATACAAACAAATATGAATCCAAGAGAGCAAGAGGATGACTTGAATCAAAACCCATCTCGAAATGATGAACTTCAAATCCAAACATAAATCCCAGAAACTTAGTACAAATGAACTCATCCCATGCTCAGCACATTGATAACAACACCTATGTTTTTACTACCTCTATCAAGTTGACACAGAACAATTACATGCTTTGGAGATCACAAGTTATTTCTAGCATTAGATGGTAGTCATGTCTGTCCACCTAGAGCCTTCATGAACCCAGGACCAAATCAAACGAATGTAACAACACCTAACCCTGAACACAAAATATGGAAGAAACAAGATCATATTCTCTTAAGTTGGCTGTTGTCATCACTGAGTGAAGGTGTTTTAGGCACTGTTGTGGACTATTTCACCTCCTGCAAGGTATGGACAAGTCTAGCAAATCAATTTGGTGCTAGAACAAGGGCCAGGATACTACATCATAGGACCCAAATACAAACTACTAAGAAAAGCTCACTTACCATCGATGAGTACTACTCTAGGATGAAATCCTTGCTGAATGCACTTAGAGCAGCCGGAAACAACATGAGTGATGATGATTTTATAATGTGTAAGCTTGCTGGCTTGGGATCTAAATATGATTCAGTGGTCACTAATATTAACTCAATGCAAGTTAGTCTCTCACTTGTAGAAGTCTATGGGATGTTGCTGAGTCAGGAAACCAAAACTGAACAAAATCTTAGCTCCGATGGTGTTGAGGCTAATTTTATCCAAGCAAGAAATGGTAGAAGAACCTGGGGCAACAATGACAGGTTCACAAACCCACATCAGCCTGATGTTGTGTTTAGAAATCTAGGGAATGGATCTGGAAATGTTCAAGGGGGGAAAAACTATCAAGACAAGGGTAAAGGAAAGGCTGTAGCTGATGATGAAGGGTCAGAGTTCAAAGGACCATGTCAAATCTGCTTGAAAATGGGGCACATAGCTGCAGAATGCTGGCATAGGTTCAAGAAGAACTAAGTGCCACAACCAAACAGAAGAAGAGAATAGAGAAGTGCATATGTTGCTGCAGCTGAAGGACAAAGCAGTGGAGCCTTGTATCTTGACAGTGGTGCCACCAATCATGTGACAAATGCTCTTAGAAATATCAACATCAACTCTGAGTATCAAGGTAACGATAAACTAGCTGTTGGTAATGGTGAGAAGCTCTTAATTTCTCATATTGGTCATTCTGTTCTGTCCACCTGTGATCCACACAAACACATTGCCTTAAATAACATATTGTGTGTGCCTCACATTACCAAGAATCTTATTAGCATTTCCAAATTACTATGTGACAATGATATTGCTGTTGAGTTTAAAAAATCTGTGTGTTTCATCAAGGACAAGAGGGAAAGGAAAATTTTGGTGAAAGAAGTGGCTAGAGATGGATTGCATGAGCTGCTATGCTTGCCTACTCACCTGAGCAGAAACAAATTTTCTCATGCTGCCTTATCTGCATTTTCAGTATCTGAGTCAATAAGTTGCATTAGCAATCTAGTGTCAATGTTATCTTTGAATTCCAGTAGTGATGAGTCCTCTAATATTAATGTTGAGTCAGTCTTAGCTGGTGAATTAAGCAGTAGTGCTTCAAAAGCTGTAAAAGAAATAGATCTTTGGCATCTTAGGCTGGGTCATCCTAATGTATCAGCTCTAAGAAACACTTTGTTGTCTTGTAATCAGCTTAAAGTAAATAAAAATGTTTTTCCCTCATTCTGCTGTGCTTGCCAGTATGGAAAATAATCAAAACAACATTTCAAAAGCACTAAAACAAAAACCAGAGAAGCATTGGAACTGATTCATATAGACCTATTGGGACCAGCTCTTATACCCTCAACTCATAGACATAGATACTACATATCTTTTGTTGATGATAAAACAAGATACACATGGATATACCCTATAACAACCAAATCACAGGCCCTTGACACCTTTATTATCTTAAAAAATCAGACAGAAAATCAACTGAACCTTAAAATCAAAGATCTGCAAACAGATATGGGAGGTGAATTCAAAACTTTTAAACCATTTCTTGAGAGAGAGGGAATAATTCTGAGACACTCATGCCCTTATTTACGTGAACAAAATGGTAAAGCTGAAAAAAAACACAGACATGTAGTGGAAACTGGTCTCACACTGCTGGTTCAAGCCAAAATGCCTTTGAAATATTTGCAAGAAGCTTTCAGTTATGCCATCTTCATCATAAATAGATTAGCCTCACCAATACTATGCTTTACTCACTTAAACCAAATTACTCACAGATCAAGGTATTTGGCTGTGAATGTTTTCCATTCTTGAGACCATATAACAAACATAAGTTTGATTTTTATACTTTCAAGTGCATATTGTTAGGAGTCAGTACTAATCATAAAGGATATGTCTGCATGCATCATTCAAGTAGAGTTTACATCTCATCTAGTGTCAAGTTCAATGAAAACTCTTTCCCTTTCTTAAATGATCCTAAATTGAACAAACAAGAGTCCATCAGTCAAAATGATTTTTCTAATCTTCTTGAAAGATTTCAGGTCGTGTCCTTTTCAGTTGATGAGTCTCATAAGTCCTCTGAGTCAGCAGCAGCCAACAGTCACACTCAAGACATTTCAGAAAACACTGAATGTTCCCCAAACCTTGAGCAAAATGAAACACAGCTGAACATAAGCACTAGCACAATGTCAAACTGTCACCTTCCTTCACCTCATACACATGATCAATCTCAGTCAAACACTCCTAAAAACAATCAGACCCTAGCCACAGAACCAAACATCTCAGAACCTTGCATTCAAAAGGCATTACCCTCACATCCCATGACAAAAAGATCCAAGGCAGGAATATTTAAACATAAGCTATACCAAATATCCACACAAATTCAGCCACTCTTACCCCAAAACACTACAGAAGCATTAAAAGAGCCCAATTGGAAAAAGGCAGTGGAAGATGAATACAATGCATTGATGAGAAATGACACCTGGACTCTAATACCATATGAACAAAACTACAAGTTGATTGGAAACAAATGGGTATATAGAGTAAAGGAAAATTCAGATGGCACCATCAACAAGTATAAGGCAAGGTTGGTTGCTAAGGGGTTCCTACAAACTCCAGGTCTTGATTTTAAAGAAACTTTCAGTCCAATTGTGAAGGCTGCTACAATCAGAATCATTCTGAACTTGGCAGTCAACAATGATTGGATGCTGAGACAGGTAGACATAAACAATGCTTTCCTGAATGGTGACTTAACAGAAACAGTTTACATGCCATAGCCTGAGGGGTTTGTGGATAAAAGCAAGCCAAATCATATAAGTAAGTTGAAGAAAGCACTGTATGGATTGAGACAGGCTCCTAGGGAATGGTTTGACAAATTGAAGGGTGCTTTGAACTCTTGGGACTTTGAAAACTCAAGATGTGATACTTCACTGTTTTTCAAAGAGTCAAGGGTGAAATAATCATATTACTCATCTATGTGGATGATATAATAATTACTGGCAACAGTGTTGGTGGTACTGAAGACTTGATAAGAAATCTGAATGAAGCTTTTGCCTTGAAGGATCTTGGAGACTTGAATCTCTTTCTGGGAATACAAGTAACCAGAAACAAAAACACCATCTTGCTTTCTCAAGCAAAGTACATTCAGGATCTGTTGGCAAAGATTGGAATGAGTGACTGTAAGGGAATTGAATCACCTTTCAGCACTACTGAAAAATTGAAGAAAGATGAAGGAGCTAAGTTCCACAATCCCACACTCTGTAGAAGTGTGATAGGCAGCCTGCAATATGCTGTACTGACAAGACCAGAACTTGCATTCTCAGTAAACAAACTCAGCCAATACATGTCAGATCCAAGGCAACCTCACTGGATAGCTTGCAAGAAAGTACTGAGATACCTCAAAAATACTTTAAACATGTGTTTGCGTATACTGATGCAGATTGGGCTAATGATGCAGATGACAGGAGATCAATCAGTGGATACTGTGTATTTTTGGGAGAAAATATGGTTGCGTGGAGTTCAAGGAAACAGGGTATGGTTGCAAAGTCCACTGCAAAATCCGAGTACAGAGCAATGGCTCTCTGTACAATTGAAATAACCTGGGTTAAATTCTTGCTCAATGAGTTGAAATTTGAAATTGAAGGACTGCCGATGATACTAAGTGACAGCACTAGCACAGCAGCAATAGCCATGAATCCTGTGTATCATTCAAAAACCAAACAGTTTGAGATAGATCTTCATTTTATCAGAGACAAGGTAACCAGTGGTGATTTAGAAATAAACTTTGTTGCAAGCAGAGATCAAATTGCAGATGTACTAACTAAGCCATTACCTTACTACAAGTTCAGCTGCTTTAGGAGCAAACTCAAGGTATTTGACAAGACCTTGAGTTTGAGAGAGAGTGATGAAAATAGCAGCTGCAAAGAGTTAGCAGCTGACCATGAGGCTATGTTGGCATGCCACCTAAGCTCTTCACAAATAAAGCCAACTGATGAAATGAATGAGCTGGATTTACTGAGGTGGCAAAACGGTTATGCAGAGAACTGTCAGCACATGAAGTTGGAAGAAAGGAGGTTCTAGAAGATTAGCAATGATTGGCTAATGATTGCTATATTCACGTTTTAACTTTTTCGTTATTTCCAAGTACTGCCCCTCTAGGCTGGCTCTGCTTGTGTATAAATTAAAACGTTAGCCTTGTATTTTAATTCATTGAAGTTTCATCCAAATTTATGATTGTTTCTGGTGTATGCTCTGCTTGACCATGAAAGCAAATTCTTACTGAATTTTAACTATTCAAAATCCATATAAATCAGCGGACATTAAAATGCATTCTTGACGTCCGGTTGGTGCTAGGCCTAAGAAGGCAAATTCATCTAAAGAGGAGGTTCCTTTATACAGTTTGGTGGATACAACCACCAGTCACTGGCTTTCAAAAGACTTTGATGAAGAACATAGTTCGTTAGATGCTAAGTATACACCAAATAATTTAGCTTCATCTTGATCAGCATATGTTAGGGGGCCAAATGCCTGGTTTTTTTAATGGCTTGCTGACTATGGAAATATGGCTTCAAAATCTAGCGACACTAAATTTGAAGATGTAAGCACACAACCACCTTCAGGGGATGACTTGTTTGATATTTTGGGTGTGGATTTTAAGAATAGGCTCCTTAATACCAACTGGAGTAATTTGCTTGCTGATGGACAACATACAAGTAAGGGTAGTTCAATGTCTATGAATGCTCCTGATGTGAGTGCTGGCTTCTATTCAGTTAACGCAGGGATATTAGACAGCAGTTCATCATCTGGAATGGGTACCGAGCATCTTTTAGAAGCTGTGGTCTTTAGGGCTAACTCTGTCTCGAAACAGATATCAGATGATAATGTCTCTTACAAGACAACATTGACACAGATCAGTAGCTCCTCAATTCCTACTATTTCTCCCTCCTCTGGCCAGGTTAATATGTCTAACTTAATGCCAGCGGACTGTTTGGCGTTACCAAGTCCTTGTCAAAGCTTGGGACTGGGGGATCCAATTCTTTTCAGTCTGGTTGTAGCAAGGATAATGGAGGAAATTGTTCTCAAACTACTTCCATATATATGTCCCATATCAGTTCCTGGGTAGAACAGGGTCAAAGCATGAAGCGTGATGGTAGTGTCTCGACTGCATATTCTAAGAAAAATGATGAAACTACTAAATCAAATCGTAAAAGATTTAAACCTGGGGAGAACCCTCGACCAAGACCCAAAGATCGCCAGATGATTCAAGATCGTGTGAAAGAATTGTGAGAAATTGTTCCGAATGGGGCAAAAGTAATTGCATTTATTTTCACTATTGATTTTTAACCTTTATCGTTTTTCTGTTGATAGTAATTTAAATTTTCATACTAATGCTGCTCTTTATTGCCTTGATATGGTTCAACAGTGTAGCATAGATGCACTCTTAGAACGTACCATCAAGCACATGCTGTTCTTGCAAAGTGTAACAAAGCAAGCTGACAAGCTAAAACAAACAGGGGAGTCTAAGGTATAGGGGATGTCTAATTTTTGTGCTTTTACCATCATATTTGGCTTACAAGTTTAAATTTATTACATTAATTTTTCTGAGCTGGTGGTCATCACGCCTGAACTTGCAGATAATTAGCAAGGAAGGTGGTTTGCTTTTAAAAGATAACTTTGAGGGAGGAGCAACATGGGCATTTGAAGTCGGTTCACAATCTATGGTCTGTCCTATCATAGTTGAGGATCTGAGTCCACCTCGGCAGCTGCTCGTGGAGGTAGTAACTGGCCTATTTTTTCGAGTAGAAATTGTTTGGCTTGAATAAATGTTCATATATTTGGGCTTGTTGACAGATGCTCTGTGAGGAGCGGGTTTTCTTTTTGGAAATAGCTGACTTAATCAGGGGATTGGGGTTAACTATCTTGAAGGGACTGATTGAAGCATGAAATGAAAAGATCTATGCATGCTTTGCAATAGAGGTACCTTTAAAAGCAATGTTGCTGTAACAAATGAACAATAATTTCCTACTAAATGTATTCTAACCGTGAGATGGCCACACTGGTTCAGTAGTCAAATCCCTCCATGGTCTATTTACATGGCCGTTTGATGATTTTGACTTAGCAAGAAAATTAATCATTCATACACAGTTTATTAGAGCAGTTTAACCATGTGATGTATTTATTTCATAGAAACTAAAAACATGCTGATAGTCCTCATTTTTAAAACTTCCCTTCTTTTCAAATGGGTGGTTCTTGTTCGTGTGCCAGGGATTTGGCGGCTCTAAATATATTATCAAAATACAGCAGGCTGTATGGTTATTTTATTTTTAATTTTTATAATATTTAAACTTTTCTTCTAGCAGGCATAGACTAGGTAAATCCCCTTCAAATCTTATACATAAAGCTGTTATCTAGGAACATATTAGCTGCATTAAGAATAGGTCCGACTTCTGCACGGCGTAGCAAGAGAACTTAAAATGATTGACTTTTGTCAATTTCGTCAAGGATTATTTTATTAAGATTTAGAAGAACAAGCCTTTTGTTTATGGGAAAACCTACCTTCAGTTGAAATGGAAATAATTTTTGTCGTTCTTCTGTACGTCGATGTTCCAGTCTACTCTGTCCCAAGTTTGTAACCAAATGTTAACTTATACTGTATACTTCAAAAATAAATTCTAGGGTATTTGTTTAAACTTCATTCCGTATTAGCAATCTTTGTACAGTTACTGTATGTATGTTTCTTAAATAGGCTAATAGGGATGTAACAAGGATGGAAATATTTGTCACTTGTTCGTCTTTTGGAGCAAACTGTGAAGGGCAGCACATTGGTAAATGCCTTGGACAACAACGTGATGGTTCATCACTCTTTTCCCCAAGCCACTTCTATAGCAGCAACTAGTAGGCCCGGTAGTTTACAGTAAGCCACCTGCTATTAGTACTTTTCTGGGCCGGATATGTTAAGAGCAAGCTCGTGCGGCATTGCTTGCCATGACTGACATGGTTCCAGTCAACACTCAGGTGGTTCGAACTAACTTGTTCATCTACTCCAAACCAAATTATGACTGACCTCACTGAGGGAGTGAAAATTTCATTTAGGTAGTTATGTGAGCTCCTTATTAACTTTTTAAGTGTATGTTTCTTACTGAGATGTATATCTGAATGCTATCTAATGCTTTCTTAAATTATTTAGCTGTGGAAGATGATTATTGAAGAGGTTATTTTTAAGTGCTGGGTTTACAGGCAGAAAGGGATTGCAAATTACACTACAAAAAAAAAGTGGATTATGTGACTTCTAGTTTGCCGTCACATAAGATCTTTTCTTACATTATATAGTGGGTTTTGTGGTTCAAAAATGTATAGAGCATCTGAAATATGAAATGAAGGTATTGAGGTGTTTTGTTTTCTTATTTGGTATTTTCTTGGACTACGGGCTTCAGTTCTATTGCATTGCTTCTGTAATCATGTGTTTTTTTATTTCTCATTTTTCTTTCGTTATATTTTTCAAAATTTTTGTTATACTTCCCAAATTGTGACATTTAATGGATAAGTTACGAACATTATCAGACGACTTAGGATGTGAAATAAAAAATTTGAAATATGGTAGCATGTTTGCTAATATCATGTACTTGAAATTCTTCTAAAGAGAAGTTTTGCATCTTGTTATGGGGCACATCATCATCGAAAAAGATGCATCCAGTCAAGAAGACTTACAAGCCGTACCCCTTGTGATCCCGGAAAAAAAAATATCTAGAAAACGATTTAAAAGGATTAAATCCTTAATAATTGAGACACTTTCTGCATAGTTGGTCTGTATTCAGGACTCTCATCTAAGCATGAAATAGCAACTTTCATGATTGATATCAACTTGTCTCGAACATTGTGTGATGGGGCTGGAAGCCTAAGGTCCAATATTTCATCAAGTGTTATGTCCAAGTTCGAAGATGAAGAGCTAATTGAGGAAATGAAATCTCTTAGATGTTTCCCCTTTATCACTTCCAATGCTAACACTCCAAAGCTATACACGTCGCACTTTTCAGTAACTTTCATTGTGTATGCAAGCTCTAAAGGGGAAAACAAAAAGATTTATAATTATCATTATTATTTCTACTTGAAATTTAGTAAGCTTATATAAGTTAGTATACTGTAGAAGTTTGAATAATAGCATACATACCTGGTGCAATGTACCCATATGTGCCTGCAAGTTCTGTCCAATTTGACGAGTCTGGCTTGAGAATCTTGGCAATTCCGAAATCCGAAACATGAGCCTCATACTCCAAATCTAACAGAACATTCTTGCTTGATATGTCTCGATGAACAATTGGTGGGAAGCAATCATTGTGCATGTAAGACAATGCATCAGCTACACCCTTTATCACATTCATTCTCTGTGTCCATCGTAATTCCTCTGCTGCTGCGTCATTGCTCAAGATCATGGCCAAGCTACCCATTTCAAGATATTCATAAACTAAAAATGAGTGTCGGACATGTGAACAAAAGCCGTAAAATTTCACAATGTTACGATGCCGTATCTCAGTCAATGCCTTGACTTCATTCAAGAATTCCTGTTGAAATGTCATCTCAGCTAGGAGTGGCGAATGAAATTTCTTGACTGCAACGATTTCTCCAGAAGGTAGCTCAGCTTTGTAAACACTTCCTTGTTCACCCTTTCCAATGCAGTGCTCATCATCAAAGTCATTTGTTGCTCTAATGATTTCTTCATACACAATTTTTCCATCAAAAGTTAACACTGAAAGCAAACCCGGAGTATTTCCAGGGCTTCTTTGTTGTGTTTGTGAGCCATTCTTCCTTCCTTGAAACTTAAAGAACAGTCCAATCATAGAAATCAAAAGAGCAATAGTCCCTAAGAGAGGGAACATAATAACAACCCAAATATTTCTCGAAGCATGTTTGTGTAACTTGTAAGCTTTACAAGATGGAAATCCTTTGACATCTCCGCACAATCCTTTGTTCCCTTGCAATGCTTCCATCGGAGCATCTCTGAATGCTGTGCTGTTAGGAATCGGTCCTTGTAACGCATTGTAGGATATGTCAATATAAAAAAGACCATGCATTTCATCGAAGCATCTTGGAATGAAACCAGAAAGCTTATTGTGGGAGAGATTCAACTTCTCCAGGCTTTGCATATTGCAGATTTGAGATGGTATTTCTTCTCTGAGAAAGTTATGACTCAAATCTAACTCTGAAAGATGAATAAACTTGTCCAATTTGATTGGAATTTCTCGACTGAACTGATTGTTGCTCAAATTCAAGTAATGCAATTTAACCAAGTTACCAAGACTTTCTGGGATTGAGTTGCTTAATCTATTCGAAGATAAGTCAAGGTGCTCGAGTTGAATGAGTGAACCGAGTTCGGAAGGTAGCTGTCCAGAAAGTTGGTTCCTATTGAAAATGAGCTTGATCAGAGAACTAAGCTCTCCAAGTTCTGATGGAATCTCGCCAACAATATGATTTGAAGAAAGATCAAGAACTTTTAATTGAGATGAGTCTCTAATCTCAGGAGGTATACTACCAGAAATATTATTTACAGAAACATCTAAAGTGCCTAAATTTTGGCATTTTCCCCAATCAGATGAGATTTCACCATAAAAGTTGTTGTGGCTGAGATCTATGAAAGTTAAGTTTGGATGAATACCGAAAGATTCAGATATATTACCAGTGAGATGGTTTCTGTCGAGACGTACTCTTATTAGGCTTGTCAAATTTCTCAAATTGGGAATTGGACCTCGTAATTGGTTTTTACCTAAAATTAGCATAGTGAACTTCACAAGGTTCCGATATTCTTCAGGAATAGCACCAGAAAGTGAATTGCTATCTAAATCCAAGATAGCCAAGTTGGTCAAATTTCCCAGAGAATGAGGGATTGAGCCACTGAGTTTATTATCGAACAATTCTAGTTCGGAAAGAAACTTCAAGTTTCCTATTTCACTTGGAATTGAGCCAAAAAGTGAATTGCCATAAAGATACAAGAAAGTTAAGTTGGTCAAGTTACCAAAAGAATGAGGGATTGAGCCATTGAGTTTATTGTCAGACAATTCTAGATCGGAAAGAGACTTCAAATTTCCTATTTCATCTGGAATTGAGCTAGAAAGTGAATTGTTATTCCAACCCAAGGTAGCCAAGTTGGTCAAGTTACCCAGAGAATAGGGGATTGAGCCACTGAGTTTATTGTCGGACAATTCTACTATGGAAAGAAATTTCAAATTTCCTATTTCACTTGGAAATGAACCAGAAAGTGAATTGCTATGAAGATACAAGGTAACCAAGTTGACTAAGTTACCCAGAGACTGAGGAATTGAGCCACTGAGTTTATTGTAGGACAATTCGAGATCAGAAAGAGACTTCAAGTTTCCTAATTCACTTGGAATTAAACCAGAAAGTGAATTGCTATGAAGATACAAGGCAGTCAAGTTGGTCAAGTTTCCCAAAGAATGAGGGATTGAGCCATTGAGTTTATTGTGGGACAATTCTAGATCAGAAAGAGATTTCAAGTTTCCTATTTCACTTGGAATTGAACCAAAAAGTGAATTGCTATGAAGATACAAGGCAGTTAGGTTGGTCATGTTACCCAGAGAATGAGGGATAGAGCCACTGAGTTTATTGTGGGATAATTCTAGATCGAAAAGAAATTTCAAGTTTCCTATTTCACTTGGAATTGAACCAGAAAGTGAATTATTATAAAGATACAATGTGGCCAAGTTGGTCAAATTACCTAGAGAATGAGGGATTGAATCTTCCAAAAAGTTTGTGTACAAAGCAAGTTCCGTTAGAGAACTTAATCCACCAACTTCATGAGGAATTGAGCCACTTAGCTGATTCTCGAACAGGTAAAAGACCTTCAGATGAGTTAAGTGGCCAATTTCTGGCGGTATTCTACCAGAAAACTGATTTGTAGATAAATCAAGGTACTTGATTTTTGAAATGTTACCAATTTGAGGTGGGATGTTTCCAAAGAGTTGATTGCTCCAAAGATTAAGATACGCAAGATGATGAAACGATGAGAATGAGAAATCATGAAGCGTACCTTTTAGGCTTGTACTTGTCAAGTTAATACTATTGACTCTTCCGGCATGGTTGCAATGAATTCCAAACCAAGCACACGGGCTTATTTTGGTGGCATTATTAAGAGTCCATGAAGGCAGGAGAGACCCATTATTATGATTTTGAAGGCTAGCTTTCCATTTGAGAAGAGCACATGCTTCTTCCATAGAATCAGAAGAAACAGTGAGCGGAAAATCTAACACAGGAAATAGGATGAGGAAAACGAGTGAGAAAATGACTAAATCGTTTTTCAAGTTTGGTAACATCATTGCGTAATGGGAGATCAACTGAGACTCGCGATAATTATAGAAAGAGTATAGAACTATTAAAGATGAGAACAACAGGAATTATTAAAGATTAGCTAGACAAGGAAGATAGAAAGAAACATCTAGGAATGATCGATGTCCGAAGAAACACACTGAAAGCCAAATTTATAGTAACAATACAAGAGAGCAAATGAGTTAATAGAATCAATGACGTGAGCCAACAAGTCAACAACGAGTCAATGCGTCAACCCCCCTGAAGTAGACTAGCTGCAGTTAGAATAAAATAAAACTATTGGTTTCATTAATTACTTATATGTCGATTGAGGCGTTATTAAATTTATAATAATAAAGATTTTTCAACGATGCTCTATGAATTTTTACAATTTTGATAACTACACAAGAGAGCAACTGAGCAAGTGAGCTAATAGAATCAAAATAACGTGAGCCAGCAAATCAATGCGTCAACACCTCTAAGGTAGACTAGCTGTTGCTCATCCTTCAATTAAGACCTTATCAATGCATTGCAGTATGATGTTGTATTTTCATTTAAATTGAGAAACACATGATCAAGTACATTGGCCCTGAATTATATGCTTCTTTTAGCTTCAACGAAAATCTATTAGAATGTGAACCGTCACCGTCTTACAAAATAAAAATAATTTCTTAATATGTTTACATTAGCTAGTTATAAATTTGAAATAAAATTCTAAAAATTAAAAAAAAATGTAAACGGAGCCGGCGGCAGAGTCGCTGCTGGTGGTAAATGGTAGCATAATTCATGTTGAAGCTTGATTATTTTAGATTCAAGATTAAGGGTGCGTTTAGGATTGAAATTGGACAGCTGTAGCTTAAAAGCTACAGCATTAAAGTGTTTGGTAAACACAAGTTGCTGTAGTTTAGAAGCTATGTTGATATAATTTTTCACTTGTATGATGAAAAATCTATTGTATCTTTAATAATTTTGTTAAAATTATTATTTAAAAATTATATTTAATACATACAATTAACTTTTGTTTCATAATTACAACTTTTTTTTCACAGTAGCTGTACAATTAACTTGTTGTGTATGTCACAGTGATAGTAAAATTCAGATTAAAAACATCGTTATTTATTACAAAGCTTTAAAAAATTGTTTTTATAATGTCCAATAATTCCATTGGCACAAAAAGTTTAATTGAAAATAGAGATAAATGGATCATTTGGCTTAATATTTGTTCTTGAGAATTTAAAATATACAATTATGAGAAAATATTTTAAAAAAATAAAAAAAAATATTAGAGAAATATCTTATTATTAATTTATTTTTTATTCACACCAAAACCTATGTTTTTAGTGTGTAATGATTTTTTTTTCGTCTGCAATGTGATGACCGTAGTGGTAGTGTTTGTATGTTATGTATTTGTTGCAATCTCTGTGCATATGCATTCAAGGTTCAAATACTTTTTTAAATCTTTTTATTTATATTTCTATTTACTATCATATCAATTTATAAATAATAAAAAAATAGATTAGAATCAATAAAAAAATCGGAATAAGATTTCTTTCTTATTTTTATTAAACCTTTTTAATTTTAATTTCAATTTTTTTTATTTTTCTAATTTATAATATTATAAAATTATCATGGGAGTTATGGATCATTATGAAGATGATAGGGATAAGTAATAGATAATGATTTGAATAGGAAAAGCTGATAATCTCTCATCAAATTAAGTACAATGGTATAAACTATAAAAAGTGAAAGCTAGTGAAAACTTTTGGAATAATAGAAAACGTACATTCCTCTTATTAATAAGTCTGATTCATGGTCCTAATTTATACAAGAAAGGTGATAACAGAAAAGGAATAAATCAATCACAGTAATTTGGGGATTTCTTCCATATTTGTAATACTGTAATGGCCATGATACTTGCCATATGTACATGAACTAATAGCGATCATTTTGGCTCATAATTAATTGACTTAATCGAGAAACTTCAAGATCACAACTTGAGGATTACTGATCCGTAGCTAGCAAGCATATATACATATCAACCATGGCCTTGGCTACAATGAGCCGCAATTAGGGTAGATAATTTATAATTTATCAGGAAAATTAAAAGAAAAAATAATTAAAATCTGTTCATGAAATAGAAATAGTTTTTCTCATGCTCTTGTACCTTTAAAAGTATAGTAGAAAAGAAAATAATTGGTCTATATATGTTGCCATTTAGATTTTATATAGCTTAACTAAGAGGGTAGTAATAGTATTGTTCTGTCAAATCAGCCCTTGAATAATATATGCTTTCTTTTAGCTTCAATGAAAATCTACAAAGATTATGAATTGCCGAATAAAATAGTAACAAGAACACAAAAATAATATTGTTTTGCGGTTTTTTTTTTCAATTGTATTTTTTGTCACTCTTTTATCACTATTTGTCACTCTTTTATCACTTTTTTTTTGGAAATAAAAACCACAAAAGAGATAGCGTCTTCATTAAGTCCAAAACATGTTAAAATGGTTGGATTTTCCAATGAAACAATTAAGTGATTCTTAGAAGTTTTTCCGCAACGATTCTTGTATCTATTTTCCAAAAGAGCTAAAAAATTAAGTCAAATTAATTTTGGGATCAAAATTAATCCTGTGCTTTCTTGGATCGATCCTGGCTGACTAACTTGTTTTGTTGGGGATATATCTTTAAGTGAAAATGTACCTCTTTTATAAGGCACAAATAATTGGATATGTCTTTATATTAAGACACCATATTGGACATGTCTCTACAATATGACACCATTTATTTTGAAAATTTCCAACAATCCCCCCCATTTTCAAAATAAATGAATTTTGAAAATTATCTCGCATAGGCTTAGAAAACTTTTTGCATAAATGAAGGTGTCTTTTGGACTTGAACCTTCACTTAGTGACAACACATCAAAGTTAATCAAGGTAGCATGGTAGACAAGCTTTGAACCAGCGACCTTATTCGACTAACCGGATATATCTCACACAAAAGTTTTCAAATTCTCAAGTATTCTTTAGCTGACACATGGATTGGCCTTGTGTCTATATCCTATTTTCATCAGCGCTTTAGTAACCAGCCAAGTTACATAGGAAGCGGCACCACCTCCTACACTCACATAGGTAGACTAGTCTAGAATGTCCCTGTAACTAAAACATTTATAAGTTTATTAAAAGCTAAGTAGCTTAACATTTCCCATATGTTACAGGTATCAAGCACTCACCTTTGGGACGCATCTCAAATATTATAGTACTTGCTATCACAACATATGATGCACTTTGCTCATTGAACCCAAGATCTTGATGTTTCAAGTGTTGGGTTGAGTTTCCATCATTGGTGATAAGATGATGCGGGCTTCAGTCCCATCCCTTTAGAAGTTTTTAATATAATGTCCCTTGCAAGGCCTTTAGTTAAGGGGTCCACCAAATTTTGGCATGATCTCACAAAGTCAATTGTGATTACTCCATCTATAATCAATTGTCTCACATTACTATGTCTTAGACCAATATGCCTAGACTTTTCATTATCGATTTGGCTATATGCCCTTGACAATGTTGCCTCACTATCACAATAAATGGATACAAGAGGCACTTATTGAGACCAAATAGGAATTCCTATAAGCAAATTTCATAACCATTTAGCTTCCTTGCTACATGAAGCCAAAGCTATAAGACTCTAATAGTAGCATTTCTTGCAATAGGTGCATATGTATCAAAATAACCAAGGCCTTCTTTTTGTGTAAAGCCTTTTGCTATTAGTCTTGTTTTAAACCTTTCAATAGTTCAATCAACTTTCTTTTTCTTTATGAAGATCCATTTACAACCTATAGGATTAGAGCCAGGTGGTAAATCAACTAATTTTCAAGTCTTATTATCCATAATAGAGTCCATTTCATCATTAATGGCCTCTTTCCAGAAGGCAACATTTGAGACTTCATTACCTCATCATAGGTGAGGAGATCATAATCTATATTAGATGTGATCATGGTCTGTTTAGATTGTGAGTCCCTTGTCCCTTCTACTAAATAGACTATAAATCTGGTCCAAAAGATTTTTGGGTCTTTATTCTTTTGCTCATTCTCAATAGATTTTGCTCATCATTAGAATCACGCTTTGACCAATTTCTATTGGTTTATCAACCTTTTGAGAATCAATACTTTTCGGTATAGTGAAAAATCTATTTTCATAGAATATGGCATCTCTCGATTCTACTATAGTATTGATCTCGACAAAGCTATTAGGTTCTGTTACAAGAAACCTATAAGCTTTACTATGTTCAGCATATCCTAAAAATATGCATTCAATACCCTTTTCTCCTTTTCTCGTAATTTCTTTATCTTAGGTTCAGGTAGTCTTACAATGGCTCGACAACCCCAAACTCTTAGATAAGAAATATTAGGCTTTCTCTTTTTCCATAATTCATAAAGGGTCTCTTTTGTTTTCTTATTGGGTACTCTATTCAAAACATAACATGCAGTCAAAAGTGCCTCACCCCAAAAACCTTTACCAAGCCCAAAATTAAAAAGCATAGCATTGACCATTTCCATTAGTGTCCTATTTTTCCTTTTAGCTACACCGTTTTGTTGTGGTGTATATGCAGTGCTAGTTTCATACACAATGCCAACAGATTCACAAAATTCAGGAAATGAATATTCACCTCCTTTATCATTTCTAAGGCATTTAATTTTAATGTCACAAAAGTTCTCAACTTCATTTTTATAAATTTTAAATTTATCTAAAACTTGATCTTTAGAATGTAATAAATATACATAGCAATATTTTGAAAAATCATCAATGAAAATAACAAAATATTTTTTACCTCCTTTAGTAGGATTACTATGCATATCACATACATCACTATAAATTAAATGCAACAAAGAAGATGTTTTTTCAATTTTTGGAAAAAGGGTTCTTGTTATTTTAGTCTGTGCACACACTTTACATTTTTCATGCATATCATTTTTATGTTTAGGAATTAATTCTAAATTAGCCATATCATGCAATCTTCTAATATTCACATGTCCTAAACGATTATGCCACAAAGATAATGAGTCAATCATCTAAGCAGAAGAAGCATTCATTTCATTAATATTGAGTTTAAACATTCCCTCATACATATATCTTTTCCCAACAAAGGTACCACCTTTAGACAATACAAATTTGTTTGACTCAAATACAAGTTTGAAGCCAAACTTATTAAGAAGACTACCAGATACAAGATTTTTCCTAACTTCTGGTACATGATAAACATCAGTAAGAGTTAAGGTTTTTCCAGAAGTAAACTCTAGTTGCACATTGCCTTTTCCTTTAATTGTTGCAGTGGAGGAATTTCCCATGTAAAGAACACTTCCATCATCCATTGCTTTGTAAGATGTGAAAAGGCTACGATCCTTGGACACATGCTTGGTTGCACCAGAGTCTATCCACCATGCATTATCATCTTCGAGAACATTGATCTCGGATATCATGGCCATAAAATTTGTGTTCGAACCTTCTTTTTGTTTCTTAAGAAGTCGACAATCTCTTTTAAAATGGCCAGGCTTTCCGCAATGGTAGCATGTACCCTTCTTTTTCTTTTTATTGTTTTGATTCTCTTTGGAATCAAACTTTCTCTTTTGATTGTTCTTAGGATGATTAGAATGTTTAAACTCTTTCCCTTCCTCCACAACATTAATCTTAGAGGATGGAGCAACCTGTTCCTCAAGACTATTAAGCTTGAGTTCCTCTTCAATACGAAGACTTTGGCCTAAGCCTTCCAGGCTAATTTCCTCTTTGCTATGTTTAAGACTTTTCTTGTAGTCTTTCCAAGAAGGAGGAAGTTTATCAATAATTGAAGAAACAATAATAGACTCATCCATTTTCATGTTGTGTTGGTTGAATTGATCAAGAATATGCAAAATCTCATTATATTGTTCAACCACAAGTCTATTATCTACCATTTTATAATTAAAAAATTTAGAAGCCAAGAATTTCTTACTTGTTGCATCTTCCATCATGTACTTAGCCTCTAATGAGTCCCATATTTTTTTCGCTATGGGTTTGTTGTGGTATTGATCAAACAAAGTATCAGACATAGCATTGCAAATGTGTCCTTTGCACACATAGTCATCTTGCTCCCACTTCTGCCGTGCTCTAGTTTCTGCTGATATCTCATCCTCACGTTCTTAAGGCTTTGGTGTTGTGAGAACATAGACCACATTAAGGCTTGTCAATAAGAAATGCAACTTTTTCTGCCAACGTATAAAGTTGCCACCATCAAATCTCTTTAATTTCACAAAATCTGCTGCGAATTGTCGAAGAGATGAACTTGGTGCCATTGTTGTAGAAATAACGTCTTAAGATTGTTGGGGATATATCTTTAAGTGAAAAGGTACCTCTTCTATAAGGCACAAATAATTGGACATGTCTTTACATTAAGACACCATATTCGACATGTCTATACAATAAGACACCATTTATTTTGAAAATTTCCAACATGTTTACTGGTCTTAAAGTTTCTCCATTATATATATATTTTCCAAAAGAGCTGAAAAACTTTTCCCAATACATATAATTAATTTGCTGATAAAAATTAATGGGCAAATTGACCTCTTTTTTTCGGATCCTGATTCCTGACTAACTTGTTCTTGGGCGCGCTTTTTGGATTTCGATCGACTAAATAACTTGTTTACTGGGCATTTGTTAGTGAATAGAAAAAATTCCAATTAAAGCAACATACACTGCCTTTCAATACCTTTTTTGTCATAACCGTAATGATACAGTCACAAAAAAAGGTATAAATATTATTGTACAAGCTCTTATGTTATAAACAAATATGATTATTGTTGTCATATTATGCACTTTGATAAAGACACTACTACTTTGATATTTATTTTTTAAATGGTAATCATTTAGCAAATTTTGGATCTAAATTGAGATAGCTTCACTCATCAAATTTTATACAAATATTAGCTATAGGTTTCCATAAGGTTTGGATTTTAACTTCTTCACATGGCTGGAGAGGAGAAATCTGAATTTTTTTATCTGTTAGTAGAGTATATAAAATCTTTTCACATGTTTTGTATGCATAAAATTTTTTAGTACCTCTTCTTTCCCAGCCTTTTTCCCTCTACTACTTTTATGCATACATATTCTAAGGAATAAGCCCATCACTTTTTTTTTTCTTCAATTAATATATTTCAGTCCCCTTTCAAAATAAAAATAATAATAATAATAAACTTCACTCTTTCCTCTGGGGTTCACAAAAAATCTTATATATATATATATATAGGAAAAGGATCAATGGACACTTAAAATTATACTTATTTTTACATTCATTAATAGGAGAGAGAAAATATAAGAGGGAAAATATTTTGGATGGGGTCCATATGTATATCACATCCATTAATTCACTCAAATCTAAGAGCTAATAAATGAGTGTAAAAATAAGTGTAATTTTAAATATCTATTAATCATCCCCCATATATATATATGATTTAATTAATTCATTATTCAAACTTCTTGTTGATTTATATTTTCTTAAAATAATGTGCAATTCTTGTAATTATTTTCTAAAATTAGGGTTGGTTTACGGAATTAGTGGGTTGAAAATATCCCCACCCTTTATGATTTTGCCCTTATAACTTTTGCAGTTTTACATATCAACCATATACCTTTTCATACTCATTTTAGATTTTGGCTTCTAAAAGTTAACTCCTATGAATTTAGTCCCTTTTATATTTTTCTACATATTCCTAACTCCTGCCCTATTTTCAAGCAGGGTAAATGGTAACAAAATTCACATTAGAAACATATAGTTATTTATAAGGCTTCAAACTACAATAATAGTAAGTAAAATCTTTCTATAGTCATATTGTTGGGACCAATTATTTTTATTATTAGAGGAAGTAATAACTTAATAGAAGTATAGTTACAAAAATTAATGTTTTAACTTAATTACCATAGTGCAAATAATAGAGGTAAAACATTATATCATAATATTACTCCTAATTTATAGAATTTAAAAAACTGATCTTTCATGATAACTATTTTATATTTTTAATTACTAGCAATGCGTCACATATACACCCAATATCATCACGTGGAAACTCATGAAAAATCAGCACATCATTATAGAATATTATGAGATAATTGACTCAACTGTTAGAACCCAATCACTCTGGTAAATAATTACATAAAATATAAAAATTTTCTATAACACATATCACGTCATTTGTCTTCTTAATCGATTCTAATGACTAAATTTTGGCATTAAAGTAACATTAGCTCTATGTAATCATTGTACATTATTTTTAACTTTCAAGATCTTTTATTTATAATTAGAATATTAAAAAATTAAATTTTAATGAGGGAGTATAATTGAATTGCATCCTGTAATAACTGCATATACGTAGTATTAATATGAAAAAAGGAACAAGTATTAAGCAGTTGATAAAATAGAAAAAAATAATAAGTAATAAATTAAGCAATTAATTTCCCACTATTAACTTTCCTTCTGGGTATTAGTTAATGAAAAATCTGTAAGATGAAAAGAAATTTAAATTCACTCTTATTATCATTTAATATAATGTGGCTCAAAGCCTCAAAGTTCATTTCAGAAAATTACTATAAATTCTCCGCATACTAGTATATTATTTTTCAAATTTTACCACACCTTTGAGACTTGATATAGAAACATTTGAAAACAATTAAAGATAAGAACACCAATAAGATAGTTTAGCCACATTTAAAGAAATACACAAGAAAGCAAATGAGTGTTAGTCAAGGTTGCATGAGGTCCACAAGTCAATGCGTCAACACCTCTACACTACATCAAATATTTTAAGATATCTATTTTCCAGCAGTGGATCAAAATTTCTCAGTCAAGCAACTTGTAAAAGAGGATTGACGAAGAAATTTGGGATTATAATGATTGATTGAACCAGCAAAATCTCAATCTCTATCCCTACCAAACGCACTAACAAATTTTCGATCTCAATCGGTCTTATACCTACGATACGCACCAGCAAATATTATTTATATTTTGTTTCTCTCTCACATCCCTTTCACTTTCTTGAAATATTTCAAAATGTGAATCAAATATTAACGCCTAAATCCAAACCCAAATCGAAAATGTGAAAATCTTGAATTATCACCCAAAATCGAATTCAATCCCAAGCATCAATAGCAACAAAATCCGCTAATTACAAAAGTTTACAAAACCCATCATGGGTTGCAGAGGAGATTGCGTCTTGAATCAGTAATCTAGAAAATGAAATGGTTGGATTCTGTAATTCTCCCAACAGTTATGGAGGTCAATGAAGTCAACACTCAAAAGTTTTTCTACAAAGATTAATGGACAAAATTGACCTTTGGCTTTTTGGATCATGAGCGACTAACCAGCTTGTTAGTAAATACAAAGATTATGTCTGTGTTAGTAAATACAAAAGTCGATCAATTCTAAATTAAAGCAACCCATTGTGCCTTTCAATACACATTTGTCGTAATAATGTGCACTTTGATAAAGATACAACTGCTTCGATATAATAAATGTATAAACGGTAAACAATAAGCTAAAATTTTTGGATCTAAATTGAGATAGACTGAGACGGATCCATGATCTTATAGTACAACAGACTAAATTAAACATTTAACTTTTAAAATGAGTATGAAATTTCATAAATTTAAAAAAATCAATTAGTTAGTGAAGACATGAAGTAAAGCCAAATTAATGGAAGCCACACATGCAAACGATTTATCCACCATGAGGTGGGAAAAATCAATGTGCATGCAGTATGTGTTTATAATACAACAGAATATATACATGCTTCGTTTCGCTTCAACGAAATTTACAAAGAATATGAACCGTCACGGTACTACAAAATGCCAACATTTCAATTCTAAAAAATTTTATGCACCGCGATTGACGAAGAAGGGAAAAAAAAAAAAAAGGATTGCGTCTTCAATCAGTCAACGAGGTCAATCGAGTCAATTCTCAAAAGTTTTTCCACAAAGATTAATGGGTAAAATTGACCTCTGCTTTTTTGGGTCCTGACTAAGAAAATTGTTTGCTGGGTATTTGTCCCTCGAAAGATTATGTCTGTGTTAGTAAATAGAAAAATTAAAGCAACACTGTGCCTTCCTATACCCTTTTGTATTAATGATATGCACTTTGATGAAGATGATAAATCATAAATAGTTAACATTTAGCAAACTTTGGATCTAATTAAATTGAGATATGTATGTTAATAAGTCAAAAAGTTAAGAAAACTTTTGACTAGATTGGCAAAATGTTGGCTAATTTGTCGAAAGTCAAGAAAATTTTTTGGCAAAATTGGCCAAATATTGGTCTAAGCTGTAAAAAATGTGGGCTCTCAAATTTTGAAAAAATGCTTGGACTTGGTGTAATAGTGCAAGTTTAGTGCGTATAAATAGAGGGCATTTCTTTATTTCGTAGCATCTCAAAATTTAGAAAAATAATTCAAGTGAAGAATTGTTGAGAGAGTGAGCAATTGGAGGGTGTGAATAATTGAGAGGTTTTTTTTTCTTTCAAGTGTGTGTGAGAGTATTGGATATATTTGGGTTTTGGGAAGTGAGGTTTTTTTGCTCAAATATTGTAATATAATAATTGTTAATAAAATAATTATTTTCTCTTACTCCCGTGAACGTAGACATAATTGCCGAAACACATTAAATTTTTGTGTGCTTTATTTTTCTATGACTATTTGCTGTGCTTGATTCCGCATTTTGCTCACAACAATGTAGTGAAAGGCGAACTCAAAATCTTAAAGTACACTGGACTATAGTAAAAGTTAAACTTCTAAAATGAGTATGAAATTTCATAAGTTAAAAAAAAAATGCACCTAATAAAATACGAAAATTGTTAGATTGGCCTTATACGTATTTTTCACTAATGCCATTTTCGTTATTTTCGGTAGATAATAATTTATTTATTTATCTGGAAAAGCAAAAAAAATTGTAAAAAACTGATAATGAACCAGAGTTCGCAAAATTATATTCATAATAATTGGCAAATATTCTCATCAAAGCGCGAAAAATTGAAATAATTTTTGAAAGCCAATGTTGACATAATGCTCCATGCTTCTGCTTGAAAAGATAATTATAGGCTATTTGTTTAAACACCAATTTATGTTACTAGAGTTGGACTATGGTGCTTCGGAGTCCATCAGTACGCACACTTTTTGTTAAATTTCTCAAGTTTTTCATTACACATCTCAAGTGTTTCGTTTCATTGCTAACGGTTTCGAACTATTCATATAGAAAATTTATCCGCCGCGGATGTCTATACTTGGAAAATACTGATTTGAACCGGACCAAGGTAAATAATTAGAAAAATAAAGCTAGTCAATTACCGGGATAAGTATAATATAATATTAAAATATAAGAAAAATGACAGCTACACCTCCAATATTTGGGAAAATGATCACGGAGAACTCTAAGTTTTCAATAAGGACCCTTTTTCATCATAATACCATTTGAATATAATAATTTTAAAATTTTTAATAAACACAACAAATTTAATATAAATAATTTAATCTATCTAGTAGACTAACAATATTAAAATACTTTAATATTTAAAAATATAAATGATTATACTTATTTTAATAATATAATTCTATTTGTTTTAAAGATTTTAAATAAATCTATGGGTTAAATAGATTTTATGATTAATAAAATATTTCTCATGTATTAATAGTATTAAAATTATTTTATATAGTATTTAAAATAACTTAAATTTTTATATATTTATTTTAATGTTAAATTTCTATTGATTATTAATATAATAGAATATGTCTAATAGATTGTAAAATATTAAATATTTTTTTAATATTGAAATTATTTTCAAATGTATGTATTATTACATTTATTCTAATATTATATAAAACATTAGAGTCAATATTTTTTGGGTTAATAGGGCCAAATAGTATTATGCTCACATTAGAGTCTTATTTTGAAAGCTTGGGTGTTTCTGTGACCATTTTCTCAAATCTTGGGAGTGTAGCTGTCATTTTCCTAAAATATTGCTACGTATTGTAAAGGAAAGTGATATTTCCAACCCGCAAATGTTATAAACCCACCCTATTTTCAGAAAATTATTACAACAAATGGACTTTTTTTTTAAAAAATTCAAATTAAGAAGAAATTTAAAAAATTAATCAATTAAATCCATATACATTTATTTTTTTATAAGACTATTTTTTTATTATATTTGATCAATACGGTTGCTTTAAAATAAATTAGCATAATTATTTGACCCTCATAAGGTAAAAGTACCAAAATATCTAAAATTTACTTTTAACTTTAATAACTTTTTATACAATTTTTTTTATTTTAATGATGTATAAGTAGTACTTTATTAGTATGATTATTAATACTCCACTAAACTAATAAGATATAATTAGGATACATGGAGTATTAAAAATTATTAAATTTTATATAAAATATTTAGATTATAAAACATAAAACTAAATGCCTAAACAATTAGTTAGAATAATATATATTTCTTAGGGTAATTTAGTTATTTTATATTATAAGCGTAAAATGGTCAAATTAAAACTTATCTTAACACAACCTTAAATAGTTAAAAGATTATTAAAAGACCAAGTTAAAAAAAAAATTATAAGAATGATTTAATTAATTAATTGTTCAAACTTATTAAATAATGTCAATTTATTGTAATTATTTTATAGAGTAATTATTTTATAGAGGTGGGGTGAGTTTATTAAAATAGGGGGAAGGATCACCCACACCCCCAAGGTTTGCTTGAATGATCACACACATCCCCTTAGTTTCATAAATGGTCATATAGACCCTTTTTTTACTATTATACCCTTGATTACAACAAACAAATAATTAAATTTAAATAAACTATAATAAATATAAGTTATTTTATTAATGTAATATTTTATTTGTATCATATGATATTTATTTATTATTTTTTTATCATATTACTATATTTATATTTATTTGAATTGTAATAATCAAAGGGTATAATAGTTATTTATAAAATTAAGGAGGTCTGTTTGACCATTTATGAAACTAAAAGAATGTGTGAGATCATTTAAGTAAATCACGGGGGTGTAGGTGGCTTTTTCCCTTAAAATAGGAAAGTAGAAATATCCACACCCTATTTTAAAATGGTTACTAGTTAATTGCTGTCAGCAGTTGAGGGACGAAAGGAAGGTGACGAAGGTAATGCAGTCAAGCCGTGAAGCTGGAGGTGAGAGGTTCCCGGATGAGAGATTTCCTACTTTTCATTAATAATCCAGGAAATTGATATTTCATTAAATTAATCATAACTTCCCTCAAATTTCAAAATCCATCAAAACCTTCATGCTATTAAATAAGCTATTTACTTTAACTTTTAAAACAAAAACAAATTTAAAGTCTAAAAGTTCATTTGAGAAAATTACTATAAATTCGGGGCATATTGGTCTAAAATTAGTCTAGACTCAGGATTCTCATATGAGAAAAATGGTATATTATTTTCCAAATTTTACCACACCATTGAGACTTGATATAGAAAAATTAGAAAACCATTAAAGATAAGAACACCAATAAGATAGTTTAGCCAAATTTAAAGAAATACACAAGAAAGCAAATGAGTGACAGTCAAGCTTGCATGAGGTCAACAAGTCAATGCGTCAACACCTCTACACTACATCAAATATTTGAAGATATCCATTTTCCAGCACTGGATCAAAATTTCTCAGTCAAGCAACTTGTAAAAGAGGATTGACTAAGAAAATTGGGATTGTAATGATTGATTGAAGCAACAAAATTTCAATCTCTATCCCTACGAAACGCACCAACAAATTTTCGGTCTCGATCGGTCTATACCTACCATACGCACCAGCAAATTTCCATGGTCAATGTCTATTGGAAAGCAACAATACGATGGTTAATTCATCACAATTTTTCCCAAGCCACCTCCATTCCAGCAACTAGTAGGCCCAGCAGTTATACTTTTTTGGGCGCTGGATATGTCAAGAGCAAGCTCGTTATTGTTCTTCTCCCCCAAAACAAATTGTGTAATCTCATTTTTTTTAGGGGCATTTAGTGTGAGCTCCTTATTAATTAACAGCTTTCAAATGTATGTTACTTTTAGAGATGTAAATATGAATGTTAAGATGATTAATTGATTATTGAAAAGGTTATTTGCCATAAACGTACGTTGGTTGCATAACGGCAGTTTTTGTGGATAACACATGTGTAGAGCATCCAGGATATGAAATGAAGGCATTATAACTTATAAAGTGCTTTTTTTGTCACCGTGAGACTTGTTTTTCGTTTTCTTAGTTGGTATTTTCTTTGGTTATGGGTTTCGGTGGTAAAAAAAGCCCAAATTAACAAGTCCAATTTATAGAAGGTTCCATGGGTAGTGCATAAATTTTTTTAGTGCCTCTTCTTCTCGGCCGTTTTCCCTCTTCTACAATTATGCATACATATTTTAAGGAATAAGGCCATCACTTTTTTTGTTTTTTTCTCTCTTCAATTAATAAACTTCACTCCCCTTTCAAAATAATAATAATAATAATAATAATGTTTTAATACAATAGACATCAACACTGAGGGGAGGGGCAGGTAAATCATCACTCTTTTATCACTATTATGTTCGAATAGCATTTTTTTTTTAAAATAAGAGTGGAGAATGACGTCAATCCATGAAACAAGCAGCACATCGTGAAACCCAAGACATTTGAGAGCCTTCAGCAGAAAATCACACCTAAGGCTAAGAGTACCAGATGCCTTTGTGACATCCATTTTAATACCCCCATGAATTTTAGACTCAACACACCTACATATTTCAGAACCCATACCGATAAAACTTGAAATATTTCGATCACGAAGAAAGGCAGATTGTTGCGAAGAAATTATACGTGTGGAACATGAGCTTTTGGGATAATTTTGAATATGAAGTTCGCAAGATCAATTGGAAGAAATTGAGTTATTTTATCAGCTGAACAAGTCTTGGGATCAAAACAATAAAATTGGAGTTGATGTTCGCTTTACAATAAACAAAAAATTTTTTTTTAACTTGACTTAAAATTTGGGATGAGTTGTTAATATTATGAATATATTTTTATTGCATTATAAAATATTTAATAGTGTTATGAAATAATGAAAAAAATAATTTATAACCTTGTAAATTCATTTCAAATTTTAAAAGAATTTGAAATTTTTAAAGATGAGAACGAATCTTATAATAAAAATTTATAATATTTTTATTATTTTTATCAAAATTATTTTTTAAAAATAATATTTATCCACTGACTACAAAACAGAAATATTAGACAAACCGACAGATAAGAGCCACATGATATATGAAAAATTATTTAACCAAGCAAAATTAAGGGCCAACAACAAATCTTAACCACCACCCTTCAAAAAAAAAAAAATAGAAATCACAACAGTCGCCAGAATCCTATCCGACGCCGTATCGGCCGATGACGTCGCAAATAATAATTATAATGATGAAAATTATGGTGCAGACTGCAGAGTCAGCTGCAGTGCTTCGCCGGTTCGCTTGTGGGTTCAAAGCCGCCATCCAGGCTGTGGTGGACGCCGGCGCATTTCCTAATTTATCTCCGCTTCTTTTTCATACGATGGAAAAAGGTAAAATTTCAAATTGTTTATCTTTCTTTTTTGGTTTTATTATTGCATAACTTTTAAATGTTTTCCTAATTCTTGTTTCAAATTAGCTGGCATGTTTAAAATTTTTGATTGACTGATTTGGAGAGCTTACTGGATCCTGTGACATTTATTAAGCTAAAATTTTTGGCTTAATGTTCATAAGAATGTATCGTTTTGGATTTTAATTTGAAGCTGGTTTAGCTGTTCAGGTAGACCAGTTAGTTTTTAAGTAGCTGATTTTTGACATAGTCATGAACAAAGGACAGCTGCTACCGGCTCTTTTCCATTTAGAACCTTTGCTCGTTTTTAGTTAAATCTTTACTCTTCTTTCAGTTCTTAAACTTAGACAGTACTCAATTTCAGAAATTGAATTTCTGTTCTACATATAGGAAAAATTTACTGTGCATATTAGCTGAGGCTCAAGAATCTGAAAAGTCAAGTAACTATTACTTGTAGTTTATTCTTTGGAAATTGGAACTGTATTCAGGATGATGTTGCGCCTGCTAAGGGTTCTATTATGTTTTTCATCATTTCGTTTCCGTGAAGATGGAAAACGGACTCTTTTGATTTTTGTGGTGTTGACTGATTCGTGCTTGTAAGAGGAGAAAAAAGCACTAATTTGAATGAGAAATTGCTCTATGCTTCGTGGTAGAAGGCTGGCTGATGCTTTTTTGCATATTCAAAGTTGGAACAAAAGTTGGTATTTTTTTTTTGTTTCAAATTGAGAAAAATTTGCGTTTATCTATTGTTCCTGACTATATAAAATTGGATGTCCTTAGTCATTCTAAATATCTATTATTTTATGCATCTTTTGATGTTTGCTATTTGTTCATTTTTCTGCCAGACATGCTTTATATTTAATTAAGAATCTGTCACAGGTCCATTGTTGTATGATATCTCAAAGACTAATGTGGGGAGGTCTTTATTCTTTTGGTGGCAACGACATCCTTTTTTATGCTTTGTTTCCTGAAATGGTTTTGCCAAAATTTATGGAAGATATTTTTTTCCCGTCTGTGCAAAGAGCTGAAATTCAGTAAGTATAAAGAGGGAAATTGGAATGTAGTAAAAGAAAACATTTATTAAGAATCTCTCCATCTTTAAGGTTGGTAGAAGGAGAAATTTCAGTCAGAAAATGGGATCACTTGCAAAGAAAGGATTACAACAGTATTTGACACAGCTTTAGCAACACCCTTTGAGTACAAAGGTTGTTTCTTTCTCTCTCCCCAATTTTTTTTTTTTGGCATATAAGTTTTCTGTTTGATGGTTGAGAAAGTTGAGGAAAGCTTGAATATTTATTACCTTATGCAGGCAATAACTGCTGGAGTGCTGTCAGTAATCTGTGACATAGCTGCTCAGAGACTTCAGCTTAGGAGGCTTCTTCTTAAAGTGGTCGGTATTTTTCCTCATTTGATCTCTTTTATAACTGATTTTCTGCTATAATTGAAGATAGCTACATATGTTTATTGATAATAATTGTCTTCAGATTTTTGTGTTTCACTTCAACATTAGATTTTGGCATCTTCCAATTGGTGATGGGTGCTTGCAATTCATTATCTTATTGGTTAGGTTAATGTTTTATATTAAGAATTCAGTCCATCATTGCCAAAATTTATGTCCTTTAAAGCTTGAACTTTCTCTTCATTCGTTTCCAAACTTGTTCATTTATCTGCTCTGTATTAAGTACATGATTTCTCTTTATACTGTGTATTCGGTGCTAGCAATTTTGGTTGACATTTATCGTTTCCACTATGGCCTTGCTCAGAGGTTCACTTTGTACAAAATATCTTTGATTAATCAGACAAGTCTACTATCAATTCCGTGCTCTCTTCAAAATCCTTATAAATCAGCAGATTTAAATATGTATTCCACACACCGGGTTGGTACTGTGCTTAAAATGCAAATTCATCTAAAGAGGAGGTTCTTTTGTACAGTCTGGTGAATACAACCACCATTCACATGCTTTCAAGAGGCTGTGATGAAGGACATAGTTTGTTAGATGGGTAATTTTTAGATACCTCCCCTGAGGTTTAAGATATTTGCAGATAGATGGCCAAGATGCTTATATTAGTGAACTCCCCCCTGCCGTCAGTTCCTTTTCTGCTTGACTGTGAGTTGACATTGAAAGTACAATAATGCCCCTGATAGCTTTTGAGATACCGGACATGCCTACAATCCATAACTAAAGCATCTGCCTCCAAAATCATAACTACTAAAATTTAACGAAACTACCCTTACAATATATGGTTATTTACAACTCCATCAAACAAATAATACGACAATTTTCCCCTCATTAACATTTAAAATTTACAAATAAAACCAAATAAAAAGAAAAAAAATGAACGTTAAACTGTTGCCTTGCAAATTCCCTCAATAGTCTCATATGGAACAGGCTTGATAGCTGCAATGCAGTTCAATTGATACTTGAAAAGATTCTCATGTTTGGAATCTTGCAGCAGCCTTGACTTAGGTCTTAATAATCGCACCACAAAAAACCTGAAAAAAATATCGAAGATAAGAAGGAAAATGCTTCTCGGCGAGAAGCGCGAGAGAATGCTTGTGTATAATTTTATTTTTGAACAAGAATGGCGCTAGTTGGGGGCGGGGGGGCGAAAACGGTAGCTTGCGCTGCCATTTCTCGCACCGTTCTAGCGCCGTTCTTGCTTCTTAGCAGGACTCAAATAAGAAAACTATAAGAAATGTCAAAATTAGGTCATCTAAGAGCTAAACACTCCTCCATATACCAAAAGGGGAATAACATTCCAAAAAGAGTATAACATAAATTAAGGAAGAGGCATCCAAAACTAATAAAAGGGAAAAGCAATAGAGATTTTATTTTTGAATTAGCCATTTAGATCCTCTAGTCAATTGCTAGTGCCTAAAACTCATCATAAGTTATGAAGAAATCAGTGTCCATGGACATTTCAACAGCATTTTTATTATGTTGTTTAAAGATTCTACATTTTGAATTAAATCAATTGTACTAAAGGCAACAAAAGCTATCCCCCACATTTTTTCAACTTGCATATACCTTGAAATAATTGTTAAGATATCAAAATATGATATAGTTTGTGAACACAAAAATCTACCTCTCCTCATCTGTATCGGCATATCGGCAAATTTTCCTTTTTTTTTCTCTTTACAATAATTTGATAAAATATTTATATCAAAATTCAATTAGTTTTGTGGATAAGTACCCCAGTAGACCCAAAATTTGCTATTAAAAACTTATCCAAAAATTTCAGGAAATTAAACATTTCTTGGGCTAAAATTTCCATGATTTATCAACTGAACCATAATTTATTTAACTGAACTTATAAAACTAAATCCAAATCAGAGCCAAAACAAACCAACCAACACTAGGTGTTTCTAACTAATATGATACTTCTACATGGTGACATTCCAATTTGTCTGATATATTCTAGGGCTTATCTAATTAAAGGTTGTTGTATGCCGAGCAGAGATAAGCATCAATTTCAGCAACCCATTACAAATTACCCTCAGGGGAGGTTTTTAAAAATACCCTTTGTTAGATAGTAATCATACTCCAAATAATTTAGCTTCATGGAAGGGAAGGGTGGATGATATCTTTCTTTCAAGACCTTAACAACCCACTGACTCATCTTGATCAGCATATGTTGAGTGGGCAAATACCTGATTTTATTAATGACTGCCAAACAGCTGACTATGGAAATATGGCTTGAAAATCTAGCGATGTTAAATTTGAAGATGGAAGCATGCGAATGACTTCTTTGATATTTTGGGTGTGATTTTAAGAATAAGCTCCTTAATTCCAACTGTAATTATTTGCTTGCAGATGGACAGCATATGGGTGATGGTAGTTCGATGTCTATGAATGCTCCTGATGTGAGTTCTAGTTATTCTAGATGATAATGTGGTCTCTAGAGCTAACTCTGTCTCGAAGCAGATCTCAGATGATAATGTCTCTTGCAGGACAATGTTGACACAAATCAGTATCTCCTTTATTCCTACTATTTCTCCCTCCTCTAGCCAGGTTACTATGTCTAATTTTAGTGCAAGTGGTGCTACCTTACCAAGTTCTTGGCAAAGGCAGGGACTGTGGGATCCAGTTCTTTTCATTTAGGCTGTAGCAAAGACGATGGAGGATATTGCTCTCAAACTACTTTCATATATGGGTACCATATCAGTTCCTGGTAGAACAGGGTCAAAGCGTGAAGCGTGATGGTAGTGTCTCGACTGCATATTCTAAAAAAATTAGGAAACAACTAAATCAAATCGCAAAAGACTTAAGCCTGGGGAGAACCCTGGGCTAAGCCCCAAAGATTGCTAGATGATTCAAGGTGTAAAAGAGTTGCGAGAAATTGTACCAAATGTAACAAAAGTAAATGCACTTATTTTCACTAATGATTTTATCTTTGTCTGTTTTCTGTCAATAGTAATTTATATTTAATACTGATGCTATTCTTTATTCCCTTGTTATGGTTCAACAGTGTAGCATAGATGCACTTCTAGAACGTACCATCAAGCACATGCTGTTCTTGCAGAGTGTGACAAAGCACGCTGACAAGCTAAAACAAACAGGAGAGTCTAAGGTATAGGAGACCTCTAATTTTTGTACTTTTACCATCATATTTGGCACACGAGTTTAAATTTATTACATATAGTTTTCTGAGCCGGCAGTCATTGTGCCTGAACTTGCAGATAATTAGGAAGGAAGGCTGTTTGCTTTTACAAGATAACTTTGGGGGAGGGGCGACATGGGCATTTGAACTTGGTTCACAATTTATGGTCTGTCCTATCATAGTTGAGGGTCTGAATCCACCTCAGCAGCTGCTCGTGGAGGTAGTAACCGGCCTCTTTTTTGGAGTTGAAATTGCTTGGTTTGAATAAGTGTTCATACATCTGGGCTTGTTGACAGATGCGTTGTGAGGAACGGGGTTTCTTTTTGGAAATAACTGACTTAATCAGGGAATTGGGGTTAACTATCTTGAAGGGAGTGATGGTAGCAAGGAATAACAAGATCTGGGCAAGCTTTGCTTTGCTGTAGAGGTACCATTTAAAAGCAATGTTGCTGTACCAAATGAACTATGATTTCCTACTAAATTTATTTTAACCATGAGATGGCCCTAGTTGAGTAGTCAAATTAGTTAGAATGAATGTTGAGATAATGACAGGCCTTTGTTTATTTAGATTTTTATTGATGTGATATCATTACATAAACATGAATTTATACACAAGGTTTTGTGCTTTCCAAGTAACCTAAACTATTAATCTAGCCATAGGTTTGTGTAGCCCTAGGATCAAATGGTCTACAATATTTCTGCGTGCACTGTACTATGTGTTCAGAGAGAATTCTGTCTTCATACAACCAGCTGTCCACGTTTCCTTCAGCAACAAGGTTATTGTAGCTTACTTGACATGTATCTTCAATTAAGAAGACAATAGCACAGTGCTGGGCTTCTTTGTTTTGGTTAATAACCTGCACATTGGGCTGAGAGTTGGAGTGGCCCATTGAATTATTTCTTACAAAATTACTGGATGGCCTGGTTACATTGCCGTTTGATGGTTTTCACTTGGCAAGAAAATGCATTCATACACTAGTTATTAGAGGAGTTTAAGCATGTGATGTTTGTCAATTTCTCTAGGAATTTATCTCTTCAAAACTGAAAACAATCTGTAAGTCAACATTTCTAAAACTTTCCTTCTTTCAAATGGATGGTTATTGTTCATATACCAGAGATTCAGAGACAAAAAATATATTATCAAAATGCAGCAAGCTGCATAGTTATTTTATTTTATTCTCAATTTTTTATTTGAACTTTTCTTCTAGCAGGCATAGGCTAGGTAAATCCCCTTCAAATCTTATACATCAAAGCTATTATCTAGGAGTATACCAGCTGCAGTAAGAACAGGTGTGACTTGTGCACAACAAAGCAAGAGAACTTAAAATGAATGGCTTCTGTCAATTTCATCAAACTTACCTTCATTTGATTTTGAAATAATTTTTTGTCATGCTCCTGTTTGTCAATGCTGCAGTCTGTCCTAAGTTTATAACCCTGTGTACTATGTTGTATGTTTCAAAAATAAATTGTAGGCTGTTTGTTTAAGCTCCATTCCATGTTTGCAATCTTTGTTCATGTCACTTGCTGTATGTTTCATAAACAGGAAAGCGGGGATGTAACAAGGATGGAAATATTTGTCACTTGTTCGACTTTTGGAGCAAACTGTGAAGGGCAGCACAGCCTTGGATAACAACAATGTGATGGTTCATCACTCTTTTCCCCTAGCCACCTCTATAGCAGCAACTGGTAGGCCCAGTAGTTTGCTGTGAGCCACGTGCTATTATTATACTTTTCTAGGCTGGATATGTTAAGAGCGAGCTCACACAGCATTGCTTGCCATGATTGACATGGTTCCAGTCAGCACCTGGTTGGTTCAAACTAAATTATAAATAACATCACCTCTTAAGGGAGTGAAGACTTCATTTAGGTAGTTGTGTGAGCTTCCAAATGTATATTTCTTTCAGAGGCGTATATCTGAATATTATCTAATGCTTTCTTAATTGGTATTTTTCTTGGGTTATGGATTTCAGTTCTATTGCATGACTACTACGATCATGTGTTTCTTCAGTTCTTCATTCATGTTTTTTTTTTTTGGAATTTATATTTCTCCAGTTTTTTGTTAAAAGTCCCAAATCTGTGGCGTTCAACTGTTAAGTTAGGAACATTACCAGACAACTTCGGACATGTAAAAAAAAATTTGAAAATACGGTAACATATTTGCTAATGCCTAATGTCACGTACTTGAAATTCTTTCAAGGAGAAGTTTTGCATCTTCTTATGGAGCATTTCATCATCCGGGTGATAGCAGATTGATGGGTTTTAATTGAACTAGAAAGAGAAATTAAGTGGTGAAATTTTGAAAGCAGGCAACGGTTTTGGAGTGACAAATCACAAATACTGTTCGATAATTAAATCACAAACTAAGGTGAGAAAGATTTTATTCATTAAATGAAGAAGATACATCTAGTCAAGGGGACTTACAAGCCTTACCCGTGTGATTTAGTACAATCTCGAAAAAGATTGTGATGTGGAAAAAGTAGAAAATAATTGAAAAGGACAAGACCAATTACTTGAAAAATAAACAATTCACAAACCAGACTAAATCTTAAACAGTTGAGACACTTTCCGCATGGTTGGTCTAGATTCTGGACTCCCATCTAAACATGAAATGGCGACTTCCATGATTGATATCAATTTATCTCGAATATTGCAAGAAGGGGTTGGAAGCCGAGGGTCAAATATTTCATCAAGTGCTATGTCCAAGTTCGAAGATGAAGAGCAAATTGAGGAAACGAAATCTCTTGGATGCTTCCCCTTTATCACTTCCAATGCTAACATTCCAAAGCTATACACGTCACACTTTTCAGTAACTTTCATTGTGTATGCCAGCTCTGAAAGGGGAAAATAAAAAGAATTAGTTCTTTTTTTTTTTTCCTTTACACGAAATCTAGTTAACAGATATTAATTAGTATACTGTACATGTTTGAATAATAATAAACGTACCTGGTGCAACATATCCAAGTGTGCCTGCAAGTTCTGTCCAATTGGACGAGTCTGCCTTGAGAAACTTGGCAATTCCGAAATCTGAAATACGAGCTTCATATTCCAAATCTAACAGCACGTTCTTGCTTGATATGTCTCGATGAACAATTGGGGCGAAGCAATCATTGTGTAAGTAAGACAATGCATCAGCTACACCTTTTATCACATTCATTCTCTGTGTCCACCCCAATTTCTTTGCCGTCGCAGCATTGCTCAAGATCATGGCCAAGCTACCCATTTCAAGATATTCATAAACTAAAAATGAGTGCCGGACATGTGAACAAAAGCCATAAAATTTCACAATGTTACGATGTCGTATCTCTAATAATGCCTTAACTTCATTCAAGAACTCTTGCTGACACGTCATCTCACTTGAGAGTGGCGAATGAAATTTCTTAACTGCAACGATTTCTCCAAATGGTAGCTCAGCTCTGTAAACGCTTCCTTGTCCACCCTTTCCAAGGCAATGCTCCTCATCAAAATCATTTGTTGCTCTAACGATTTCTTCGTACACGATTTTTCCATCAAAGGTTAACACTGAAAGCAACTCGTGAGTATCTCTAGGGCCACTCTGTTGTGTTTGTAATGCATTTTTCCTTCGTCGGAAAATAAAGAACAATCCAATCAAAGAAATTAAAAGAGCAACACTCCCCAAGAGAGGGAATACAATAACGACCCAAATCTTTCTCAAAGTCACATTACAAGATGGAAATCCTTTGATATCTCCGCACAATCCTTTGTTCCCTTGTAATGCTTCCATCGGAGCATCTCGGAATGCTGTACTGTTAGGAATCGGTCCATGTAACTCGTTGTAGGATATGTCAATATATAAAAGACCATGCATTTCCTCAAAGCTTCTTGGAATGAAACCAGAAAGGTTATTGTAGGAGAGATTCAGCTTCTCAAGGCTTTGCATATTGCAGATTTGAGATGGTATCTCTTCTCCGAGAAAGTTACGACTCAAATCTAACTCAGAAAGATGAATTAACTCCTCCAATTTAACTGGAATTTCTCCACTGAACTGATTGTTGCTCAAATTCAAGTAATGCAATTTAACCAAGTTGCCAAGACTTTCTGGGATTAAATTGCTTAATCTATTTGAAGACAAGTCAAGGTGCTCGAGTTGAATAAGCGACCCGAGTTGTAGAGGTAGTTGTCCAGAAATCTGATTCCGACCCAAAATGAGCCTGATCAAAAAATTAAGCTTGCCAAGTTTTGTAGGAATCTCGCCAACAATATGATTTGAAGAAAGATCAAGAATTGCTAATTGAGATGAGTGTCCAATCTCAGGAGGTATGCTGCCAGCAATATTATTTGAGGAAACATCTAAAGTACCTAACTTTGGACATCTTCCCCAGTCAGATGAGACTTCACCATAAAAATAATTGTGGCTGAGATCTATGAAAGTCAACTTTGGATAAAAGCCAAAAGATTGAGATATATTTCCAGTGATATAATTTCTATCGAGACGTACTCTTTCAAGGTTTCTCAACTTTCTCAAATTAGGAATTTGACCTCGAAATTGGTTATTACTTAAAAGTAGCATAGTCAACTTCACAAGGTTTCCAATTTCTCCTGGAATAGCACCAAAAAGTGCATTTGTATCAAGATTCATGAAATTCAAATTAGTCAAATTACCTATGGAATGGGGGACTGACCCACTGAGTCTATTTTCGCTCAAATCTAGTTCGGAAAGAGACATCAAGTTTCCTATTTCCCTTGGAATTGAACCAGAAAGTGAATTATTATAAAGATACAAGGTAGCCAAGTTGGTTAAGTTACCTAGAGAATGAGGGATTGAGCCACTGAGTTTATTGTCGCTTAGTGCTAGATAAGAAAGAGATTTCAAGTTTCCCATTTCACTTGGAATTGAACCAGAAAGTGAATTATTATAAAGATACAAGGTAGCCAAGTTGGTCAAGTTACCCAAAGAATGAGGGATCGAGCCATTGAGCCTATTTTTGCTCAATTGTAGATCAGAAAGAGACTTCAAGTTTCCTAATTCGCTTGGAATTGAACCAGAAAGTGAATTGCTATGAAGATACAAGGTAGCCAAGTTGGTCAAGTTACCCAAAGAAAGAGGGATTGAGCCAGTGAGTCTATTTTCGCTCAATTCTAGATCAGAAAGAGACTTTACATTTCCTAATTCACTTGGAATTGAACCAGAAAGTGAATTGCTATGAAGATACAAGGTAGCCAAGTTCGTCAAGTTACCCAAAGAAAGAGGGATTGAGCCAGTAAGTCTATTTTCGCTCAATTCTAGATCAGAAAGAGACTTTACATTTCCTAATTCACTTGGAATTGAACCAGAAAGTGAATTATTATAAAGATACAAGGTAGCCAAGTTGGTTAAGTTACCTAGAGAATGAGGGATTGAGCATTTGAGTTTATTGTCGCTTAGTCTTTAGATAAGAAAGAGATTTCAAGTTTCCCATTTCACTTGGAATTGAACCAGAAAGTGAATTATTATAAAGATACAAGGTAGCCAAGTTGGTCAAGTTACCCAAAGAATGAGGGATTGAGCCATTGAGCCTATTTTTGCTCAATTGTAGATCAGAAAGAGACTTCAAGTTTCCTAATTCGCCTGGAATTGAACCAGAAAGTGAATTGCTATGAAGATACAAGGTAGCCAAGTTGGTCAAGTTACCCAAAGAAAGAGGGATTGAGCCAGTGAGTCTATTTTCGCTCAATTCTAGATCAGAAAGAGACTTTACATTTCCTAATTCACTTGGAATTGAACCAGAAAGTGAATTGCTATGAAGATACAAGGTAGCCAAGTTCGTCAAGTTACCCAAAGAAAGAGGGATTGAGCCAGTAAGTCTATTTTCGCTCAATTCTAGATTAGAAAGAGACTTTACATTTCCTAATTCACTTGGAATTGAACCAGAAAGTGAATTATTATAAAGATACAAGGTAGCCAAGTTGGTTAAGTTACCTAGAGAATGAGGGATTGAGCCACTGAGTTTATTGTCGCTTAGTGCTAGATAAGAAAGAGATTTCAAGTTTCCCATTTCACTTGGAATTGAACCAGAAAGTGAATTATTATAAAGATACAAGGTAGCCAAGTTGGTCAAGTTACCCAAAGAATGAGGGATTGAGCCATTGAGTCTATTTTTACTCAATTGTAGATCAGAAAGAGACTTCAAGTTTCCTAATTCGCTTGGAATTGAACCAGAAAGTGAATTGCTATGAAGATACAATGTAGCCAAGTTGATCAAGTTACCCAAAGAAAGAGGGATTGAGCCCGTGAGTCTATTTTCGTCCAATTCTAGATTAGAAAGAGACTTTACATTTCCTAATTCACTTGGAATTGAACCAGAAAGTGAATTATTATAAAGATACAAGGTAGCCAAGTTGGTCAAGTTACCCAAAGAATGAGGGATTGAGCCATTGAGTCTATTTTCGCTCAATTGTAGATCAGAAAGAGACTTCAAGTTTCCTAATTCGCCTGGAATTGAACCAGAAAGTGAATTGCTATGAAGATACAAGGTAGCCAAGTTTGTCAAGTTACCCAAAGAAAGAGGGATTGAGCCAGTGAGTCTATTTTCGCTCAATTCTAGATTAGAAAGAGACTTCAAGTTTCCTAATTCGCTTGGAATTGAACCAGAAAGTGAAATGCTTTGAAGATACAAGGTAGCCAAGTTGGTCAAGTTACCCAAAGAAAGAGGGATTGAGCCAGTGAGTCTATTTTCGCTCAATTCTAGATCAGAAAGAGACTTTACATTTCCTAATTCACTTGGAATTGAACCAGAAAGTGAATTATTATAAAGAGACAAGGTAGCCAAGTTGGTCAAGTTACCCAAAGAATGAGGGATTGAGCCATTGAGTCTATTTTTGCTCAATTGTAGATCAGAAAGAGACTTCAAGTTTCTTAATTCGCCTGGAATTGAACCAGAAAGTGAATTGCTATGAAGATACAAGGTAGCCAAGTTGGTCAAGTTACCCAAAGAAAGAGGGATTGAGCCCATGAGTCTATTTTCGCTCAATTCTAGATCAGAAAGAGACTTTACATTTCCTAATTCACTTGGAATTGAGCCAGAAAGTGAATTATTATAAAGATACAAGGTAGCCAAGTTGGTCAAGTTATCCAAAGAATGAGGGATTGACCCACTGAGTGTATTTTCGCTCAAATCTAGTTCGGAAAGAGACTTCATGTTTCCTATTTTCCTTGGAATTGAACCAGAAAGTAAATTTTTATAAAGATATAAGATAGCCAAGTTTGTCAAGTTACCCAAAAAACGAGGGATTGAATCTTCCAAAAAGTTTGAGTACAAAGCAAGTTTGTTTACAGAAATTAATTTGCCTAATTCATGAGGAATTGATCCACTTAGTTGATTCTTGAACAAGTAAATGACCTTGAGATGACTTAGGTGGCCAATTTCTGGTGGTATTCTCCCAGAAAATTGATTATCAGATAAAGCAAGGAACTTGAGCATAGAAAGGTTACCGATTTGAGGCGGGATGACTCCAAAGAATTGATTGGCTCTAAGATCAAGATACGCAAGATGAGGAAACGATGAGAATGAGAAATCATGAAGCGTACCTTTTAAACCTGTACTTGTGAGGTCAATACTATTGACTCTTCCAGCATGGTTGCAATTAATTCCAACATAAGCACATGGGCTTATTTTAGTGACATTATTTAGAGTCCATGAAGGCAGGAGAGATCTATTATTACCATTTTGAAGGCTAGTTTTCCATTTGAGAAGTGCCTGGGCTTCTTCCGTAGAATCAGAAGAAACATTGAGTGGAAAATCTAAGACAGGAAATAGGATGAGGAAAACGAGTGAGAAAATTACTAAATCGTTTTTCAAGTTTGATAACACCATTGCGTAATGGGAGATCAACTGCGACTTGATAATTATAGAAACAGTAGAAAACAATTAAAGGTGGGAACAACTAGAATTAAAGATTAGCTAGACAAGCCAGATAGAAATAAACATCTAGGAATGAACGATGTACAAAGAAACACACTGAAAGCCAAATTTATAGTAACTATACAAGAGAGCAGATGAGTTAATAGAATAGAATCAATGATGTGAGCCAACAAGTCAATGCGTCAATCCCTCTAAAGTAGACTAGTTGTTAGGGAAAAATAATTGGTTTTCATTGATTTGTTTGTTAACCATCAATTGGGGTCTTATTAATTGTATATATGTGCTTCTTCTGTAATGAATGGCAAACGAGTTATCCACCGGGAGGTCGAAAAGTCAATGCATGGCAACATTAATTTG
This sequence comes from Clausena lansium, assembly GCA_030449835.1. Lineage (NCBI taxonomy): Eukaryota > Viridiplantae > Streptophyta > Magnoliopsida > Sapindales > Rutaceae > Clausena > Clausena lansium. Next base: position 69,455 of record JASUUF010000197.1, read on the forward strand.
TCCATATGTACTAGATTTTATATATCTTAACTAATTAATGGGGACTCGAGAGTGCTTTTCTGTCCAATCAGACCATTAATTATATGCTTCTTTTAGCTTCAACCGATGTCTAACAAGAATATGAACCGTCATGGTATAAATCCCAAATGTCAACATTAGTTGATCTTAAAAAATCAATGCACGAGGATTGACGAAGAAATTAAATACTGGTTATATATGTTAAATTAATTCTAGGGAAATTATTCACCATCCACCTGTTCGTTCAGGCGTTTTAAAAAATATACAAACATTTTTATTTTCAGCGCGCCACTTGAAGTTAGCATTTTATTGTACTCATCCACTTCCGTCTCATCTCAGTTAATAGACTTAACAGAATATTAATCAAATGACCTTTTTGCCCATCAAACATAAAATTACAATTTTGTCCAAAATAAAAGAAAAAAAATATCAAAATTCTAACCGAAATACAAGCATTTATAAGTTGATTTTATTAACAAGTGCTACAAGCTATCTCATACTCTGCCTTCTTATTCAGGGCCTTCCGAACATGCGGAACTTTCTCCTAATATAAAAAATACCAAATCTCATCACAATTTGACCGCATATTGGCAGTAAAAAGAAAGCATAAACAGTATTATTAGTGAAATTGGAGTAATGAATGTGGTGAACGAGCCCCCCCCCCCCCCAAAAAAAAAAGGGGAATTGTTTATATCTTACAGCCTCAGACATTGATTTCCATTTCTCCCCACCTGCAAGTTCATACATATCAGCAGATAGTTCTCCGCCATGAAACTATAAATTTCTGTTTGGTTTCAGATAAAACACTAAGGAAATAACGAGAAACTTGAAATTAAAATTCAGCTGCTCATTATCTTTCTTGAATTTTTTGTATTGTAAAGTTAAAACAGAGGTTAAGAAAATAAGCTAATTCTGAATTTCTGCTTCTCGTCAAATCATTGATTGACCTCAAGTTTCTCATATTTTGAAATGTAAAGAACGAAAAACAATGAATCTGAATGTCATTTTTTTCATTTTCTCAACAGCCAAATATTATAATAAACATTATAATGAGTTTTTACCAAAATCAATTACAGTGAACATGCATTTTCATTCAGTACTCAATACTGAAACAAATTTACAGTTCCATGGACTCCCTAAGCTCGGACACATAAGGCAGCTAAATAAAAGTAGTCTAATCCTAGGGTTTCCAACCCATTGCTCCACAATAGCATCCGAAGCCACCTATTACTTCCCAATTTATCATTACCCCCAAATATTTTGGGCAAATCAAATTAGTCTAAATTCTAAGGTTTCCAACAACAACGATTAACAACAATCAATGAAACATTGAGGCTTAATACCAAACAAATTAGGCCAAAAACTTACTTGACAGTGGCCTAAAACCCTTAAGCCGAAACGCTCAACCTTGTAACAATTCACCAATTTCGTCAACAGCTCTAAATCTTCTAATGAACAAAACCCTTGATGCTCAAGCAAGAGAATGAAAGAAAATGGAAGGAAATTGAATATAAATTGGCAGGATTTGAGGGTTGTCAAGCAAGAGAGTGAAACGGGTGACTTGAAGCAGCTTTGCTGGAGTTTGGAGAAAAAATGCCAATCGTATCTTACTGGAGCTGAAACCAAACGTGCTTGTCTTTTTTTTTTTTTTCCCCTCAACCGGGTTAAACGACGTTGTTTTACCGGTTTTTCATTTCACAAATAGCGTAATACATAGTTTTTGTGTCCCAATCAAATGACCATTTTGCCTCTATTACGTCAGCAGCACTCTAACACCGTTAAGACGTTAAGACGGAAGTGGAACAATGTAATAAAATTATAACTTTGGACGGCACGCTGAAAAAAAAAAAAGTGTTTGTGTATTTTTTGAAAAAAGCTCAAACAAACAGGTGGGCAATGGATAATTTCCCTTAATTCTATTGTAACAAGTGAGTGACATGTTAAAGAAAAAAAAAATTAAGTAGTACTGCACATCATAAATTTTTTATTTTAAAAAATTATCTAAAATTGTGTTGCATTTATCAATTAGTTGATGAGATAATATAATTAATTCACTTAGTTCTAGTAAAGAATTATCAACTTCTTAATGAATGAGATGAAATTTGGAATGTCTATTACTCAAAAAAATTCTATTTCATTCCAAATTGAATCAAAAAGTAAATTTTTACAAAAATACACGATCATTAAGTTGGTCAAATTACTTAATTGAGGCATTGGGTTTTAACACCCAAGCCACTGTGTGAAGTGTTGAATCATAAAACTGGGATATCTCCCCAAGTTCAGGTGCATGGTTGAATCAGCAAGCTTCCTTATACGATTCAAAATATTTGATATTTAAGAAAAAAACTCGGTTAATATTAAAGGTACAAATCAATCAATTTATTTATAAGAATCCCATCCGACGCCGTATCGGTCGATGACGTCGCCAATAAATAATAATTAGAATGATAAGTTGTCTCTGCTCCTCTCTCATACAGATGAAGAAGGTAAAATTTCAAATCTTTAATCTCTCTTTTTGGCTTTATTATTGCATAATTTTTAAATTTTCGAATTAATGCAAGTTTAAAATTTTTGCTTTACTGATTCGGAAAGCTTAATGTTCAATTTGTCACAACACAGGATCCTGTGATATTTATTAAACTAAAATTTTCGGCTTAATGTTCATAAGAATATATCTTAATTTTTTTATTCTAATTTGAAGCTGGTTCAGCTGTTCAGTTAGGCCAGTCAGTTGAAGTAGCTGATTTTAGACTTACTCATGGACAAGTAGCTGATTTTATTGTTAAATCTTTACTCTTCTTTCAATTCTTAAACCGAGGCCGTGTTCAATTTATGTTCTAAATAAAGGAAAAATTACTCTGCATACTAGATGAGGCTCAAGAGTATGAAAAATTACTCTGCATATTTCGAATAGATGTAGGCAGGTTTAAAACCTTAGAACTAATTAATTAACGACTTAATTAAATTCCTTAACAGAGTGAAACCTGAGAAAATATCCAATATAATTATAATAATTATATTAATAGCACAAAATTAATTAAATTAATTTTTTAAAAATACTGTTAACAGTTACTATTCACGAGCATAGTTCATAATACTGTTCGTGATTCACTGTTCATGATACTGTTTATAAATACTGTTCATCCACATAAAAAACATTAATTATGCTAAAAACAATAAATTGTAGAAATTAAATGATACGGAGATTTTTACGTGGTTTAGATTAATCAATCCTAAATCCAAGGCACTTCGCAAAGTGATCAATAGTAATTTTTCAATTCTTCAATATCTAGTGATTCAAGATCCACATAGACTCTCCACAGAGATGAAAAGAAATAGTCTCAAATTCTGAAGACTTGAATGAAGAAGACAATAAAACAAAGGAACACAACTTCGTGCACCAAATCCGACTTCTCTACTTTATGCTCTATGTTGTGTTTTTAATTGTCAAATACCTCTCTTTATATAGGCAGTAGGGTTTCACAAAAATCACAAGTCTTAAAAGACTTGGATTCTTTCCAAATAAGAGTTTCTTTCTTCTTATAATTCTTATGAATCTGAATAGGAATAAATATGATATTCTTTCCTTGCTTGTCTCCTAAGAAATATCTAAAGCATTTAATAAACTTCTTGTTTGAACCAACTTCTTGCTCTAAATAAATCCTATGCGCCAATTATAGAATCCCGTCATCAATTGAGTTGTTAAATTAGACATCTAATTAAATCAGGAAACAAATATTCCTAATAAATTAGAATTGCCCTAAATTAGGGAATTAATTAATTAAACCATATTACAAGATATTCAATAAATAAAATGCCAATTTAACTATACTTGCCATAAAATACCAACTCTATAAATAATAGACTTAACACATTACTTGTAGTTTATTCTTTTGGAAAAGTCAAGGAATTGTATTCGGGACGATGTTTTGCCAGTTAAAGATTATAGGAAAAAGATAAACGACCAGAAAAAAGGTGAAAGCACCCCATAAGAAAATATCGTACAGACCCCTTAATAAAACATCAATTTAGAATATTAATCAAATTTGTAGAAACTAATCAGACAGGCCCTTCACATTAATCTAACAGACTGATCCACGAATTGGTATCAGAGCATAATTTAATTAGTTAATTCTAATTAGAAGATCCCATAGTTTATGAAAAGAATAGAATATTTAGATTTAGAAATTAGTACTTATCATACTAAGAAATTAACTTTAGATAGATATAATATAGATTGTAACATAGAAGGAAACTTTAGGCACGACTTACATACAAAAAATTCAGAGTTAAATAGTTTAGTAGATTTATTGATTAATTTTGGTAGAAATTTGAAATCAGAATTTGATAAAACAAATAAAAATTTTAGTATAATTTTTTATTGTTTAAGAGAAAATAAAGTTAGTCTTAAAAATTTAGAAGAAAAATTAGATTTTATAAAGGACCAAAATATAGTGCAATTAGACAAAATTTCAAGGTTAGAAGAAGGTAGATTAAAATTAAAACAGGTAGATAAAGATAAAGGTTCTGAAGTTATACCAACTTCAAATTTAGAAGATTTTGTAAGGAATTTAGATCTATCTTAAATAGATGTAGGCAATATTAAAATCTTAAAATTAATTAATTAATGACTTAATTAATTAAATTCCTTAATAAAGCAAAGCCTAAGAAAATCTCCACTATAATTATCCTTATTATATTAAAAACACAAAATTAATTAAACTAAGTTAAATTCCGAAAAAATACTATTCACAGCTACTGTTCATGAGTACTGTTTACGTGTCACTGTTCATATGTTACTGTTTATCCGCATAAAAAATATTAATTTTGCCAAAAACAATTAATTATAAAAATTAAAAGACACGGAGATTTTTACGTGGTTCAGATTAATCAATCCTACTTCCACGAAGCCACGCCTAAATGAAAAGTAATTCACTAAGTTGAGAAGTTACAACCTATGGATTTACCAATCTTAAGACTCTTACTTACAATTTATCATCATATAGCATAGTCAACCTTAGACTAAATCTACTTCTCTTGAATAACCGCTGCCCCTCTTGATCCACGATCCTCAAGGCACTTCGCAAAGTGATCAATAGCGATTCTTCAATTTTTCAATGTCTAGTGATCCAAGATCCATATAAACTCTCTGTAGAGATGAACAAAAATAGTTTTGAATATAGAAGACAATATAGATCACACAACTTGACGCTTCTCTGTTTTATGCTCTATGTTGTGTGTAACCCTTCAATTGTGAATCACCTCTCTTTATATGAGCACTAAGGTTTCGCAAAAATAGCAAGTCTCAGAAGACTTAGATTCTTTCCAAATGAGAAATTCTTCCCTCTTATAATTCCTATGAACCAGAATAGGAATAAATATGATATTCTTGCCTTGCTTGTCTCTTAAGGAATATCTAGAGCATTTAAAAATTTCCTATTTGAAGTTATTCTTGCCTTGCTTGTTTCCCAAGGAATATCTAGAGTATTAATAAATTTCTTGTTTGAACCAACTTCTGCTCTAAATAAATCATACACGCCAATTATAGAATCCCACCATTAGTTGACTTGCTAAATTTGACACCTAATTAAATTAGGAAACAAAATATTCCTAATAAATTGGAGTCTCACTAAATTAGGGAATTAATAAATTAATCCCTATTACAAGATATGAAATAAATAAATTCCAATTTAACTAGACTTGCCATAAGATGCCAACTCCATAAATAATGGACCTAACAATCCCCCACTTTGGCATCCTTGTGGCAAAAGTAATCCAATATAAGTCTTCAATGAAATTTTGGCGCTAAAACATAAATCTGAAACAATCACAAAGAACTAACCAAAATAATTGGCAATTAGCATGTTAGTTCATCAAATAAACAAAGGCAAGAATTAAAATAAAATACTTATTTTATTTATGGAGAATAATTCAAGGCGACATTAAGCACAAAATCAAGATCAATAAAAAGATTTGCTCCCGCTAAGAATTTAAATACTCCCCCTAACTTATTGCTTCATGCAATTGAAGATTGAAGACTAATTACTCCCCCTCTTTTGCCAAAAGGCTGCAAAAGTGAAAAATCGGGAGCAGCCAAAATCAGGAGGAGGAAGCCAAGAAAATTGAGTGCAAAATAATGATCCTAGAGGCTTCCTTATATAGCTGAATCAGCCAAGTGCAAAGAGTAGAAAGCTCACATTCATAAGGTAAGGGAAAGGATTTGTTTCTAATTTAAGCCAACATTAAACCTAAATCTCGTAGGGGTACAGTAAAAAACATAATTCTAACTCAAATAAGTCAGTAATATCAAGGAAAATGCAAATATTAAATGAGATGCGTGATAATGTTCGAAACAATGACATTGTGCAAATGCATGAACTTCGAAATGAAACTGTGAATGATTGGAATAGAATTAGAATGATACCTTATATCGTTAAAAAGCCTATTAAATCAGCGGTATGCAGAATTTTACAAAACCGAATTTGGAGTTCTGTAGACAAAGTTATAACCAAAAGAATGCAACCTGTTCACTTGTGACGGGCAAAAACTTTTTCTGCACTTTAAAACTTAAAAATTTGGATTTTGCTGCAAACAAATGTAACTCTTAAACCCAAAATCAAATCAATATGTAAAAATATGATAATGCTCACGCATTATGAAAAATGTGCACATGTAAAGATGAATTTTTTATGCTTGAATAACAAACGTAAACCAAGAAAAATCAATTTATCAAGGAATTTTCCACAACAAGCACGAAGTCATGAAATTAAGACTCTAATTTCCTCAAATAAGTAAAGACTAGAGACATTTAAACTTGTGTGTGTGTGTGTGCAAGCAATTCAATCGAGACCTTTTTCCCAAAATTCATCAATATTCATAATAAAGTCTCAAATAGAAAACATAGAGTTGGTCAAACTAACCTTATCATCTTTCCAAATATGACCATTTTGATTTTGACAGACCTTTTTTTTTTTTTTTAGTATAACATAAGCTTTGTTGATAATAGAAAAATATCTATGGTTAGGAGCTTTCACTCTACCTCTTAAGGTAGACTTCTTCTCATGGTAGTTCGTCCTCTGTCATATTTGTGATACGCAGTCTCAAGGATAGCTTTACTCTTAAGAGTTATAGGTAGCTATTTCTGACCATAGTGTTGTTGGATTATTTAATCCAATAATATTGGATCCTTAATCCAACGTTGGGCTTATATGTGAATAATTATGTGTTATGGACTGTCATATAAGGTTAAACCCAATTAAAAGTGATCCATAAGGTTTTCAGTAATTTTGGCTTTAATGTATCTAATAGGGTGTAGGCCTTTAATGTGTAGAGACCTAATGATATTCTAATTCTATAATGGAAATAATTAGAAATACCTAGTGACAACAGGATAAGTTGTCTATATAAGTGGTTATGGTCCCCAGGTTACATGTATCGTTCTATTCTTTCTGACATCCCATTATCAGAGAGAGTGCACAGAGAAAGTTCAAAGGGTTCTCTAGGATATACGTGTTGATCTGGAAGGCTAACCATACAGATCTAGAGGACAATTCAGCGTTATGGATTCAGGTACGCTTCCGCATATTTAGCTATTGATTCTTGGTGATTTAACATGAATGGTCCTGGGTTTATATGTGGTGGTTTTCACAAAAGGATTTATTCTAACAAGTGGTATAAGAGCCACTTCATGTTGAATCATTGAGAATCGAATTTAGTTTCAATTGATTATTAATTTTTGGTGTTCTTGAATTTAATAATTTCCATATTATTGAGTTTGAGAACTGTGGTTGTTTGGATTATTCAATTCGGTATTTTGGATATTTGGTTCTTTATTTTGTGGCTGGATTCAGATCCAAAATTCATGAATTTTGTAAAGATGGCTTTTGTTTGTTACAAGATCTGGAATTGTTTCATTAAGGAAATTCGGAATGAAGGAAAATAAATATTCCGAAATTCGATTTCATTTTTTCAGTTTCCTTAAGGTTTAAAGTTTTGTGGTCGGTAGTTAACATTGCCGTTAAGGCTCATAGCTTTGGATTAAGCCATTGTGCGCAAAGAAACCAAGGCACCGAGTGTGCGTTGGCCGCGAGGAGAGGAAGGCTGCGCGATCCGCGCTACTTAGCGCTACGGCCCAACGAAAGAAGATGCAGCAACGTCTTTGGCCATGCTGGATTCGGTTCGGGTCAACCCGAACGGGTCCAGCCCCGAACCGGTCAACAGTTGATCGGTCAAAAAGTCAATTGTTGACCGTTGACTTTGACCCGATTTTTAATTTTTTTTTTTTAAGGGGTAATTTTGGCACAATTTTAAATTCAAATAATGGTATATATATATATATATATTGGGATAAATTAATTGAAGCAACATGTCGCCAAAGTGACATTTCTTGTGGAAATTAATTTATTTTCGAATATAAACTGTTTTGTACATGTAATTTCTGTGAATATCGATCGACCCAAAGGAAGGTCCATATTTAACAAAGTTGCATGTGCACTTGTGGTAATAAACACGTGATGATTATTCGGTTTTACATGTAAACAATAAATCCGCCCAAAGAAAGATTTGTTGTTTGATATGTTTTTATTATCAGTGTTTGATTACTACACCAAGATATCACTTACAAGTTAATATTTTGTCCAAAGATAAGATATTAATGGAGTTCCCGGTATCTTGAGATGGGGTTTATCTTTATTTGAATTTATTATTGTTTTGAGGCTTATAGGAGTTTGTTTTGATTGTTTATTGTTCTTTGTTTAGTTATACTACAAATATTACTGCCAACATCAATTCAATTCCTATGCTAAATGGCTCTAACTTCAAGTCATGGCGAGGAAACCTCTTAATAGTTCTTAGAGTCATGGATCTTGACCTTGCGTTAAGGAATGATTCTCCTTTACCCCTTACGGATGAAAGTACCCCTGATGATAAAAGGGAAATAGAAAGGTGGGAGAGATCAAATCACATGTGTATCACAATCATGAGGAGGGCCATTCCGGAAGCATTTAGAGGCTTAATGTCTGAAAAGACAACTACAGCTAAGGAATTCCTTACAGAAATTGAAAAGAGCTTTGTCAAGAACAAAAATGTCGAATCGAATACATTCTTGACAAATCTAATTTCAATAAGGAATAAGGGCAAGAATAAAGGCAAAATGAGGAAGAAGGATAAGGAAGATGCAGACACAGCACCTCAAATGAAACAACAAAAAGAAAGCGGGTGATCCAGAAAGCCTTTGGTTGTTTCTTTTGTAGAGTTAAAGGACACAGTTTGGTTTGTTCTGAGGTTAATTTAAGTTCGGTGCCTAGACACACATGGTGGGTAGATTCGGGTGCAACAACTCACGTCAGTGTGTCTATGCAAGGTTATATAGATTGTTGAAAAGCCCAATGATAGTGAAAGATACATCTATGTCGGCGATGGCAAAATAGTTGAAGTTGAAGCAATTGGAAAATTCAGATTATTATTAAAGGCTGGATTTTATTTAGATCTCGATGAAACATTTATAGTACCGTTTTTTAAATGGAACTTGATTTCTATTCCTGTTTTCAACAAATCTAGTTTTTCTTGTTCATTTGGGGATAGAAAATTCAGTTTGTTTCATGATTCAAAATTGGTTAGTTCTGGTTCTTTGCCAGATTATGATAATCTTTATTTGCTGGATGCAATTGCTTCATTTGGAGAATCCCTACAATTATGTACACGAGATGTCAAGAGAAAATTAACCAATGAGAATTCGGCTGCGTTATGGCATAAAAGATTGAGTCATATCTCTAGACGGAGAATAGAGAGACTTATGTCAATTGTATTTGTGTTAATTGTATTAAGGGAAAACAAACCAATAAAATGAGATTTGAAGCCAACGGGACTTTGGACGTCTTAGAACTCATACATACGGATATTTGTGGGTCATTCCCTATAGCTTCTTGGAATGGTCAACAATATCTTATGACGTTCATAGACGATTTTTCTAGATATGGCTAAATATATCTCCTTCATGAAAAGTCACAGTCCTTGGATATGTTCAAAAATTTTAAGGCTGAAGTTGAGAATTAACTCAGCAAAAGAATTAAAAGTGTCAGATCTGACCGTGGTGGTGAGTACTATTGTAGATATGATACTTCAGGAGAACAACGTCCAGGACCATTTGCTAAGTTCCTAGAGGAATGCGGTATCGTCCCACAGTACACTATGCCGGGTTCGCCTACTATGAATGGTGTTGCTGAAAGATGAAATAGAACACTTAAAGACATGGTAAGGAGTATGATTTGTCATTCTACTTCACTAGAATCACTTTGGGGCGAAGTGCTTAAGACTGCAGCATATATCCTTAACAGGGTTCCAACTAAAGCGACTGCCAAAACCCCTTACGAACTTTGGACGGGCAAGAAGCCGATTCTAAAGCACTTATATGTTTAGGGATGTCCAGCTGAGGCGAGGCCTTATAGGCCTAATGAAAAGAAACTGGACTCAAGGACGGTGAGTTGCAACTTTATTGGATACTCTGAAAGATCAAAGGGGTACAAGTTTTATGATCTCACGACTAAGTCTATTTTCAAGTCAGGAAATGCGCAAATCTTTGAGGATGTCAAGTTTATGGGGGGAGATACAGTTAGAGACATTGTCTTTGAAGAGGAACATGTTGATATTCCTAAAGGTGTTATTAGCATTGATCAGGGTTTCATTCCTGGCTTTATTCAAGACACAACAGATCAAGACAATGATGAAGAACCTATCTGAGAAATTATTCTAGAAGAACAAACTCTTCCACCTCAAGAACCTATGCCATTAAGGAGATCCACTAGAGAAAGGAGAAATGTAGTGCCAGATGACAACATTGTATTTCTCCAAGAAGATGAGGTTGACATTGGAGTGATGGAAGATGATTCAATCAATTTCCATCAAGCCATGGAAAGTTCTAACTCTTAGAAGTGGATTGATGCCATGAATGAGGAGATAAAGTCAATGAAGGACAATGCCGTATGGGAACTTGTCCCATTGCCAGAAGGTACGAAACCCATTAGTTGCAAATGGATATTTAAGACTAAGAGGGATTCGAAAGGCGATGTGGAGAGGTACAAGGCATGTCTTGTCGCAAAGGGCTTTACACAGAAAGAAGACATTAATTATAAAAAGACTTTCTCTTCGGTTTCTTCGAAAGACTCTTTTAGGATTATAATGGCATTGATGGCACATTTCAATCTTGAGTTACATCAGATGGATGTGAAGACAGCATTTCTCAATGGTGACATTGATGAGACGATCTATATGGTGCAACCAGAAAACTTTGTGTCCGGAGACCCATAGAATATGGTTTGCAAACTTAAAAAATTTATCTATGGGCTCAAGCAAGCATCTCGACAATGGTATTTCAAGTTTCATCAAGGAATCATCTCGTTCGGTTTGGAGATGAATTTGGTTGATGATTGCATATACCATAAGTTCTGTGGTAACAAGTACATCTTTTTGGTTTTATATGTCAATGACATTTTGCTTGCCAGCAACGATATAGGCTTATTGCACGATACCAAGAGATTTCTAGATAAGAATTTTGAGATGAAAGATCTTGTTGACGCCTATTTTGTATTAGGCATACAGATACATCGGGATCGCTCCCGATGTATCACAAAAGAGCTATATCGAAAAGGTTCTCAAAGGATATGGCATGCAAGATTGTAAGCCATGTGATACCCTTATGGCTAAGGGAGACAAGTTTAGTCTCAATCAGTGCCCTAAGAATGATTTTGAAGAAAAGGAAATGTAGAAGATTCCTTATGCGTCAGCAGTAGGAAGTCTAATATATGCTCAGGTTTGTATACGGCCGGATATTGCGTACGTGACTGGGATGTTGGGTAGATATTTAAGTAATCTAGGAGTAGACCATTGGAGAGCAGCCAAAAGAGTCTTACGGTACTTACAGAGAACAAAAGACTACATGCTCACATGTCAGAGGTCAGATCAGCTTGAGATCGTTGAGCATACTGACTCTAATTTTGCAGGATGCCAAGATAGTATGAAGTCCACGATGGGCTACATCTATCTATTAGCTGAGAGTGCTATTTCCTAGAAGAGTGCTAAACTGTCTCTTATAACCTCTTCTACGATGGCAGCAGAGTTCATAGCATGTTATGAGGCATCCAATCATGGAATATGGTTGCGGAATTTTATCATGGGGCTGCGCATTTTAGATGGAATTGATAGGCCAGTCAGATTATTTTATGACAATAAGTTAGCAGTGATGTATTCCAATAACAACAGGAGCTCGACGAAGTCGAAGCATATGGAAATCAAGTTTCTAGTTGTTAAAGAAAGAGTTCAGAGTGGACAGTTGTCTATAGAGTACGTTGGCACAAACTCCATGATTGCGGATCCACTTACTAAAGGTTTACCACCCAAAATGTTTCATGAGCACACTGTTCGTATGGATGTCATGTTGTTAAAGGATATTTAGTTTTAGTGGGAGTTCATGATTTTATATGCTCTTATAATATAGACATTTTTCGGTTACTTCGATTTATGGTTATTTAAGGTTATTTGCTGCAGAAATAAGGTTTTGGTTTGTTCACACACTCTGATTTTGGTAAGGTCTGATATCACTAAGTTTTAAGGTGGACCAATTGGAAATAGGCATGTTAAGATCACATTGCATGAAATTTTCATGCTACACATCGACAGCATGATCCATGTCATTCAGTTGTATTGGCATTGTGACCATTGATGGGTCGAGTTATGACAGTTGTAATGGAGGCCACTTTAATCCTATGTTAGTATGATTGATGGACGGGATTGGTTATAGATACATTTTGGTAATGACAGTAAGGTTGAGCTCATACGGTTATTTTTACAAAACATAATTATAAGGTTACACATATAGCTCAAGTGAGAGATTGTTGGATTATTTAATCCAATAATGTTGGATCCTTAATCCAACGTTAGGCTTATATGTGAATAATTATGTATTGTGGATTGTCATATAAGGTAAAAGTGATCCATAAGGTTTTTAGTAATTTGGGCTTTAATGTATCTAATAGGGTGTGGGCCTTTAATGTGTAGAGACCTAATGATATTCTAATTTTATGATGGGCAGAAGTAGGAATACCTAGTGACAATAGGATAAGTTGTCTATATAAGTGGTTATAGTCCCCAGGTCACACGTATCGTTCTATTCTTTCTGACATCCCATTATCAGAGAGAGTGCACAGAGAAAGTTTAAAGGGTTTTCTAGGATATACGTGCTGATCTGGAAGGCTAACCACACAGATCTAGAGGACAATTCAGCGTTATGGATTTAGGTAAGCTTCCGCATATTTATCTATTGATTCTTGGTGATTTAACATTCCTAGGTTTATATGTGATGGTTTTTCACAAAATGATTTATTTTAACAAATGTCTGTATATATATGTGGTCTTACGACAAGATAAGAATCAAAGCAAACAGTCATAACTCAAGTTTAATATTCTCAACAAAGACCATGTCAATATCAAAACCTTGAGTAAAAGTAAAGATTGAATTGACATTCATGTGCTTTTGAAAAGAAGGTTAAAAGACCCTAATAAAAACTTATTCAAGGCTTTCAAGTCTTTAAAAACATGAAAAATTGCTTGTCGTTTATTAATCCAAGACTTATCAATGAAGCACAAAACATACCTTAAAAATTTAAAAACATGTAAATTTATGCCCTATATCTAATGCATTAATGCATGACTTAAATCCAAATGAAAAAATATTTTGATTTACATAGAACACACACCCAAAGCTTTACGTAAGGAATCAAATCGTTTGGAATCTAGTGCTTTTGTAAAGATATCTACAAGCTATTTTTCAGTATCAATGTATTCTAAGGACATAATCTTGTTGTCTACTAAATCTCTAATAAAATGATGACGAATATCAATATACTTAGTCCTAGATGTTGAACAGGGATTTTTAGAAATATTGATAGCACTAGTGCTATCTCAAACACGATCAAAGTATCCTGAAACATACCGTAATCTACGAGCATTTGCTTCATCCAAAGTAATTGAGTGCAACAACTGTCAGCTGCAATATATTCAGCTTCTGCCGTAGAGAGAGATATTGAATTCTGTTTCTTGCTATGCCACGACACTAAGTTATTTCCAAGATAAAAACATCCCCCCGTGGCGCTCTTTCTATCATCAGTATTGCCAGCCCAATCTACATCACTATATCCTGCAAGACTTGAATTAGTGTCATTAGTATACCAAATACTGTCATTGAATGTTCTACTGACAAAACGAATGATTCGTTTAATAGCTGCTAAGTGTGACTCCTTTGGATTTGCTTGGTACCTAGCACATACACCAATACTAAAACATATATCAGGTCTACTTACTGTCAAATAAAGTAAACTACCAATCATGCTTCTGTAAAGACTAGGATCAACACTAGAACCAGTATCATCAATAGTTAAATTAGTATTAGTACCCATGGGAGTTCTCATGTGTTTTGCTGAATCTAAACCAAACTTCTTAACTAAATTCTTGGCATACTTACTTTGATTGACAAAAATTCCATTCTCCATTTGTTTCACTTGTAAGCCTAAGAAGTAAGTCAATTCTCCCACCATGCTCATCTCAAACTCTTTTTTCATTTGACTTACAAAATCTTGCACATGATCATAAGAAGTATAACAAAAAACTATATCATCAACATAGATTTGAACAACTAAAATCCCTGGATTAAGTTGCTTAAAAAATAGAGTTCTGTCTACTCCCCCTCGCTTATAGCCTTTTTCAAGCAAAAATTTAGTCAATCTTTCATACTAAGCCCGAGGAGCTTGTTTAAGATCATATAAAGCTTTCTTTAATTTATACACATGGTCAGGAAAATAAGGATCAATAAAACCTTTAGGTTGCTTAACATAGGCTTCTTCTTTCAAAATGCCATTTAAGAAAGCACATTTGACATTCATTTGATACAATTTAAAGCCTAATAAACAAGATACAGCAAGAAGTAATTTTATAGACTCTAATCTAGCAATAGGAGCAAAAGTCTCATCAAAATCAATTCCTTCCATTTGTGTATACCCCTGTGCTACCAATCTAGCCTTATTTCTCACAATGTTACAAATTCATCAGTTTTGTTCTTAAAAATCTATTTGGTACCTATAACATCAGTATGATTAGGTCTAGGAACAAGAGTCCATACCTTGTTTCGCTCAAATTCTTCCAATAATTTTTGCATCTAACAAAGCTTCCTTAGGATTCATAGGCTCAGTCAAAGAAGTAAAGCAATTAAATCTTACCATATTTGTAAATCGTTTTCGAGTTACCATAGATTCATCAAGTCCGCTCAACATGAGATCCTGAGGATGATTTTGTTTGATTCTTAAAGAAGGCTCCCTTCTTACTAGGTCATTCAAAATGTTGATAGCTTGGTATTTTGCAACTTGATCTTTCTTACTTTCATAAACAGAATCACTATCAAATTTGTCTTCCACTTCGAGTTCCTTGTTCAAGCTACTACTTGTATCAGCTTACACAATGATTTGATCTAAAGGAGGAACATCAAGGTTTTCTGGTGTCGCAACAAGACTAGTTATCTCTTATTCAACAGAATATTATGCAAAATCTTGAAAATCGTCAATAACAACGTTTAAAGATTCAATGATAGTGTGAGTTCTCATATTATAAACACGATAAACTCTATTATTATTGGAATAACCAAGGAAAACACCATCATCACTCTTAGAATCAAATTTACCCAAATATTCTCGATCATTCAAAATAAAATATTTGCTTCCAAAAATATGAAAGTAACCAAGATTGGGTTTCTTACCTTTCTATAGCTCATAGGGAGTTTTCTTAGTACCTGGTCGAAGGTAGACATGGTTAATGGTGTAATAGGCAGTGTTGACAGCCTCAGCCCATAATCTCTTAGAGAGTTTCTTCGAGTTAAGCATAACCCGAGCCATTTCCTATAAAGTTCTATTTTTTCTCTCTACAATACCATTTTGTTGAGGTGTAATAGGTGAAGAGAATTCATGTGAAATACCAAAAGTATCACAATATTCCTCGAATTTAGAGTTTTCAAATTTCTTTCCATGATCACTCCTAATTCTAATAATATTGTTATCTTTTTCAGTCTTAATCTTTTCACATAACTTTCTGAATACACTAAAGGTATCTGATTTTTCTCTAATGAAGTCTACCCAAGTATATCTAGAAAAATCATCAACACAAATAAACACATATCTTTTTTACGAGACACTTTCTACAGGCATTAGTCCCATGAGGTCCATATGTAAAAGTTGTAAAACCTTTGTTGTACCTTAATCTTGAATATTTCTGTGAGATGCTCTTTGTTGTTTTCCAGATTAACATGGTCTACATATACCTTATTGCTTCCTTTTGAGTAAAGTAACTCCTTTTACAACACCTGCTTGCACAATTTTAGTCAAAAGCTTATAATTCTAATGACCAAGCTTTTGATGCCACAAACCTGTACCATCAAGAGTGGTCTTATTACAACAACAGAATTCACAAGTTTATAGTAATGATCTGAGGATCGAAGTCCTTCCAAAACACAATTCCCATGAGTGTCAATCACACGACACTTGTCTTTGTCAAAATTG
Organism: Clausena lansium; assembly: GCA_030449835.1. NCBI lineage: Eukaryota > Viridiplantae > Streptophyta > Magnoliopsida > Sapindales > Rutaceae > Clausena > Clausena lansium. Next base: position 86,065 of record JASUUF010000197.1, read on the forward strand.
ACATGCATATTCTGATCACAAATCTGACTAATGCTGACAAGATTTGCTTTGAGATTCTCTACACGCAACACATCATCAAGCTTTGGAAACCCTTTAACATTAAGTGTTCCTTTGCACACAACTTTTTACTCCATCAACAAATGAGACATTTTCTCTTCCAACTTCTTGATAGTTGATCAATACACTCCTATCACCAGTCATATGTCTTGAACATCCACTATCAAAATACTAAAAATCTGTAGTACAAGCTCTTAAGGATGTTAGTGAAACATAAGCTTTAAGATTTAACTTTCTTACCCATGAAGTTTTAGATTTTCTGATATTCAAATCAACTCTAGGTCTAGGTGTGTTTCTTGGTTGCCCCGAGTAATTAAAGAACATGACCTTTTTTATTTATCTCATCAATTTATAACAATTAGGTCTTATATGTCCTCTAGAATTACAGAAATGACAGATAGGTACAAAACTTTCATACTTACCTTGATGACTTGAAGAAGCATCTTGAACACTTTTACCTTTCTGATGGAAGGTTGCCTTAATTGCTCGTGGAGATGCCTTTGATATCAAAGAATTTGAGTGAGTGGCTTTAATAAAGGTTCATTGAGTGTTGGAATCACTTTCATGTTAATAACCAAGACTACGATGATCTGAACTAGACTTCCCAATGGATAATATGTGATCCAGTTTCTCAGTTTTAGAATTCATCATTTTAAGAGATTTCTTGGCATTTTCCAATTCTCTACACACAGAAAACAACTCATTATCTTTATCAGAAATCAAAGACTGTAAATGGCTTACCTCGCCTTCTAATTTGGTCTTGTCTGCAAGAAGGTTAGTGAGCTGAGTAAGCAAAATCTTATTCTCTCTGCATGATTCTTTATGTTTTTCAAACATCTTCTTGTAGAACTTAAGAGTAGGGGCAATATCCTTGACATTGAGATTATCAAGGTCATCATCAGAATTAACATGAGCAATGAGAGCATTAGAATAAGAAGCACATATCAACTGATCAACTGCAACAAATTCCCTTGATTTCAGTTCATGATATTCTTTTGCCAGTTTATAGTGCACAACAAGTCCTCCAACAAGATCATCTTCATCAACACTAGATGAGTCATCATCACTCCAAGTAGTTTGCATGGCTTTCTTTTTCATAAGTGTATTCGCATAATGAACTTGGATATGTCCAATACCACCACATTCTCTGCATTTAACACCCTCATATTGATTAGTATCAGAAGATTTAAAACTAAGGTTAAATGTACCTTTCAGAGTAGTTAGTGTAACAGAATTCGTAGACTTCTTTGATTTGTTGAAATTATTTTTCTTTATGAACTTCTTGAAGTTCTTTGTAAGGAATGCAATTGCATCCTCATCATCATCATCATTACTGGCTATCTTAGCCGGTTTCTAAATCTCAACCTAGAAAGCAACACTTTTCTCTTTTCTAGAATGTAAGTTCAGATCGTTAGTCTCATAAACCATTAATTTCCCTATCAATGAACTCCTATTCATAGTAGAAATGTCAATATGCTATTCAATAGCTAAAACTTTAGGATGATATCTAGGATGCACAGCTCTAAGAATTTTCTTATAAATTTCTTCTTCATTAAGAGTTTTACCAAGAGCATAAAAATGATTTACCATAGCAAGCAATTTAAAATTAAATTCAGCAATATTTTCATGCTCTTTCATTTTTAAGTTCTCAAAATCAGTTGTAAGCTTTTGAATTTTAGAACGTTTTACTGTATTGTCACCTTCAAATGTCTCTTGAATATCCCATGCATCCTTTGAAGTTGTGCAAGTTGAGATCAGTTGATGCTGGTACATGTCAACACCATTAACAATAGAATTAAGTCCCTTGCTGTTGTAGCTTACATTGTTAAGTTCATCAGCCGTTCATTTGTTCATCAGTTTGGGGTTGACAACATCATTTATTATCATAGTTGGTGCAGTGTATCCAGTAAGTACCATTCTCCGGACTCTTTCATCAATTGAGGTTAGTAAGATCCACATCCTCTGCTTTCAATAAGCATAATTTGTCCCATCAAGAAGTGGGGGATAGGAAAGAGAACTACCTTCTCTTTGCAGATTCATTCTTACAAAACAAATAGATCTAGGATCCCAAAAATCTCGCCAAAGAATATTAGTGCCCGCTCTGATACCAATTGTAAGGAATCAGATCTATCTTAAATAGATGTAGGCAATATTAAAATCTTAAAATTAATTAATTAATGACATAATGAATTAAATTCCTTAATAAAGCAAAGCCTAAGAAAATCTCCACTATAATTATCCTTATTATATTAAAACACAAAATTAATTTTTGGAAAATATTGTTCACATTTCTTGTTCATTAGTACTATCCACGTGTCCTTTGTTCACAGGTTAATGTTCATCCGCATCAAAAATATTAATTTTACCAAAAATAATAAATTACAGAATTTAAAAGACACGGATATTTTTACGTGGTTCGGATTAATCAATCCTACATCCATGAGGCGACGCCTAGATGAAAAGTAATTCACTAAGTTGAGATGTTACAACCTATGGATTTACCAAACTTAAGACTCTCATTTACAGTTTATCACCATACAGCTTACTCAACCTTAGACTGAATCTGTTTCTCTTGAATAACCGCTACCCTTCTTGATCCACGATCCTCAAGGCACTTTGCAAAGTGATCAACAGCGATTCTTCAGTTCTTCAATGTCTAGTGATCCAAATTCACATAGACTCTCCGCAGAGATGAACAAAAATAGTCTCGTTACAGTACTTGAATATAAACGACAATATAAATAAATCAACACAACCTCATGCGCCACATATGGCTTTTCTGCTTTATGCTCTGTGTTGTGCGTAACCGGTCAATTGTGAATCACCTCTCTTTATATAGGCACTTGGGTTTCACAAAAATAGCAAGTCTTAAAAGACTTAGATTCTTTCCAGATAAGAAATTCTTTCCTCTTATAATTCCTATGAACCAGAATATGAATAAATATGATATTCTTGCCTTGCTTGTCTCCCAAGGAATATCTAGAGCATTAATAAATTTTCTGTTTGAAGTTATTCTTGCCTTGCTTGTCTCCCAAGGAATATCTAGAGCATTAATAAATAAATCCTACACGCCAATTATAGAATCCCACCATTAATTGACTTGCTAAATTAGACATCTAATTAAACTATGAAACAAAATATTCTTAATAAATTGGAATTTCACTAAAATAGGGAATTAATAAATTAATTCCTAGTTACAAGATATGCAATTAATAAAATTCCAATTTAACTAGAGTTGCCATAAGATGCCAACTCTATAAATAATGGACCTAAAATAAATGAACAAGTTTCATGTTACAAATCTTTCAGTAAAAATCAAGTGTCTTTTATTTGCTCTTAACGAATGTTTTCTATAAAGAATAGAATCAGACTCTAGAGTAAAACAATAGTTTTTAGAAAAACTTAAAGCCTTGAAAAAGGATCTTTGAGTGCCCAGTTTTTCTCCTAAAGTACTATTTTAGCCGAAGAATAGGCATTTTAGGGAAGAAGGAGCTCTGTGTTGGGATTTCCATGCCCCTAAAAGGAAGAAGGTTTTTCTAAAAAACTCTAGCTTTAATCGAAATGTTTAATTTAAAACTTAAGAAAACAACTTTTAGAAATCTTCCAAAGGACACAATTTTGGTTAGTATTTGTGACAAAACATCTTGTTATCCAGCCAATTTAAAAGAAGTTTATAAAAGAATTGGAGATTATCTAAGAGAGAAGAACAACTGTTTATAGGAATTTTTAATCAAAAAGTTAGCTTGCATGCCTTTAGACAATTATGCTTGTTTTACTTTACAGCATTGTTCTATTGAAGCATTTAGTGAATATATTAAACAAGTTGATAATCTAGGAAGATTAGCTATGATAGGAAGTCATATAACCTGTAATATTAAACTTAGAATTATTGCTAATAGAAGGATAGAAGTAGCATTCAACCAACGATATAATACAAGAAATAATATAGAAAACACCAATCCAGAATGATTAATATAGAAGAAACTATAATTAGAAATATTATAAGCAGCCCATCTCTAGCATTATTTACATTCCGCTGTTCTCAACTTAGTAGATGTGTGTTAGTAAAAGTATTAGATTATCCTAAAAATAAACATAGAGTAATGCATAGAGGAATCCGAATCACATGAATCCAAATTCAAGTAGTTAAGGGATTAATAGGAGAAGTCTAAAATATAAGGGTAGAAAAGTAAATTAGAAAAAGTATAGAGAGTTGTAAGATATAAAATTCTGTCTTCGTTCTGTATTGATTCGGGCCAAATATCACTGCCCTTTTAAGTTTTTCATCATTTGGTTTATATGAAGATGGAAAATGGACTCTTTTCTTTCATGCATTCTTCTTTTAGTTTTTGTGGTGTTGACTGATCCGTGCTTGTTAGAAAAGAAAAAATCACTAATTTGAAAAAGATATTGCTCTATGCTTTGTCGTTGAAGGCTAGCTGTAGCTGATGCTTTCTTGCCTTCGCAGTACAGTCAACTCTCAAAAGTTTTTCCACAGACATTAATGGGTAAAATTGACCTCTACTTTTCCACAAACATTAATGGATAATATCGATCGGTCATTTCCCTATGGATATTTTGAAATCCATATACTTTTCTTTTAGCTCTTATGGACTAACTAAAAATTAGCACAAACTTTTAAGCAAAACAAATTAATTTACCCATCATAGAGACTATGATCAGTTTACAAAATAATGTTTTAATTAAGGACCTCTTAAGTTAATAAGTTAGGAGATAAATTAAAAAACAAGAAAAATACATTTTAATATATTACATGATAAAATATCTTTGTATTAGAGTATGTGTTTTACTTATTTTTTTGTTTATCCCTTAACTTAATAATTTAATAGAATCCTTATTAGATAATGACTCTAATTTTGATTATGTAAAAGATTAATTGACTGACAAGTTGCGTACATAAAATAACAAACAAACTTATGACGTAAAACATAAACCATAACAGGTCGTATATTTGTATAAAAAATATATAAATGATGGAAAAGATTTGTCTGTTGCAAAATAAAAAATCTAAAATTTATTAAAAAGATAAAAAAAAATTATTTTCTTATTTAATTTTTTTCAATTTATTTTTTATTTATAAAATTGATTGGTGAATCAATGTAGTCCTTTTCTATAGTTAGGGGAAAAAAGCATACATCAATAATTTATTGACTTACGGACTTATATACAATAAAAAAAAGGATCTCTCTAAGTTACACTCCGTGTAAGTTACTTTAATTTTGTCTTTTATGAGCAAAATTTCATAGATGTCCTTTATTTAGTTAAAAATCTTATGGATGATAATTTCTTCTATTATCATATCTACACCTATTTTTTATTCTTTCTAGTATTTTTACTATCTCTTTATACAACTATAAACGATTATCAAATTCATATAAATCTATAAATGTTCCGTATACATGTTCACCCATGTTTATTAAGGCTGTACTTTCTTGTTCTACTAGGTGGATTTTCTGGTTTAATAAATCTATGTATATGTCTATTCTGTTTTCCCATCCAAAGATATGGTTTATACATGAACATAATTCTTGTATTCTATTTCATGATTGTTGAACTAAAAATTGTTAGTGAGAGTTATTCATAATGTTTCTTGTTTATACCAACATATTAAGAATTTTATCAGTTCATCTATAAATTTCATTCTTTTTTCTAATACTATTTCGTTTTCATTTGTATTAGTATTAAATCTTTCTCTCATTTCTTGCATTATTTCTAAGTTAGTATTTCTTATATGATTTTTACTTACTTTCTTTTATTTCTCTAATTAGATTCTTAATTTCATCTCTATTTTCTATTTTTAATATTTTCTATTTCATCTCTATCATTTTGTCTATGATACCATGTGGCTCGATACCATCGGGGTGCGGCCTAGCCTTTTGTTAAAAATTTCTAAAATTACAAACATTAAATTATAAATATTACAAAATATATGTGTAATTATAAAACTAATAAACCATCTTCATCAGATACTGTAAATTGTTCTATTATACACATTATGTCTTCTATTCCTCTATTTACAATGTTTAAAGTGATATATTCTAATAATCTTTTTTGTTCTATTTCATGAATTATTTTTCTTTTAATTTCATTTGGTAGATTAAAATTTACTATTGCACTTAATTCTTCCTTTTTTACTAAATCTTTTTTTATCAAATAACATGCTAGTATATTTATATGAATTACAATTCATTCCAATCATCATTTTATTATTACCATATTGGATCTTAGTTTTTTCATCTATCCATTTAATTTTATTCATTCCCATTTTATTACATAAGTTATAATGAAATTCTTCCATAACCTTTTTTATTTGATACGTGACTTGTTATGCCAGAGGTGCAGAGGGTACTACTGTCCATTTGGAATCAGCTACCCAATTTATGTTACTGGTTTCCCGTCTATATACCAGATCAAACAAAGTTATCACGGTTTATTAGAAATTCTAAATAATCTTTTATTGATTTTATTATTCTTCTTTCTACTAATAGTTCTAGTTGATTTACAAATCTTTAATCTGTTATTTCTGGGTCTAAGTATATTTTTCTTGAATTTTATTGTCTAATTCATTAACCATTATTTGTAGTTCATTTATGTTTTCAAAATTTATACTTTCAATTGTTCTTATCAATTATTCTGCTTTCTCCATGATAGAAATAAATCTCCTCCTCAATAAAATACTGTCATCAACAATCTCCACCAAAGATATAAGATCAGAATTATTACCTTATTTCAAATCTTCTAGAACTTCAACAAATCTACGTCTTTTTCTCTTCAGCTGGTCACCTTTTCTCTGTTGCTATGCCTGCCTTCAAACGCCTTCCACAGCCACCAACGGCAAACCCGTGCTATGCAGGGCAAGATTACTATGTGCTGTTGAGACTCTAGACGTAGATCTATTGTATTCTAATTGATTTTTATAAGGTTTCCTTTCTTATTCTGAGGGATTGATTGTTTCTGATTTCTTTAATGATTTGGAGAATGAGATTTTTGTTTCATGATTCAGAGAGATTTTTGAAGAATTCTTTTGAAGTATGAAAAAAATGATCTGATTTGGCTCTGCCTCCTCAGTGATTTCTTATTTCTTTATATAATACTTGATTACATCATTGTATGCGTCACCTTTGTATATGACTGGCTTACATTATTGTTGCCGACACTTTCATCGTGGCCGACACCCTTTAAAAAAAACAAGATTACATCTTGACTACTTTTACGTTATGTGGCCGACACCATTATTTTGATGCCGAGATACCATGGCTTTATTAAAGTAAATACAATGATTTTGCTTTATTTTATTTCCATGAGGGCAGCCGCTTTGTTGTAGGGTTGCTTGGCTCATTTGGAAAGTTCATTGTGCTTATCTCGTTTATGAGATCTAATAGTAGCTTGGATGGTGTTCCCACATCTTCTACTCGTTAGCGAGGATGTGATTACGGAATTGTACAATTGTCCTGTAGTATCTTTTATACAGGTCTTTTGCGACGCTCCAAATGGCCTTTATTCCCCGAGCTCTTCGAGTTCTGATCCATGCTTTATTGAAATGAGGAACAGTGGTGTATTCTGTTGCTACTTCCATTTGCACATTTCTTGTTATATGGCCTATTGTGATCATGTAGAAAGCTTGGTACTCGACCCCATTGGTATACTCAGGGCTTATTGTATAGAATTTTAAGTATCTTGGCTTTTTTCTAACGAACCATGAAACTTCTTTTATCAACAAGTCGTCAAAGCTTGCTAGTTCTTCTAATTCTATTCTCAGGTAAATCATGTCTAGATATCCATATCGGGCTAGCTTTCTTATTACTAAAGGATCTGTCCCTTTTATTGCAATCATTTTAGGGTACATATTTTTCCCGGATGATTTGAGGATGGTTTCTTTATGTTGAATTGTGGAATATACCCATGTGGTGAACTGTTTATAGTCTTCTTCTTTTGGGTTTAAAGGTTTTTCATCATCTTTAGATGAGAATTGGTTATGGTAAATGTTTTCTTTGGAGAAAGGTTTTCTAGGTTAGCTGTTATGTTTATTACCAGAGTGGAAGGCTTTGTATAAGGTGGTTCTATTGGATCGTAGCTTGGGTTTTCCTCTATTGGGTCACTGAGTGGTTTTATAAGTCCACTACTACTTCCACCTGCTGCTGGGCTGTGATTTATGTCTAGCCCATTTATATAATCCTTCACATAGGATTCTAATATGTTTATTTCTTTTTCGTGGGATTCTATTACTTCCTTCAAGTAATTTATTGCATCATACACATCAGATGCTTCAGCTTTAAGCCGATCTATTTCCACGAAAATCGCGGATATATATTTATTTCTTTCAGGATTCACGATCCAAACTCTATATTTCTGCTGAGAAAATCTGTCAAAAAATTGTTGGCTCTTTTTATGTGTACCACTTTAAAATTTAATAAGATAAATATGCTTGCCATCTATGTAATCTCCTATATTGTGATTCATTAGATAAGTTCTTATGTATTAAAGAACTAACTTGAGTATTATCAGTTTCTATAGTAAACCATTTTTGTAATAGAAATAACAAAAAATTTTTTATTCCTTTATAAATTGCTAATAAACCCTTTTCATGGACTGAGTAGTTTATTTGGGCTTTATTAAACGTTCCACTACTATATCTACATATTTCATTTAAATCAGTTTTAAGTATTGATCCCCAGTATAAATCAAAAGCATCTATTTGTACAATTAGATTAGCTTTCTCATCTGGTAATCTTAACTCGGGTAAATATTTACATTGACTTTTAAGTTCTTTAACTGCTTGTTTATGTTCTTCGTTCCAACCACTCGTATTATTTTTTCTTAATAATTTTTTAAGAATATTTCTCTTTTTAGATAAATTTTCTATAAAACCTTCTGCATAATTCAAACATCCTAAGAATTTTTGTATTCGTTGTTTATTTTCTAGTTTATTTGGGAAATCTGTTATTTTCTTTGCTATATGGTTTTGTAATTTTATTCCATTTTTGTCCAACACCATTCCTAAAAATTCTATTTTCTTGTGCTCGATTATTGCTTTCTTTCTTGATAATACAATTACTTCTTTTATACAGTTATTTGCAAATATTTTAAATGTGTTCTATGTTCCTCTAACGTATTTGAGGCTATTAGTATATCATCTGTGTAGACTACTATGTGATTATGGTCTTTGAATATTTTATCCATTCTCTTATGAAATATTTGTGGCACATTTTTTAATCCAAAAGGCATTACTAACCATTAATAATTTTCTTGTGGAGTACTAAAAGCGTATATGGTATACTATCTTTTTCCATTTTTATTTGCCAAAATCCGGACTTACAATCACATTTAGAATAATAGTTTTTTCTTTTTATGAGATTTATTAATATTTCCTTATTTGGTAGAAAATATCCATCAAATTTTGTGTATTTATTTAATTCTTTATAATTTATTACCATTCTAGCCTTTCCTCTAATCATTCAAACTCTCTTTTCATTACCATAAAAGGTGAGCTATTATGAGGGCTATTACTTGGCTGTATAAGATTCAATTTTAGTAATTTTTTTATTTGAATTTTAAATTCTTCTTTATCTTCCATTGTATACATCATAGGTTTTACGCTAATTATTCGTTCTTCTAATAATTCTATTTTTGCTTTAAGGTGATGTCGGCTTCCATAATGCTAAAGGATTTTCATTATATACTTGTTACTATTGTTGTTTAATAGTTTCTAAATTTATGTTTTAATTATTTACTTTTTGTATCATATAATGTTTTTTATAATATAATATATCACCATATTTAAAAATTTGGTTGAACTTTAAAAGGTCGAAATTCGGGAGATACGAGAGAAAATTATTACAGGGTGTTTTTAAAGTAACTAAAAACAATGTTTGTTGGTAATATTGAAATTGTTGCAAAAAATCGTTACCTAAAAAGATATCACAGTCCATATAATTATATTGGTAGGCTTGTTTAATAGTAATATTTTTGCTACCTAAAAGTATTTCATAATTAGAGTTAAATGAGTGACGGTTTGTTTATCTCCAGTAATTTTGGTAATGTGAATATGGCCATCAGGTTTCCATTGGTTATATAAAAATTTTTTCATGATGGTTATTTCACTACCAGTATCTATTAGGGCACATGTATGGATAGATTTTTCTACAGTGTGTATTTGAATATATACAGATATAGGATATTTCATATATGCTTTATTTACCATTTTCTGCAAAAGACTTCATGTCCATTTAATTGTAATGTAATCCCATGCTTTTCTATTTTATAATATTCTAAATCTTCTAAGAAACTTTTTCCTAATATATGATTATTATTATTCATATTAGAATCTATAAAAAAAAGTTATTATAATTCTAATTCCTTCAATTATAATAGGAACTTTTACTTCTTTTTCACATACGTGTTTTTTACCATTAAAATCTATGTATTCATAGGCAACATCTTTTTGTTTTACTATTAATCCATTATTTTTGGCAGGATTTATGTGATTATGACTAGCTCCTGTGTCTATTATGATATAAGGACCTTTTATGTAATCTATCCCATTAAAATATTGGCCAAATATTTTCATTACTTTAGTGCTTGGCTTGGAAATCAATTGATTAGGTTATGTATATTCATGGTCCCTTCTTGAAGAATTATCTCTTATTAGAGTTTTTTCCTTAAAACTTATTGGGATTATTGAGGATTCTTTACTTTACGAATTTATTATTTCTTTTTTGTCGTCAATACTTAGTCTATAATTTGTTGGTATCTTGAGTTCTTGTATCATTGGTTCTATAAGTGTTGCAATCTCTTCACATTCCTTATTAATTTCTGTTAATGGTTTGTCATTATATATTTCTTCATAATTAGAGTTGCAAAAGCTATATAATGCAGAATAATGAAAAGTCATTAATCTATTTCCTTCTTTCATCAAATTATCTTTTTAATAATTTAAAATAGAGACTTAAGGTTTCTTCTATATTTTTATCTTTTATGTGAACACAATATCTTGGGTAACAAGTAAATAATAGTTTGGTATAGCATAAATTTCCTTCTATTGTCCCTAAATGTCCTATTCTAGGATCATGAAACCTCTGATCATGTAAAGATAATATTATTGGACTATCTATTCCTTCTTTAAATAATGATTTTACCAAAATTTGTATTTCTGCTAAGTAAACATATTGTATTTTTCCTCTTATTGATTCCTTCTTTATTTTTTTAAGAGCTAAATCTATTGCTCTTTTAGTTAATAGGCTTAATCTTATATTTCCTTCAGCTTGAGTTATAGTTATTGCTTTTTCTTGTTCATAATATTCATGTAATACTATCTTCTTTCTTTTAAATGCATCCCTCAATCTATGTAAGATTCCATAATCTGTTTTTCTAATTTTGCTTTTAAAAGTTTATTATATTTTCTTTGTTAAATGTTACTACTAAGCTATATCCCTTTATATTTTCCTCTTTTTCTATTTCATTTTATTTCGACAATATGTTCTTCCTTGATGTTATCTAATTCTTTTTTCTTTATTTTGATTCATCTTTTATTTCATTTTCGACATATATATTTCTTTTCCTTCGTAATTTAATAAATTATCTATTAATTCTAATTAGGTCTTTTAAAATTCTAACTTTCTTTTTAGTACATTCTGTGCTTAGATGTCCTATTTCTCCACACAATTCCCACATTTACATTTATTTTTATCGAAAGTTCTATTTTTTTTATATCGCCTTTTGTAATAGCTTCTATTAGGTTTTATATACTTTTTCTTAAAGTGTTTATATTTTTTTCTACTTTCTTTTGCTTAGTTTTTTATAATTCTTATTTCTTTTGTATGTGTAATTGACTTGTCACGTTGTGTTGGAATTTCAGTTTTTATGACAACATATATCTCTGCAGTTGGTCTACTCCTTTTTATCAAGTTTCTTTGCATGCATATTTAAGCTTAATCTAAAGATTTAAAAAATTAATTCTAGAGCACAGGGTTTACGGCATATGGTTTAC
>JASUUF010000198.1:0-101600 GCA_030449835.1 Clausena lansium
ATTTTGTTTATGTTAACTTGGAACAATATGTATGTAAATATTGTTTATGATATTAGCAATATATAATAACAGAATAATTGAAATATTTTTAAATTGCATTGTAGCTTTTTAAAATATTTAATCAATAAATGATTTTATTAGGGTACTAAAAAAATTATGGGCTATTGGTAATTGAAAAAAAAAACAAATTAATTATTTTAAAATAAAATAATAATCTTGACCCAAATTCAAAAAAATTAATGAGCATAAAATGTTGCAAGCTATTGATAAACATCTATCACTGATATGTGACGGAATTATAATGTTGTGTAAGCATAAAATTTACTTGCCATGTCAGATGCCATGTAAGTAAAGAATTATAACACAAGAGAAATGCTGAAGAGCACGAATTTGCCAAGAGAACACTGAGAGAAACGACAATCTACAACGTCGTTTTGTCTCAACATTCGTGCTCTTCAGCTTTTTAAGACTAGCGCATTTTAACATGGCAGCACTCTTTTAATATTTAAAAACTAAAAAGTTGAGACTGCGCGTCTGGCTTTTGTTCATTAGCCTCTCTTCTTTCACCTTCTTTATTGCTCTTATCAATGGGACTAATACATGCTTTTGATCTTTAAGCAACCGCAAGAACTGTTCCCATTTTTTACAAAAAACAAGCAGAACATAGCATATTGCAAATGATCAACCAGGCTAACGGGAGCATCTCTGGTTTTGGACTGAGACTTGAACCGTTCCAAGAGAATTTCTAGAACCCGCTTGCGGGCATGGCTGTAAGATCTCAGACGCGAGGGATGCATGATCTCCGTAGTGAGATTACGGCGAAGGACTAGCCAAGTGGGGCCGTAAAAAGCCGAGCTGATGTTATGTTGGTTGCTGCTAAAGATTTTGTTGAGGGTAAGAGCCTCAGGGCGGTCGGCGAAGACGGCGCCGTTCTGGACCAAGTCGTTGTGGGCAAGTGAGTGATCGGCGATGAAGATAATGGGGCAAGAGCCGATACAAAGAGTGACTATGGGGCCAAGCTTGCAGTGAAGGTTTATGAGGATCGGTTCGATTTTCGTGAGAGATTTACGAAGCCAGTGAAGGTTGCCGATGAAGCAACAAGGCCTGGAGGAAGATTGGGTTTGCTGTTGGGGAAGATGATAAGGTTGATGAAGGCTTTGAGGAGGGCAGCAATGGAGATTGAGATTAGGATAATGACTCATCGTACGTAAATCCCAAGAGTATGAGTTTGTAATTTCGTGTTGAGCATAACACATTAAAATTATGCTTGTTGACAATTCTTTGATAGAAATATTGTCACTAATTAGTAAATTTTCTGTCACTATATTCTTACAAGAGCTTTTTTGACAGAATAAAATTATGTCAGTAACATGATTTGTAACAAAATTATTCTGTCAGAAAAACTAAGTTTTGTAGTGTTGGGCTCTATTCGGAATTATGGTTGGACATTAGTTATAGTTTAAAAGGCTACACAATTAAAGTGTTTGGTAAGCAACACTAATTCTTTACGTAGGTAGAGTAGTTAAATTTAATTTGATTTTATATTTATACGATGAAAAATATATTATATCTTCACTAATTTTTTAAAAAAATTATATTTACCACATATTATTAACTCTTATTTTATAATTATAATTTTTTTAACACATGACAATTGTAGGCTCAAAAGATACGATAATAAACATGACTTCAATTTAATTAAGGCCTCAACCTGAATTGACCCGATCAAGTCTGGAATTATACAACTGAAATGAACCCAATTACAATTTTGAAACCGAGCCCAAACTAGTTCGGAATAATTTGCCCAACCCTAAATCTTGAATCGAAACTTCAACATTTATTATTGAAAGTTTGTGAAAGAATTATGAGAAGAAAACTACTAATTTATTGTTGATGGAGCCGGTTTAGCAATTATGACAGATTCTATATGACTAATTAATTATGATAACTTTTATGAATATTTTATGTAATGCACGTGTTTGTGGTACTAATAAGTCGCCAAATCGTGGCTTATAAATTAGAAGCAGCCAGCTGCTTGCTTTATTAAACTGCATCTGCTTGGATTCGGTTTGTTTATAAAATGGAATCGACAGCTGCCTGCAAAATTGAATCATTTTGCAAAACCGAAAGCGATGGAGTGGAGCGGAAACGGAAAAGAGAAAAATAGCGAAAATCTGAGAGTCAGAAAGAAGAAATTGAAATTAAAATAAAAGTAAGGAATTGAGAGTGACAGAAAAAAGGATTCGACATTGTTGATGCCGAAAAACGACCTCAACAGCTGAATTTATTTTATTGGGTGAACAGCACGAATCAAAGTTCAGACGTCGATCTGACCACAAAATTTTACACCTGCCAACCACAAAAACAAGGTTAGGACACGCCAGTGGGGGTTCCGGCGTAAATCCTTTGATTCTTAAGTTAGATATTTAATTTATAAAGAGTAAAAATAATGAAAAAGGAGGGATTGAATATGAATCAAAGTTAAGGAATTCTCAGGTGGTGGCCCATCTTGTAGAAAGTAGAAAAGATCTTTAAGACTTAGTCGTTTTTTGTTAAATTTGCCAACCCCCTCATCTAATGCCCTCTTCAATTTAAATAGGTTTTAAATTAAACGGTTACCTCAATTAATCCAACCAACTCCCCATGTTGTGGGCTGTTACCTCGTTTTCAATCCATTTCCTAGGCTGTGGGTGGTTATCAACAGTTATACGCAACTTGAGGGTGGTTGAGGAAGTACTGGCACGTAACTTTCCTATAAAATAGGCCACGTATATCAAGTTGACTTCCAGGTCGAACTACTTCAGGTCACAATTATAAAACCAGGTCGCTAACATAGGCTCCAGGTCGTACTTATAAAATTAGATCATTAACATAAAACTTCAGGTCGTACTTATAAAACCAGGTCGCCAACATAGGCTCCAGGTCGTACTTATAAGGTCAGCTTAACGGTAGTAGGTTTTGGGCGGGTTAAGGTCGTCTATACTCCTTGGTACTATCAGAAAAATCCAACCCGAACAGACATTTAATTTGTATTTAGTGAAAAGGAAGATTACAGATTTATAAAGTGGAAGATTACAGATTTAAAGTTTGAGCAGTGATATTACATAGTTTTGTGATACATACAAGTTTTTTTAATCAGTTTTTCAACAATATATTTTTGAATTCTATACTTTGGAGATATCCATTCAGCTAAAAATAATTTATTTTAAAGCATAGCGGCAACAAGCATCTAGCTTGATAACTAATTTCAAAAGTCTCAATTTACTCAAAACGGTTTACGCCAAGTTGATGACTCCATAGAAAGAATTTATGGTTGTAGAACCCGCCAAAAATATCTCTTGCTATACATACCAAACCGTTGCAAGAGCCTACAATATCAATGTCATCATAATGTGGAGGAAAATCAAAGTCTATCAAAGAAACCCTAATCTAATCCTATGTTCTACTGCCCAAAGTAAGCTTTTTTTTTTAAACAACCTGGTCGGGTTCATCAATGCGGTTCAGTTTTCAAATCAACTTGCATTGACCTGATCAGGTTTAAAACACCAAACGATCACTTTGGAACCGAGCGCATATATATGAAATTTAGATTTGCTTAAAAAAATTGAAACTGAATTTATATACAACAAAATAAATCAAAATGCATACATATGACCAGGTCATATGACCATTCAAAAGAGACCCTTGTGGTGGGTGACCTGGGTGTGGTGGTAAGCATTACATTTGTTAAGTCCGTTATTTATAGAGTTAGCATCTTAGGCAAGTCTAGTTAAATTGAAAATTTATTTATTGCATATCTTGTAATAGAGATTAATTTATTAATTCCCTAATTCAATAAGATTCCAAATTATTAGGAATATTTGTTTCCTCATTAAGAATATTTGTTTCCTAGTTTAATTAGGTGTCTGATTTAGAAAATCAATTAATAGTGGAATTCTATAATTGGTGAGTAGGATTTATTTAGAGCAGAAGTTGGTTCAAACAGGAAATTTATTAATGCTCTAAATGTTCCTTGGGAGACAAGCAAGGTAAGAATATCAGATTTATTCATATTCTGGTTCATAGGAATTATAAGAGGAAAAAATTTCTTATTTGGAGAGAATCTAAGTCTTTTAAGACTTGTTATTTTTGTGAAACCCTAGTGCCTATATAAAGAGAGATGATTCACAATTGAATGGTTACGCACAACACAGAGCATAAAGCAAAGAAGCATTAAGTTGTGTGATTTATATTGTCTTTTATATTAAAGTCTTGTAACGAGATTATTTTTGTTCATCTCTCTGCGAAAGTATGTGGATCTTGGATTACTAGACATTGAAGATTTGAAGAATCGCTATTGATCACTTTGCGAAGTGCCTTGAGGATCGTGGATCAAGAAGGGTAGCGGTTATTCAAGAGAAGCAGATTCAGTCTAAGGTTGAGTAAGCTTGTACGATGAGGAACTTAAGTGAGAGTCTTAAGTTTGGTAAATCCATAAGTTGTAACATCTCAACTTAGTGAATTGCTTTTCATAGGGGCATGGCCTAGTGGATGTAGGATTGATTAATCCGAACTACGTAAAAATCTCCGTGTCTTTTAATTTCTGTAATTTATTATTTTTTTAGCAAAATTAATATTTTTAATGCAGATAAACAGTAATCTGTGAACAATGATGTGTGAACAGTATTTTATAAATAGTAACTATGAACAGTATTTTTCAGAAATTAATTTAGTTTAATTAATTTTGTGTTTTTAATATAATAAGGATAATTATAGTGAAGATTTTCTTAGACTTTGCTTTATTAAAAAATTTAATTAATTAAGTCATGACTTAATTAATTTTTAAGAATTTAATATTACTTACATCTATTTAAAAATATTTAAATTCCTTACAACGACATCCAAGGGTAACAGTTGCATTTCATCTCCCTCAAAGAATCTGTTTTAGTTTCCAAAATTTTTATTGTACCCATAGTCACCAGACTTCGAGCAGAAACCATAACCTTGTAGTCATTAATAGATGAATCGTAATTGAAACCCCACACAATTATGTCCTCGTTGCTGCAGCACAATGAATGATCAGGTAAATCTCTTATATCTACTAGTAGATGCGTTCCATAAAATGAATTTTCTGTTGGTGGTTTTGTAATCCTTAAGAGAGACACATACCACACCGTTGCAAGAGCCTACAATAGCAATAGTTGTACTAGTATTTATTTTCATCAGGACATGAGGGAAAATCAAGGTCTATCAACACACCTTGGTCAGTTAAAGATGTTTTTGAACAGTCCAATGATTGTAGAGGCTAGCATGTCAGCGAAGATGGGATTGCAAATCTATCAGAGACAGCAATGCCTTGCATACGTACCCATTTAACCCGCGCAAAAGACTTGACAGGCAACCGTGAAAATATATATCTCAAGCACGATTTCACAAGACGATCCAACACCCTTTAATTTCTTTCTACAAGTACTTAACTAATTCAGTGAATGGGTGTCGAGTCTATATAATTATTACTATTATTACTTCATTTTGTTTATAGATACAGTAAAATCTTGATAAACTAATAGCTGTGGGACTATGAAAAATCTATTAATTTAGTAAATATTAATATATTGATAAATTATTAATTATTAATTTATAAAAATAATATCACGCTTGTAATATAATTTTTATTATGTATCAAGGTAGTAGAAGTAGAGAATGTAATGATTTTGTCAAAGTATATGATACGATTCTCATTTAATCTTAACTAAGTGAATCAGTTACTTAATAATTTTTTGGCTGGATTGCATGGTTGAATCACGATTTCAAGCACTTAATAACACACCAAAACTTCTTTCACTTTAGCATTACAAAAAGTTGGATGAAATTCAAGTCAAAATCAATTTCAGGATGAAGCGAGCAACATTAATGAAAACTTATTTTATAAAAGCTTCCTATACATATCATATATATTTTGTTTCAAATTGTTTAATTATTAATTCATATATTAATTATGTACTGTAGAAAAAAATGAGGTAGGATCCAAAAAGTTCATTATTTACTTGAGGTTATCAATTTTTCAAGTATTATTTTAACGAGATTTAATTGTGTATAGGGCGACAAGGCTAGACTAGTCTAAGAGGAATAGGTTTCATAACTCATAGGTCCGTCTCTATTTGCAATAATTAAAGCCCAACAGAAATCTTTATATAATTCAAGCCCAATGGAATTAATTCCTACATTGTTACAAATCAATTTCTTAACTATTAATTAAGAAATGCAAGTCTCACAAAATATATCAGTTGAGGAAAATTCTTCGCACAAAATAACTACACAAACTTTAATTTATTAAATTAATTTTTTTAATAGATTTTTGTTTTGACCGGGTGTTAGTAATAACTTAAAAATTATCTGGGTATTTGTCAAAGATCAGGCGGGAATGTGTGAGTAAATCCTCCAATCCGGGGGGCAAAGGAGACACCCCTTCAGAATGCAAGGCATGCCGAGACACGTTTGGGATGACCAAGAAAGAAAAGTTAAACGAGGGGTAATATGGACTTTTTAAAATGTTAAAGTGAGACTAAACGGACCCAAATAATAGTTTATACCTGTTAACTGTCGAGTACCGATAAAGATGACAATATAATCCGGATCCGGCCCGCATCCGAAAAGATCCGGAAGATCCGGATCCGAAAAAATCTGGATCCGCATATTTAAAAATACAGATGCCAAATAAGTAGATCCACACGGATCCAGATCCGGATCTGGATGCAAGGGCATCTGGAAAATTGGATATCCGAATCCGGATAAATTATATAATATATATATTAAATTAAAAAATATATATTACCATAAATTATATAATATATATATTAAATTAAAAAAATATATTACTTATATTGTGGTATTATAGATTTATGATATTATTGTAAGTTATTCATGTTAAATTGTTAATTCTTGAATTATGAATTTATATTTGGATTTTATTTAATATTATTAGGTAAATTGTTGAATTTATGTTGATTTTTTTTATTTTTAATTTATGCTGTAGTATTTTTAGTTGTAGATTTATGATGTTGTATGTTATGTTGAAATATTAATTGTTAATTGTTGAATTATAAATTTATAATTGGATTTTATTTATTATTATTAGTTAAAATATTAAATTTTTAAATTAAATTTTAAATTATTTAATTTCAAAATTACGGATCCGGATATCCGGAATATCCGCCCGCAATCCGGACGGATATTATCCGCATATTATTTTACGGATCCGGATGCGGATATAAAATAATTAATTCGGTTCTGGATCCGGATGTACCTGAAATTGCCATCCCTAAGTACCGAAGTCAAAATAATAAAAAATACAATCATGGTCCATGGAGGATTTAAATGAGGTACTTCTAAAGAGTCACTAAATTCCTTTTAATTAACTAACAAGAAGACTCAGATCATAAAAGTTCTTTTAGAATTAGAAAATAATTCTCTCCTTATTTTTTTTCCTCTTAATTCTCTTTATCTTTTAATGAATGGTCAAATGTATGATAATTAAATCAATTTTTTTACTTTATTATAATTAAACCAACACTTGACCGCTCATGGAAAAATTAGAAAGATTAAAAGGGAAAAAAATAAGGAGAGAATTCAAGTCCGAATTAGACCGTGCCAATGATGAAATCCATATCACTCCTCATACCAAGTCTTTTGCATCATTCATTTCTCCTCCAAAAAAAAAAAACTTGATTAATTTACGATACAAATTATATCATAGTGACGCATTATATAACACGCAACAATTTTTAAAAGTTTCTTAACGCTATTTGCTTAATTAATTTCATCAAAGGTGACGAATATTTAATATTCCATCAAATCATGCATCCGCGTCGGAGTCATCATAGTGATGGTACCAGCTTGAGTATAAATCATATGGACCCAAAGAAGCAGTCTTCTGCAGGATTTTCGGAATGCTGTATTGCTTGCTAAGAGTTGGCTTTGGCAGGCTTTTCCCCTGCTTAAGGCTCCGTTTCTTTTTCACACTGGCTTCCTCTAGATCATCTTCATGATTATCATGATCATCGCCACGTGCACCCATCTCGATGCCATCTTTCACCTTGTGGGCCGATCTTTCTTTAACCGTGTCCATTGATTTTGTTGGTAACGTTGTCTTGTTCTTGTAAATCATGTAGAGAATCAACTGAGCTGAACCCAAGACAAAGCCTATGGAATTTGGCACCTGAAATTGTTTTGATTAATGTAAGAACCTGTACATAGCCAGTTGGTACAATATTAATTAACTGAGGATAAAGAAAATTAAAGAGACAACTTACTCCGATATAGATGTCTTTCACAAGCACTGAATAAACTGACCATACCCCAGCATTGAGAAATAGGAAAAATGAAAGCAAAAATGGCATATACTTCACACTCTTTGTCCTTATCACCGTTGTCTGTCAAATTTGAAATTGAAGCATTAAGATTTCTCATACTATAACATTTTAAGGATTCTCCCGTGATTTGAACTTTTACTGAATACATACAAACTACTAATTGGCGTAGTAATAATTAATATAGAATATAATGCAGGTACTTAATTTGGATCATGACTCATGAGAAGATTCTAAAAACAATTTTGGAAATGACAGTGTTAAGATACTGAAGCTATCTAGCTAGCTTACCATGACTGCCAGAGGAGATGCATACATGCCAATGGTTAATGCAGCACATAAGATTCCAACAAAAGTAAGCCGCAAATTTCCATGCATAGCTAGAAGTGTTATTGCAATCACTGCCCCAAGGAAGCCAACATCTAATATTGCTACAAGTTTCGCCGTCCTAACCTGAAAATCACAAGAATCAGTGAGTAGTTTGCAATTTCATCCATCTCTCATTACAATTTTAGGGAAGAATTAGTGAACACTGAAGTGTGATTATTGATAGTTGTAATCATATCAACTTTGTGATAGTACGGTTCAAAAAAAATTTGAACGTAAAAATTAATGATCAAATTTACTTCTAAATTTTTTTTAAAAAAAATCGTCATTCACAATACATATGAGAATTGAGAGGACTTAAATTCTTTGATCTCAAAAATAAAGTAATGAGGTGCCTACCCACTCCACTTAAGGAGTGGTTATCAGAAATATATCTTAATGTCCCCTTTTTTTCAATTAAATTACTAATGATATACTAATACCGAAGGTATAAGTGAAAATTGAGTCAACATCATTATTAGGCCATGGTTCATAACTTTATTAATGTTTCTAGAAATAATCTTTTCATTTTATTTTAAGGCCACCAGAGTTTCTTCAATATGTGGATGTGGGGGACGGTGTGAGACTTTCCCATAAATGCAAAAACATGCAGCGTGAAAACAAAAGAAGGAACTATAATTGAATTGCGAGAGTCACCTTCTTATCCTTAGGAGCATAAATGAGATAGAGAGTAACATAAATGCATTGCAAAGCGGCACCGGCCCCATTGACTGTCGCAACAAGCAAACCACCTGGCTTCATAACACCATAGAATGTCCACAAACTTGTGCTCATTAGAGTTGTTATGTATGGAACCCCTTTGTAATTCTCTGTAGATTTCTTCTTCACGATTTGCCAAAATGTTTTTCTGGAAAAAGAATAATTACAGCCAAGTCAATTTTGTTCTAATTTATTATACAGATCAATATAAAGTGATTAAATTTGTCCTCATCAGCACCAGTGGTCTAGTGGTAGAATAGTACCCTGCCACGGTACAGACCCGGGTTCGATTCCCGGCTGGTGCATTAACTTTTTTCTTTTTTACAATTCAACAAAAATTCTTTAATAGGAACATTTTAGCTCTATATGCTGCAAAAAAAGGAAATTTGCAGTATTTCATTCAAAAAATAATTTACATTATGAAAAATTGATGTCCAGACATTTTAAAATATGATGACGAGATTAGATAATATTATCTAATTACAACTAAATAATATTATCCAACCTTAAAAACATACTATTAATATCCATATGCACTTATGTAGGCATAATTTGAATCCTTAGGATGACATATAGATTGAAGTGTAAAAATTTAAGAAAAAAAGAAAAAAAATGTTTTCATCACTACTGAAAAGTTTGTAAAAGATCCCGTTTCGTGTGGAGGATAATTAACCACATAAAAAGGAAGTGGGGACAGTGGACCTCCCAATACTTCAATTTAAAGAAATTATATTCATTGTCCTCTAATGATTTTTAATTTTGAAACTTTTCCACGTAAAAACCGAAAATAGTTACATCACTTTACCACTGTCAAAATCTTACCAAACAACCACAGTGTTTTGTAACTCACCTTCATTTTTCAGGATTTTCTTTGATATTAAGAAGATATAGAATCCAAAAATTTTCATAACCTGCTGCAAATTTGTTTTATAAATGTGGAGAAAATATATCTTGTAATTTTAACCTTTAGTACACAGAGAGTAGACCGGCAAGCTAGCTACTTTGAAGTTAAAAGCCATACACTTTCAGTTTATATTTCTTCTACTGATCTACAACTATTTTATATTCAAAAGAAACGATAAATCAAATATTGAATTTCGTGTGTGGTTAATTTTACTTACATGGGGGAAGCAAAAACCAGTATCGAAATTACATTGCCTGCATAAAATAATTAAAAATAAAATACCCATCAAAGATAACGAACAAAATTTCAACAAAATAAGCTTTACAAATATAAGAGATGATTAATGGGAAAAAGCTAATAAAATTATTACCAATAATACCAACGAAGAAGCTCAAGGTAGCCATGGAAGAAGAACTAGAAGAGAATAATGAGCTGAAGATGAAATTATGAAGCGGCCGCAAAGTGAGAGGTGCATGTGATGTTAAGGAGATCGACTACGTAGATATATATAATGTGTACATGTGGCGTATGATTGATGAAGGTTGTTCCCCATTATTCATCTATAAATGCACGTCAACCGTCAGGATTTTGCCACGTTTTACATTCGTGATCTTGTTGGTTTTGCATGATTGCATGTGGACCGACACTGTTTAATTTTGGGTTGACGTATTGTCTTCTCTTGACGTACTTTTGTGACCTCGAATTGTAGGTTTCGTTGTCATTGTTTGTTTTGTGTCAAAATCTTATTACAGGGAAAAAGCTTTCGGTTACGCAGAATGTTGTCTTATATAAACCTAA
Organism: Clausena lansium; assembly: GCA_030449835.1. Classification (NCBI taxonomy): domain Eukaryota; kingdom Viridiplantae; phylum Streptophyta; class Magnoliopsida; order Sapindales; family Rutaceae; genus Clausena; species Clausena lansium. The sequence continues at coordinate 11,137 of JASUUF010000198.1, forward strand.
TTTAAGGTACGAAACGATGAAAAAATCTTCTAAACAGAACCAACTCATTTTAATTTGTTTTCTGTTTGCAAATACATGCATCTACGTTTTTTATAATGATTTGGGTTTAATTTATTCATGCCTTTTCTTGCATTTGGGTTTATTTCTTCAATATGCATTTTGTTGCAGAAAAGAAGAAAAGAAGGGGAAGCTTTCGGATTTTAGTTCTCCTTTAACTTGATCTTCGATATTCCTTAAATAGCATGAAGTTTAAATCTACACCGTTTGAGAAGAGTTGCCTTTAAATAGTATGATAAAAGTTGAAAGCAGTGTTTTAAAAAATTTATAATAGAAATATTTGGATTGAATTGAAATTAATTGTTTGAAAACAGAAATATCTTTATAAATATGATAACGTATTAGTGAAATCACTTAAGATTTTCACTTTTGAGTAACGATGGAACATTAATATTGAGTTAAGTATAACATGACGTATTGTAATCTATTTCTTAAACAATACCTTCTTACACAAGCACTTGAAACAACTTTAAAAAATTTTGTGATCTCAAAAACATTTTGCATCATTTAACTCAAGATATGATTTAAAAAATTAAATTTATTTTTAAGCATTTATTAACTTTTTAATACTCAACGTTCTCAAATGTACTTGTAAGAAAATCCTTCCCAACACAAGTTAAGTAATTAAATTAAAATCAGGAAAAGGTCTAATTTACTCAAAATAATTTCAATGTGTAATCTAAAAAATAATTTAATTAATGTACGTTAAACATTCATTAAAAAAAAATGTTATCATCTCATGATCGTTTTATAATCTAAAATTCTCCAATGTACCCTTAAGACAGATGAGGAAGATAATCTATACCTTTCAACAAAGTTGATGCAATCTTTTACATTCTTATGGAGCCATCAAAGTTGACCATACGATTTAGTGAATAATTAAAAATCGATAGTGTAGGGTTAAGTCCCTTTCATACGCCACGGGGCATATTATTGTGTTGTTGGCTTGTTGCTTTTGAGATGGATTTAAAGTGTTTCTTATCTTGCTTTGGAGTTTGGACAAATTAATCAAGAAAGCCATCCTGAAACTATTGGGTAATAGTTGAACTTCAATTCATTGATATAACAACTCTACCCCCCATGATGCCAAATTGCCTTACAATTTTGTTTGCTAGTTCCTGAGCTAAAAATCATATTATCAGGATCTTCATCTTCTAACAAATCTTTACATATTGTTTAGAATATTTTTGTTTTCTTGTTGCTTTTGCCAACGCACATATCATCACAAAATTTTACCGAAAATGATGCATGACACTTGAGAACTCAATACTCTCTATCATATTTCGGTTATTCTTTGTTAAGTGGCGTTTTTAACACCCCTCTAAAATCCTTATAATATTCTTTTTAAATGTCATTTTTTAAAACACTATCAATTTAATTGCTAAGGTACAAATTCATATATTAAAATTAAGGGTTATTATCATTTCACTACTTTTAGAATTGTAAAATATCAAATGACTATAAAAAGTATTATTTTCTATCATTTTATTACTATAACTTTGCCAACCCCATTTTTTTTTTAAGAAAACTTTGCAAAACCTTTCATTTTACTACGTTTCGGTTAGAATCGTTAGTTGATCAGTTAGTTAACTTATAAAATACTAAATTTATCATTTATGGTAAAATACATAAATAAAAATATCAAATAATAGACATAAAATTATTGTTATGCTCTTACATTATTAAATAATAGTTTTAATCATGAATTTATGGATAGCTCTAAATTTATTATAATTATAAAAATAGTGAATTAACAATAATACCCTAGATATTTTTGGTGAAGAAAAGCACAATCTATTCTTAAAAAAAAAACACTTAAGTATGGAAGCGTTGATATTATATATAAGCTTTAATTTTTTTTTGAATAGATTGTGTGTTTTTTTTTTAAAAAGTATCCAAGGGTATTTTTACCAATTCATTACTTTTATAGTAATAATTAATTCAAGATTATTTTTAAATTTATGGTTAAAACTATTATTTAACAATTTAAGGACATAACATAATTTTTTGTCTATTATTTGATATCTCTATTTGTGTATTTTACTATAAAGGGTAAAATTAATATTTTACTAGTCAACTAACTGATAAAATTAATATTTTACTAGTCAGCTAACTGGTCAACTAATGATTTTAATGGAAAGGTAGTAAAATAAAATATTTTGGAAGGTTATAGTAGTAAAATGATAGGAAACAACAATTCTTATAGTCATTTGATATTTTATAATTATTGAAGTAGTGAAACGATAATAACCCTAAAATTATTCATCTTCCCACAAAATTTTATTCAAAAAAAGACATTTTTTTAATTGCATACAAATTCTAAAATATTAAATTTATATTTTTTATTATATATTTTTATATCTTCATAATTCTAAACTCTTATAATTTTCTTAAAAAATATTTTTCAATTAAAACTTAAAATTACAATATAAATATAAATTATGAAATGGAGTGGGTGTGAAAAGTTTGTTAAAAGATTTATCTGCATGTCTAATTGAATTTTCATTTAAAATAAGAAATTAATTAATTAATGCAATTTTTCAAGTAATTTCAATTAAAAAGGAATATTAACTATTAAGAAGCATTTTGAAGGGTGTCAAAAGGCATACTCTTCTTTGTTAATCTTGCTAGGCCCGTTCGTTTTTAGAGCCCAAATTTCAGGTTTGTAAAACTAGCAGACCGGCCCAACAAAAAACCGAATCGGATTCGTGTAAAGCTACGCGGGCCAACTCTATTTTGTTCCAAGGCTGCGCGTTCAAAACTGAAAAGCCTGTAATTTTTCAACTGTTGCAAAGAATCAGCAAAAAGTAACTCAAACAAGAAGAAGAGAGGCTTTAGATCGAACCCAAAACGCCATAATCCTCCTACTTCAATTTCTCAAGTTCTTTTTCTTTAACACAACAATGTTCAAAAAGTAATTTCTCTCTCTCTCTCTCTCTTTAATACCTAAAATGATGCATGTACTGATTTTTCTTTTTCTTTTTTAGGTATATGTGTAGTTCACTTCTGAGTTTTAGTTTGTCTTGTCATCTGTCATAAGAAAGATGCATAATTGCATTGACTATTTTTTTTCCTGTTTTTTAATGTTATTGTCACCTATTGATTTGCTTGCAAGAAAATAAAGGTTGAGTCTTGTTTAGTGAGATTAATTTTAGGTGGGCAATTTAGTTTTTAAGTGGGGTGCTTTAGAATATTTGAAAACATGCTTGGTAGTTGTGTGTAATGGTTTGTTTAACTGTAAGGTAGTTGCATGCTTATCATGTTTGTGGTGGTATTTCGTTTCTGTGATTTCTTTAATTTTCTATTTTTCATTTCTATCACATGTTGATTTTTTTGCTAGTAATGTTACATTTGGTTAGTGTTTTTGGAATTGGGAGAATTATATTTGTTGCTGGGGATTTGTTTACCATTTTATTAATGCTAATCCTACTGTTGAGTTAATTACCCTCACCTGCCTTGAATATATGCCAAATTCACACTGATTGGGTTTCTGTAACTATGGTGTATTGAGATATATCTATTATGGATCAATTCTCATATTTTTGTATACGAGAATCTTTATATGCATGCTAGAACTTTTATGATATGTGGTTTGTGTATGAGTAGTACACAATGAGTGAGGAGGCAAGAAAGTATATCGTGATGATATGTGTTGTCATCATTTACTAGGAGCAAATAGGCTATGGATGTGATATGTGTGAAATCCCTGATGGACATGATATGCTTGTTGTCAGTCGGGTCCTTTTAGTGTATATTTGTTTGAAGTTGGCTATTCTAAGATTTTGCTTGCTCTTATAACCATATGGTCTTTAATCTAGACATTTTTACTCCTTTGTGTTCATATATGCAGCACGAATTTCTATTTAACAAATATAATTGCTTCTGTTGGTAAGAATAATAACATGCTATGTATCATGTATATTCATGTATATTATTTTATCCTGTAGGTTTTCGACTGAAGAAGTGTCGGCACAGAACCAAGTCAAGGCATCTGTCCAGCGCAAAATTCGGCAAAGCATTGCAGATGAGGTATGGATTGTGGATGCTAGGGCTTTTTATTTTTCTGCTTCCATTCTGTATGATACACTATTTGTTTATTCAACAAAAGTTTCACTTCTAGTGCAGTACCCAGGACTTGAGCCAGTGTTGGATGATTTGCTTCCCAAGAAGTCTCCTTTGATTGTTGCTAAATGGTTTGTAACTTTCTTTCTCCTGCTTCTGTGATTAATTATTCACAAACTGTTCGTTTCTTGATGTTCATTTCTGGAATTTATGAAACATATTTCTGACTTCTCCTTCTCCCATTCCTTGCAGTCAAAATCATCTGAATCTCGTTCTGGTGAACAATGTTCCGTTGTTTTTCAATATCCGTGATGGGCCTTACATGCCGACACTAAGGCTCCTTCATCAATGTAAACTTTTGCTTTGCTACCATACTTCTTTTCTTACAGTTACATACTTTTGTCAAAATTAATTACTTGATCATTGAAAGTTTTCTTTAACTCCTATAGCATGAGTATTTAATTGTCATTTGTTTGGAGGAAATTTTCAGTTAATTATTAGGAGGAACTTGTACATTACTCTTTACTTGCAGTTCTCACCATATACGTACAAATAGTTATTTGTGTGTGATTTTGGTAACTGAGAGACAAGGGAATCGGGGAAAAAAGAAACACTTTCGAGGATTGAGCTAATTGTTTATTAGACAAGTGTTTGGTAAGCGTTTTACTTTCTCTTTTAGACAGTTTGAACAATATATAAGCAAGTTTTGTGGAATCAAATTTGAATCAGGTTGATCTGCCTCTTGATCTCCTAACTTGCCCTCGTTCAAAGTATTCTTTAATCCTTTTACACTTCATTTAGCTGGAGAGAAATAGGTGACTGGGAAATGGGTTAAACAAAAAGGGCAAAGGGTAGACAATTGACCCTGTTTGGTTGGAGAAAAATAGTGAGCAGGAAGACGAAGAATGTGCACTCTTTTGAAATCCACTTATATATTGGGAGAAAGAGGGACGGAAAGACTTAGGCTAGTTGAGGGAAAAAAAGTCATTCTATGCTTTTTCAGGTCTTACATAAAGTTCTATAGACAGTCTTAAGTTTGATTTTTCTGCTTTGTTGTTCATACTCCATCACGACCCTTGCATTATGCATCCATAAAGTGCCAGCTAAGACTTAAATTTCCTGTGTGGACACTGTCATTACAGATCCAAATATAATGAAGAAGTTACAAGTAGACCGGGGTGCTATAAAATTTGTCCTTTCTGGTGCAAACATAATGTGTCCCGGTCTTACATCACCCGGTGGAGCTTTGGATGAAGAAGTTGGAGCAGAAACTCCTGTGGTATGAATTGTCCATCTCTCTTTCTATGTGTGTGTATTTTTGTTCTCAAGTGTACCAGTGGTGCTAAATTACTTTGCATTGCTTAGTGTTGGGATATGCTACTTAAATGCTTAAATGTCGTTCTTCCACACCCCCCCACCCCTTTTTTTCGAAGTTTGAAGGATATAATATGAGGTTGCTTACATTGTTTTGTCTTCGTGCTGTGCAAAATTGACACTCACAGGCCATAATGGCTGAAGGAAAGCAACATGCTCTTGCTATAGGGTTTACAAAAATGTCAGCTAAAGACATGTAAGTTTTTGTCTAACCTTTTCTTTTATAAATATTTTCAACTTAGTGTGTTGAAGTGGTGGTTGGAATTTGAAAACCATTTCCCCCTTTTGACCTGAAATCTCAACTCTTGAACACAGGGCTAAATTAATATGTTTTTATATCTCATTTGTGTTACTTTGTCTATACCTTTATTTACTTCTTCTATTCCAATCATTCTACCAAATACATCCTATTTTGTTGGCTTGTTGGTCTTTTTGTACATTTCCCCCTGCATTCAAAGTTCTGACAGCTCTGTTTCAAATGACTCAGTATCTTAAAGTGACAAGTGGTATTCAACTAGTAGACAGTTCAGTTAGAATGTTACAAATCTCCATATTAAGTGCTTGCAATGAACTTAACATTAGAGGTTCTGTAGTGTTTTTTGAGTCAAACAGAACACGAGCAGGAGAGAATAGTTGTTAGCCACGGGTAGTTTACGTACATATCAAATCTAAAATGACCATCCATTTCCCTTTCTTCCAATTGATATATTATTATTAAGTTTGACTTGTTTGCTTGGTTTACAGAAAAGCAATTAACAAGGGAATCGGGGTGGACAACATGCATTATCTCAATGATGGCCTTTGGAAGGCAAGTTGGATATAATCCTTCCCTTTCTGTTTACGTTTCTCCACATGCATTTTACTGCTGTCGTTTCTTTCTCTTGAGAATAGTGCAAAATTTCTTTATTCTTATGAAAGGGAGGGAAAAAAAAGAAAAAAAAAGAAAAACCTTTTTATGTTTATGTTTATCTTGGTTGCAGATGGAGCGTCTAGAATGAGGGTATGCCAAGAGCAGCAGCAGTACCATTTTTATAACAGAAGAAATAACTTAAATTACATGTTTCATCTTTTTCTGATACTTTTTCTGTTTTTTCCCCTTACTGTTTGTTTCCGAGCTAAATGAGTTGTGAAATTTCTCCTGTTGTTTCCTTGTCTCCTTACAGAAGAGCAACCCTTTTTTCGGGTATAGATAAATGTGCTAATCATGTTATCATGCATATTCCTTGTAACCCCATATTTTTGCATTTTTAGTGGACATCTGCAAATGCTGATTCTTGGATTCCATTTGATCCGATTAATGCAAGTTGATGAGATGACTCTGGCATCTGGATTCATGAACAGGTTTCTTTTCCAAAATTTTCATATATACTTAGAAGCCATAATAGAAACTGCTCCCATGGAATCAAAATAATTTTAAAGCTCCCTGGTTAGTGGAATTTCAGTAGTTTCTTCAAGTTACAGGTGGTAAATTCAATTAAAAAAAAAAAAATTCTGGCGAGAAATGGTACATGACTATCCCTGTTTCTCCACCAAAATGGTGAAAGCTTATTACGAGCTTGCACGAATGCATCCAATAAACACATGCCAGGTGTTTATTGAAGATATTTCTCGGCAATTTCTCTTTTTGAAGAGAAGTTTCTTTCTGCAAGGAAGGAAAATGTTTCCTCCAATAAAGGGAGAAGGAAAGGTTTCCGTTAATAAAAAAAAAAAATCAAAACTTTAATTGTAGAGATCCTCTTGACTTGACGGTTGGCGCTTCCAATTCAGTTCTTATTATAGATTTAAACATTGCTTATGGAGTAATATTATACTACAAAATTTATGTACAAACTGATACGTCGATATTCTATTATGTCACATATCTCACATTTTCAAGAAAATAAAATAAAATGAATAATGTGAGACATTAAACCATCATAAAACATATCATATTTGTTGGTACATGAATTTGTGTATATCCATATGAAAAAAAAAAGAACAAATAAAAGCTCTCGTCGACAATATTTTTATCTTTTGGACTGGGTCACAATCTTGAATAAAGCCCACTTATATTTACTTGACAGAACCCCTTTATTAAAGAATGAAGGACCACGAAGCCCAATAGTACCGACAGCAAACACAAAACCCACCTATAAAACGTTGCTCAAAACCCTACCTCCATTTTCGTTTCTATCCAGCAACACATCAAACGCTTCCCCGCCGCGCCAGCGCCCAGCCACTCGCCAACCGTCGCCATGGTAACTTCTCTACGTGTATATAATGCTGAAGCAATTCTAGATTTGAATAATAAAAATAACTAAATGCGTCTTGGTTTCAGGGTATCGATTTGGTCGCAGGAGGTAAGAGCAAGAAGTCCAAGAGAACCGCTCCCAAGTCCGATGATATCTACCTTAAACTCCTCGTCAAGGTCCGTATTTTTGTCTTAATACTCATTATATGTGATAAATTTGTATATAATCACTCCTAATTTCAATTCTTTTGATTTGTTTGTAATGGGTGATTTTTGTGTGTTTTAGTTGTACCGGTTTCTTGTTCGAAGAACCGACAGCAACTTCAATAAAGTGATTCTGAAGAGGCTGTTTATGAGTAAGGTCAACAAGCCACCACTTTCACTCTCCAGACTCATCAACTTCATGAAGGGAAAGGTTGATCTCTCTCTCTCTCTTTCTCTATCTCTTGTTTTTCATTTTGTGCAGTAATTTTTTTGTTTTGATTATGATTTAGTTGGTGGGTAGGGTTGTATGGTATGGGTATTTTTTAGATCTTGGTAATATGATGATTTTGAATGTGGGTTGTTGTTGGTTTTTGTGATTGAATAGGAGGATAAGATTGCGGTGGTAGTGGGGACAGTCACCGATGACATTAGGGTTTACGAGGTGCCGGCATTGAAGGTTACTGCTTTGAGGTTTACTGAGACTGCTAGAGCTAGGATTGAGAAGGCAGGTGGAGAGTGCTTGACTTTTGATCAGCTTTCTCTAAGGGCTCCATTGGGACAGAACACGGTATGTGTTTTTAGTGTAAATCATTGTTTACTGATAATGTTGTTGATTATTACTATTGTTGCTGATTTCATATGGTTATGCATTGTTTTAACTATGTAAGTCATGCGGTAGATTCAGTTAAATGTTGGCTAGATTCGTAGATAAATCTTTAGACTAGGCATAATTTTCTGTTTTGTGTTAAGAATAATGATTCATTTTTGTGAGCCTCACTTTGTATGTAATGATATATCGGCTGCAGTTTTATGTTCAGTGAATATTGTTTTTAATTCTGTTATTTGGTTCAATTGCTTGTAAATTCAATGTAGCATGAATTTTCCACTTCTGCATTAACTTGTTATTTATCCACTTGCATCAGTAAGTGATTGAAATTGAGAAGTTATTTCTCTTTTTTTTTATAGTCATACCATCTGTTACGGAATTGTTATCCACATATTTCCTTGATTGTGGTTTTTGCTACAAATATTTTCTTAGTGTGATGTCTTTATTTTCTGTAAAGCAGTATCTTGGAGTAGGTCCAGCGATCTGATAATGAATTCATTGGTATACAGGTTCTTCTCAGAGGTCCAAAGAATGCCCGTGAGGCAGTGAAGCACTTTGGTCCAGCTCCTGGTGTACCACACAGCCACACCAAGCCTTACGTGCGGTCAAAGGGAAGGAAGTTTGAGCGCGCTAGAGGAAGGAGGAACAGCAGGGGTTTCAGAGTTTAAGTTTACTAAATTGTGAGGCAGTTGTGTCATTTCTTACTATCGTGATTGAAATTTTGCTAGACTCTAGGTATCATTGCCTCCTATTTTTCTTACTGTTGGTTTCATTACTATGACAATGGATGCCTTGTTTTGAGATGCAATTTTATTACGTTCAATTATGTATTGGTGTTTTTCTAGTCTAGCCTTGGTGCTCAGGACTGGCAGAGGCAGATTGATTATTATCTCTATTGGCTGATAAATCCAAAATCCAGTCTCCCTTATTAAAACTGAATGGTGATATTTTGAAGATCCACAATCAGGGAACAGGCTAATTAATAACAGTTATGAAAATGGAACAAGTATGATGAATTGAAAATTCCTATTTTATTAGAAAATGGATAAAACAGTTGAGGCGACGGAATGAATTTCCAATTGATAATATAAATTTGCCTGCAAAGTAAGCTTGAACATGAATAAAAGCAGCAGTAAAGATAGAGCACCAACAATCTTCCTTTTTCTTCACAATTTTTTCCAATCTCTTCTAAAATTGAAATGAAACAGGTGAGTACGGAGATCTAAAAGTAAACTTGAGAAGGTTGTTGAGAAATTTGAAGGTGTAATAAAAGACTTTAGTGTTAAAAGACGGATACGTTTTGTTTGCTATTAACTGCAGTGATTGAGATCTCGCAGCAGTACATGGAGAAAAAAATGCATATTTGCTGAGAAAGTGGAAGGCAATGTTAATTCAACGAAGCCATGGAGGAAAAAAAACACAACTTGGCCTTTTCCTTAACATTCTATAAAATACTTTTGCTCCATTTTTGCTGTAAATGCTGTACCAAATACAAAATGCCATTTTTATTTTATGTTTTAATTTGAGGCTATTTTTATTTTCAAAATACTGAGTGACAGGATAAAATTATTCCAATCAATAGCCTGCAACAACTGGAGCTTATGATTCTTGAGCAAACATAGAAATTTGTACTGTTGTCTGATGCTGCATAGCAGATTAAAACTTCTTAATGAAGTCACGAATGTAAGGTAAGCGTTGACCTTTTTGTTGGTGGATAAAGTGACATGCATTTTCAATGACAACAATTACCTCCAACAATGGCACATTCTTCTTGAAATTCACATTTTGTACGTATTCCTTCACACCCGGTGTTGTATACACTACAAGAATTCTTATTATTTACGACATTACATATACATTATTCTTTAAAGAAATGTTGTAACAAATAATATGGACGGGTTTTTGTTTAAAAAAGCTGTGAAAAAACATTAACTTTTGATTAACTGCGGCGTTAAAGTTAGAAACGCTTTAAAAAAATTAGAGAAAGTTGAAGCAAAAGAAGTTATTTATTACAAGCCGGCCCACCCTTAGTTCCATGCACCCTCCACTACTCCAACAATGTACAGTAATTAATTGTACATTGATATGTTCCTTACTAGTGCCCTTGCCGATAGTATATTTGTACATTGATATGTCTGAGTATAGGTCCCTTGCCGATACTAATGCTGAAGTCACCTGGATATGTTCCTTACTAGGAGAACTTGGAATGAGGCCAAACCAAAGACCAGTAATCAGGTGTGATAACATAAGTGCAACATCTCTTTCCAGCAATTCAGTATTTCATGCCCGAACTAAACACATCGAAATTGATGTACATTTGGGCAGAGAAAAAATTATGAGTGGTGAGCAAGAGGTGAGATATGTACCGACAAAAGAACAAGTGGCAGATATTTTGACAAAACCCTTGAGCTGTGATCATTTCAGAGTCCAAATCAGATGCCACACAAACAGGTTAAAGCTGTCAAGCGTAATCTTTGATACAAAGCAAGAAGCTGTTTTACAAGGAAGGAAATCAACAAGATTGAGAATATGAGAAGAATAATCTCATGAAATATTGTATAATTATGTAGTGATTCTTACCACGTATAGTGTCTTGCTCTGTATATAAATAGCAATAAAAATCATTCTTCCAGCACAACTCTGTCTAGCTATTTTAATTTCTCTAGAATTTTGTCTGTGAGCAGCTACTTTTCTTTCTCATTATTTTGCTGTAATTTCACTTAAAACCAATTATCTAGCAGCTGTAATTTCTTTCTCATTATTTTGCTGTATTTCATATGGGGCTCTCTGTCTCCTTGACATTGACATAAGGAAACTTAATATCATGAGATATTTGGCTTGATTTTGACGTGTTTATGCCCAAATCCAATCAACCAGACAACTATTTGATTTCACCTCTTTTTGGCTTCTTCTCTTTGCGTCTTTCTTTACCCCTTTTTTTGATCATTATGTCTGTTCCTTTTCATCCAGAAGAATAGAGTTAAAAACTAAAAAGGTACAGAATAATCAAATCTCTAGTGATTCTCTTGTATGAAGGACTGAACGTTAGCATATTTTAAAGTACTGTGATTGAGGTTAAATAATAGTTTAATTATAATTTAACGTTTTATAGTCACACGATTTTATATTTTAAAATGTGCGAACGTTGTCAATTGTATAATTATTGGCTCTGAAATAATGAAGTTGGCTTTATCACAACAAACGGTTCAAATTTTTTTGAAAAAAAGGAAAAAAGAAGCAATAAATACCAGATGGCAGATGCAGATATTAGGCCCCAGGTTCATTAATCTGTTGGGAGAAATAGTAGCAAGATCAAATCATGGTCTCCATCTCAATTATTGTTCATGGGCATATATTCAATTTCTGTGTTATGCCAGAATCACTATGATTACACAACTCATGCAAAGAATTCTGTTTCTACCTAGACTTGGCCACTGTTTGTACTTTTTTACCCCTTCTGAAATTTATCTCTGAACTTACATTGATGCCCAGTCTTTCACTTGCCTCTCTCAGCTATGTAAAAAATGAACATTATGCACTTCCATCTTGTTCGAAATCGCCAGTCATATATTAATATTCCCGAAACATGAAATTTTGCAGGCAGCTTTATCACCAGGCAACAAAATACTGTGAATGTAAAAACACCAAAGGTGAAAGTGATTCTATGTCTTGTGTTTCCTAAAATCGCTTCTAAAGAAAACCATTTTGGCTGTCTCTGAAAGTGAATAATAATGATGATCATGATGAACAAACACATAATAGTTCCCATTTCGTTGACTGCCTAAGTAGGGTGGACCAACTTTACAAATTTTATAATTTATACCATTTCCACACTGTAGGATTTTCCATAAAGAATAAGAAAATTTTACACTCATGTCATGACAGCTTTCTTTTCCTTTTTTTTTTTTTTTTCTCGGGAACTTCATTTCACTATGTGCCCACAACTTGTACAATTCAACAGGTTTCTGGTTAAAGGTCTAGTTGTTGTCTAAACCATTCATTGCTTTACTTAATTTTTTGTCTCCCTCTAGAAGATTTCATCTCATTAACTGCGAGCATAACCATAATCAAGTGACTGCCAACAACTTATGATACGTGAAACACGGCACGTTAAATTTGTAATGGAGAAGAATAGCCTCAACTCTATACAAGACATAAGGTATATGTATTTTGTTTTCTGCTAAAGCAGCAACTCAAGTACTCAACAGAGCAATCTATTTATTATGCCTTGTCATGCCTGCACAAGACAGATGGGGGGCTCAAGATGCAAATTTACATGGCATTATTACTTACATGATAGTACATCGAGACAGTATCTTTAAGTATATTGAATAATAGTTGGGATTGGAACTCATGCTCCTAAGGTTATTGAACACATGGCCATATGGGTTGCCAATGGACTTGTAGCCCATTGGTCCGTATCTTTTCTCTTGTATTTTGCAAATGTTGTAACTTCAGCTGCTGGAATTTAATGCCAAAATAAAAGGCAAAGAGAGCAACAAAATTTAACAGTAGAAAAATGAGACTGTAGTGTGGATTTTTCTTACCAAATGATGTGAATTTGTCTTTGCTTTACTTGACTGCACCCAAAAAAAAAAAGGCCTAGTAGCTTTTTGGTGTAATAATATCTTGTCTCTAAATTTTGATAAACAATAATACTGTATTTACTAATCTAACTGATGTGGTACAAATTATTATTGGACATGTGTTAGCATTCGTTATTAACGTGCTAATAATAAATGACATGATAGAATCCGCATCAATTAGGACACAAATTATTTACCTAACCTTGTATAAGTATAGTTTACTCAATTGATAAAATTGTAAGTAATATTGAAGCTTAAATCATTTTCACTTGGGACGTTAGAGTTAGATTATTATAAAACCGTTTAATAAAATTATTTATATTTTTAAATGGAATAAAATTATTAATTAAATGTATCGAGGTAAAATTTTGCTCAATCTACAATTCCAACTTTCTTCTAAATCAAGCTTTTGAGTCTATTCTCTTCTTGAGACAAGTTATTCAACAATTTCCTCCAACAATGGCACATTCTTCTTGAAATTCCATTTTGTACGTATTCCTTCAGACCCGGTGTTGTATACAAATTATCCATTTCCCCAACAATAAATTTAACGGGTACTTTTACTTGTAACCCACTCCATGCTGCCGTGAGCTCCCAATTTCTGCAGTTCAATTATAACAATTAGACGACTATTTAATTAATAATCATTCTTCTTATCTTTAATATTATTAGAAGCAACTTACAGATCTATTGTTCGGTAGTAGTTCAATTCCCCCAGTGAATCCTGTCTGGTCAAATTTGGTTACATAGTAATTAAATTCTTCTTCGGAAAGCCAATAGGGCAAGTTAATTATTTCATGGGCAAGATGGGCTATGGCGTCTTCAGGAATGACAGAAGGACCTGGTCTACGAGTTATCAGCGAACTCTCAAGTATCAGTTTGGAACCAATATAAGCAATCCTTCCCTGCTTCAAGCACTCTAGTTTCCTGTATCAGCAGGTGCAGTCGTGCGTACATTTTAAAATTCAAATTTAAAGCTATAACTTGCGTGTGAAATGCGTGAGTATTGGATAAAGAATATCATATGGGAGAGCGCCCAAACCTGAAATTTGCAAATATAGAAATCGTCTCCAAATATAGCTCTCAGGGTTTCAACAGGATTCATGTTTGGATTCCTTGGCAAATAAGGCATGCCAAAGCTAACAAAACCCTTCACTCTTTCAATACTAAATATGGGTCTAGTCTTATTAGAGCATCACCAAAAGACTCTTCAAATAAGATTTTACTATTTATTTGAAGAGCTACATCAATATTTATGACTCTAAAAGACACTCCAATTAAGATTCTTTAAATAAGAAATGGTTCTTTTTCTTCAGTTTTGTAGAGTACCTTTCTCCCTCTTCAATTTATATTTTATTATTTTTGATTGGAGAAAAAGAGATAAATGCTTTAATTATTATTTATTTTTCTTTTCAAAAAATAGTTATTTGATTAAAATAATATCAATTTATTTTCATTTGAAAAGCCTTTTAAAGAATAACATATTTTTTCACTCTTCTATTTGCCACATAGGTAAGCAAATAGATATTTAAAGAGTAAAATTAGTAGAGCCTTTTGGAGATGCTCTTAGACTTATGACCTATACTACAAGTCTGTATAGTCAATAACGCAAATCTTTCTCTATGCATATAAACAGGGTTCGAACCCCAAATTACTTATTTTCACTTAAGATTTTGCTAATTAGACTAGTTGTCATCCATAAAATTCAAATAAAAATATTCTTAATGTATAAATATTGTTCATAAAATTTTGCATCTATTTTTTAACATATGCTGTGTGGACCATTGGCAAAACGACGTGAGGTTGATTCAATGGTTTATGCAATAAAAAATTATGGCGGCAGTTGATGTTAATACGTATAACTATTTTTCTTGTGACTTAGTTCCTATACAAGAGATTGTTTAGTTCCTATACAAGAGATTGTTTCCTATACACACATTGAAAGAAATTGGTAGAAATTTTTGTTTGGCACACCAAAAGTGTTTTCCGCAAAGTAGTTAGAATGTTAACGAGTCAACAAACAACCATCGTTATTAATTAGTTGAATTTAAAATTTAAAATGAAAATGAAACTTTTGATGAATGATATGATTCGCAAACAGATAAAATCTTTGAAAGCAATCGATTGTTTCCTCAATTTGTCATCATCATCTTACTTTGTCTCCCCCCATATATAAATATTTCAAACAAAAATGGTTAAATAAGTGATTTGCTTCTTATTTGTCAATGCACCTGTAGCTCAGTGGCAGAGCGTCAGTCTTGTAAACTGAAGGTCAGTAGTTTGATCTTTTGGTAAACTTTTTTGAACATATATAATATGGTAAAATCCACCAAACATTATCTCTAGTCAGACGCAACAGGATAAAGCAATGTTGGAATAGGGTTATTTGCACTCAAATATTGAACACTCATTAACTTAGTAAAATTATGTATTATAAAATTACTTGTTATTTAATTTAATCTTATATAATTAAGTAAAATATATTGCTCTAGACACTCATTCAACAAACGATCATCTTATTAAAAACCTACTTTAGTTTGTTCACTAACCTATAATTATAGAAGAAACCGGGTAAATCAATATTATAATGGGATTAATTGCAGTAAAACAAATATTCTGAACAACTTTATTTTTTTTTAAGTAAAATTTTATATTACCAAATTGGCAGCTCCCCTACCTCAGACAATTTTATCCAAGCAATTTTATCCAAGTAAGATATGTTACTCTTGATACCCCCTTCAACAAAAAATCATCTTATTAAAAACCTATTTTCTTCTTATTTTCTCTTCTATACATTATAATCTATTTTTTTTTTGAATTTTTTAAAAAATTCATTTCATTTCTGACCATTAATAAATTATCTTAAATAACTGTCAAAAATTCCTGGTCTAACAGATCTAGAGCATGAAAATTTCCCAACAGATACTAAAAGTTTTATTTAATCCATTTTACTGGTAAATTGATGAAGGATTGTCGAGGATGGTGTGTCTCCATTCAGTACCTATTAGTGAACTTTTGAAAGATTGTGTAAATGAAAGCATTTTTCATACTTTTTCTTTTTTGTAAGCCATTCGTGTTGATCTTCACGAGCATAAGATACCAAGGACCATAATTTTCCCATTAAAGGTGGCAACGCTGAGATGATCATGCATCCTAATGAACTTGAAGGACACATAGCTTGTAATAGAATTTAAAACTTCTTAATGAAATCATAAATATGAGTGTTGATTTCCTCTACTCTTTCTTGGTTGATGAAGTGACCAGCGTCTTCAATCACAACCACTTCCTCCAACAAAGGCACATCCTTCTTGAAGCCTCCATTGTGTATATATTCCTTGATGCCTGGGGTAGTGTACACCATGTCGAGTTCGCCGACAATAAACTTAACTGGAATTTTCACTTGCACCTCAGTCCATGCTGCTGTCATCTCCCAATTTCTGAAGTGAATGATTAGTAGACAAATTAGCGAAAAATTTTCAGTGCATACTTCCGCACTTTATAAAATGTAGATTTAAGCAATCTATTGTCCTTTTTTAGAAAAAAAAAAAAAATAATAACATGCATGCAGTTTTGCTTGAACAGCTCAAATATGCATTTTGTAGAGTGCGGACGTATGTAAGACGGTAAGAGAGAGAACAAAATAGTTTAATTGTAAGGAGGTTACAAATTCATTGCTCGGTAGTAGTTTAGAGGCCCAGTAAAGCCTGTCTGGTTGAATTTTGTGGCATAGAAACTAAGGTCTTGTTCTGAAAGCCATGAAGGTAAGGTGACTCGATTTTCAGGACCGATTCCAAAGGCATTTTCTTTAGGAAGGCAACTTGGACCTGGCTTGCGTTTTGTCAGAATATTCTTGAGTACTTCTGCCGTACCAGCTTGAGCAATCTGTGCTTCAATCTTTCCAGGTTCCTGTAACCAATCGAGCAATGAGAATCAAATAGTAAGGAGCTCAATGCACTTTTACCATAAATTAATTTATATATGGTAAAATTTAGATGCATGCATATGCATTAACAGTGTTAAAGTTGTAAGCGCTAATTGGTTTAACTGTTAAATTCTCTATAGTTGTATAAGAGGCCTGGGGTTTGAACCCAGTCACACCGCCAATCATCACGCTACTTAAAAAACTTGGTGAAAAAGAAAATGCCTGAGTTAATAAAGCTCTAAATAAAGCATATATGTGCAACTTAATAACTGTCCAGAAATGGCCTACCAATTAAATGTGCTAAAAAATAGCGAAAACCTGAAATCTGCAAATGTAATAGTCATCTCCAAACGAAGCTCTCATGCTCTCTACAGGTTTCACATTCGGATTCCTTGGCAAAAAAGGGACACTGAGGCACAGAAAAGCCTTCACTCTCTCAGGGCAAAATAAGCAAAGATACCAAGCTATGATTGCACCCCAATCATGTGCCACAACAAACACTTGCTCAACACCAAGAGAGTTGATGAGTGCAACAAGGTCACCAACAATGTGATGGCAGCTGTAGCTGGAGATAGAACTAGGGGCTTCGGTGTCACCATAGCCGCGAAGATCCGGAGCGATGGCATGGTATCCGAGTGAGCTTAAGGCAAGAATCTGGTGGCGCCATGTGTACCACAGTTCGGGGAAACCATGGAGGAGTAGTACAACAGGGCCTTCTCCTTTTTCTGCTATGTGCATTCTTATGCCATTAACGCTCACCATTCTGTGCTTTATCTCCTCCATTTCTGATTTCTTTTGCAATTGCGCTCGTCTTTGTGTGTGACACACTGATCCTTACATGGAGCTAACTGGAGATAATTATATGCTAAGTGATTGTGTATGGTTGGGTTATTTTAGTACTTCGGTTTGCGATTCACTCAATCAATGTGCTTGACTTTCCTAGGTAAATTACCGTTGGCTGTTGCATCAAAGAACACCAAACATAAATGCTACTGAGATTTGAGCTTAGTTTTACTGTGACACAAGCAATAACTGCTTTATGTGACTTCTCAACTTGCTACGTGGCCTTGAATTAGTTTATGTTGAATCAGTCTTATTTGTTAGTTTTGGTTGTTAAATCTAGATTTTCATTTGAATAACTCTTCCTTTTTTCAAGGAACTGAATATGTAATGGCTCTATTTATTTGAAGTTCAACTAATATATTTAATAGAATTATTTTAAATTTTCTCTTATTTATTTTAAAGAGCGTGTGGATGTTAAAATATTTTATTAGACTTACCATATAAAATAAGCTGGTGAAAAAATCAAATCCAATCATGCATTGCTTTTCCAATAAAAGCACTTCCAAATATAACATGAATGAATCAAGATGCTGCAGACACGTTGTTGAAACAATGTTTTACACTGACCACAGAAGCAAACTGTGGTATAGCGCTTCTCTTGATCTCTTACTAAAATTGTCACCCACAAATTCTTCTTATGTCTATAAATATTGTTAATTGATTTTCATTTGAAAATAGCCAATTAAGATCAACGAATAGCAAAACCATGAACAAAATCTCAGTATCCCTCTTTGTTCCTCTTCTGATTATCACCCTATTGCCCTGCCAAAATCCTGAAGCAAGTAATGATTTAATCACAACAACTTGTGAAAAAACAATGCACAAGGAACTCTGCATAGCTTCTTTGAGATCAGACAAGGAGAGCGAAGGGGCTAACCTCCAAGGCCTTGGCAAAATTTCTCTAAAAATTACCTTGGCCAATGCTAATGAAATTCATGTTTATATTTCAGAGTTGCTAAAGAAAAATGGGGAGCCATTTCTTCAACAATGCTTGAAGGATTGTTCCGAAGATTTGCAGGATGCAATTTTGCAAATTAAAGACTCGGTAACAGCTATCGAATCTAAGAGGTACGATGATGTTAATACATGGGTCGCTGCTGCTATGAGCTATGAAGAATCCTGTGAAGATGGTTTCAAGGAAAAACCAGGCTTTAGATCTCCATTAACTCAGATGAATGCAGAATTTAGTCAGCATTGTAGTATTTCTTTA
Source organism: Clausena lansium (assembly GCA_030449835.1). NCBI lineage: Eukaryota > Viridiplantae > Streptophyta > Magnoliopsida > Sapindales > Rutaceae > Clausena > Clausena lansium. The sequence goes on from JASUUF010000198.1 coordinate 30,232, forward strand.
ACCATTAGCAATCTCTTAGCTGGTAAAGCATAACTTATATAAACCTATATAAACTTATATAAACCTATAAACCTATATTAATTTAATTATAATCTAATAACAAAAATTAATCTACCAAATAAAATAAATTCCATTATTCTCTGTTTTCTCTATTTGCCTTCGAAGGAATTCAAGAATTCGAAGCAAGTCTATTTATCCAATTTTTATCTTAAAACAACAGTTTAATTCTGATTACTTCAATTTTTCAGTGGGTATTTTGTGTTTTTTTTCCTTTCTCAATTTTCTTACACAAATATGAATATATAACTGCATAACAAAAGTTAAAAAAAAAATTACTTTGGTAGAGAAATTGTCAACCAATAACATTGGAGCACATGTCCATGCGGTAAAATAATAAGAACAAGGCTCAAGCAGAAAGGATAGAAAATTTTATTGTACGCACAAATAAAATCCTAGAAACCAAGATGAGGGTTTCCAAGAAGAACTATGTGCGATATCACTCAAATCAAGTAAGCAAAAGGGAATATTAAATAAAAACAAGAACAGAGTTGAAGCAGATGTTGGAGAGTGGAAGCTGGGGACTTTTTTCAAAGTTAACAAGCTAACCCAGCAGAGCAAAACTGCAAAACCCTAGTCTTAAGAAACCCTTATATAGAGAGATTCCAGCTATGCATGCATCTTACTATAATGCCCTCAATAAGTCTAGGGTTTGTGATATCTTGACCGTTAGTCCATACCTTTACTATACAACTCACTCATTCATCGATAATGGGGTGGATGAAGGCCAGCAAATATTGTCAGTTTAGTTATGGATTGGATTTTGAATCCACTCAAATATTGTCAGTTTAGTTATGGATTGGATTTTGAATCCACTACATCTTTTACCAAAACCTTCTTAGTTTCTTACTAGTGAGAAATCAAACATCTTCAACCTTCAGCAAAGCCATTTACTAGGGAAGCGGTGATTTTTTAGGATCAAAGTAGCTACTTCAGTAGTTATTGAGATAAAGAAGCAAGTAAAAAGAACGAGAAAAAGAAAAATCATTTTCCTATCAACTAGTAACATGAGTCAAAACGGTGTTCTATTTAAGGAACCACAGTCGGTACAATACAACAACCAACTTGGAGGCTTTCAACATAATTGTTATAAGAAAATTAAGTCTAATATAATAATGGGCACATCTCATGAAAACAGAAAGCATAAATATGTGACTCCATGCTTGGCAAAGACAAGTCTGGATCTATAAGCTAAGAAGCACACTGGCCATTTTTGTTCATTTCTTGATTCTAGACTTGACACTGGCCTCCAATCTCAGTCAAAATTAGCATTTAAGAATTTCAGCAATTCATTTCTTTTGCTTTCTGCTTCTTTATCTTCCTTCGATTTGTCAAGTTTTAACAGAATCTAAATGGAAACAAAAAGAACGAAACATTAATAATCGTAGATGTCAATAACATCTGTTGTTATGACCTTTAAAAAAAAAAAAAAAAAAAAAAAAGCTTTACCTTTTTGCCAGAAACAGCACTTCGACGGACTCCATCATCTCTGTCTCGCCTTAAAAACTGCATAGATTGGATAGTAGAGGTTATTGCAATCTTAAACAACAAATGCTACAGATGCAGATGATAAACTACCAAAGTGCATTGGAATACCTTCGAAAGCTGTACAGGGCCACTGCTTCCCTCATCTTTCTCCTTCTATATATGGCTCCCATTGCCAGGACAAACCCAACCCAGAAACAAAATCCAGGAAAAGTCAATAGTGCCCAGTCACCATGTCACAGACCCCAGCTCCAATTTCAAAGAGCCAATTTACAAAGAGGCAATAAAAACTATTAGCACCACCCAGATATAGACATTTGATACGACTATTAAATAACAAACATTAAAAATACTCTAATAAATTACTATATATGCATTGAACATAATGAAACCAAACCAGGGTAAATGACTGCATAAAAAGATGAAATTTCGCTACTTCTAAGCAAATTGAAGATCAGTAAAAGCAGAATTTGGTGAGCAGAAATACAGAAAATCAAAAGTAAACATCAAACACAATTTCCTAACCAGTGCCTGACTGCCTGTGAATCTTTCATTTTGATTTGCTTAACATGGGATTTAATTAATAATCATTCAATAAAAATTAAAATGAAACTGCTCAGACAAAGCATAAGCATATTCTTGACAGTAAGATAAGGGCGATAAAACTACAGTCAGAAAACTGCCCCACCTCTTTAACTTTCTGTTTATGACGTTTATGTCGATGACCCTTGCTCCGGTCCTTTTCCTTGGCCTAAAAGGCAAAGGGGCAACAAGTTGAGATTCATAGACCAAAAGTTTTAAAATGAGAATAAAGATAGATTATCAATCAACCACCTTCTTTGGTCTGTCACTCTTCTTGTGCCTCTTTGAATGACTTTCATGCTCACTGTCGGAAGAATTGTTGCTTCTACAATAGTTCAACAATGTATACATAATGTTAGGAAGACACTAATCCCTTCTCTCTATCCAGTTATTAATGTGAAAATTTCAAACATATGCTCTAAGAACAGGGTTTCTGCTGCTTGATAAAGTTTATGAACATTAAATTAGATTGCAATGCATGGCCTTGTAAAGAGTATATATGCACAACTTAGTAAAACAAATAGATTCCATGAGCTGTATTAGGAATACCTCAAGATAACCCATTCTGGCACTAAGATAGAAATGTACACAGAACAATATGAATTGAAGGCACCAGCCTGACCTTAAAATCAATTATTCAATTAAATCCACATGCTTCTCTCAACACTCGTTCTTCCAAATTTCAGTATTCATAATCATACCAATGACCAAACCGTACACCAAAAATGTCAAATAACACTTTTTATTTAATAGTCTTTAATTTCCATTTCTCATAGCAAGTAACAACTAGTCTTTAATTACAGTTTTAGCTGATTCCTTGGAATTACAAGTTATAAGAGTAACACAAACCCTTCAAAATTACACGTAAGATAGAACACCAACAACAATCTTAAAGTTTCACAAGAGAACACTCTAAACAACATTAGATCAAACTAATTTGAAAACATAATACATTAAACTAAGTAAAATGTATTCAAGTCTCTCATCTCTCTAATGTTTTCCAAGAATTATGAAAACATCAATCCCACTGAACAGAAAGCACAAACCTGATCAGTACAAATAAATTATTTTCCAAATTACACTGCACCCACCAAACTATTTGAGCAAAAATTAGACCCTAGAGAAAAGTTTAACCTAAACATCTAAAAAAACAACAATTTTATTTAAAAGAGAGAGAGAGAGAGAGAGAGAGAGACTGATTTTTACCAGAATATGAAGATCAAGTGGTAACCTACAAATATAAGTTTTTCGAGGTAAAATTTAACCAAAATCGAGATATCATATTAAAAAAATTTTGCCATTTAAAAAATTTATAAATTTTGAACAAAAATAAAGAGTACCCATCAAATTGTAAGCTACAAACATAAATTTCCAAGTCATAGCACAAAAAACCCATAAAGTCAAGAGAGAATAATTGTGAACCTGGAGGAATCAGATTGGAAAGAATGAGAATCGGAGGAGTTGTGGCGCCTGCGACGTCGTTTCGTTTGAGACCGCGACTTTTTACGGATCTTGAGTGACTCTCTGTCTCTTTCTCTGTCTCGGCGACTACGGCGACGGCGCCGACGGTGAGAGGATGATGACGTGTCAGACGAGGACGAATCAGAAGAGTGCGAGGACACAGAGGACGATGAAGCCGCCATCGTGGGTGTTGCGTGCCGTGTGTGTGAGCAGAGGGTGGGTTTTATTAAATTTGGGAGTATTTGTTTCGACCCCTGAATTTTTTTTATTTATTACTAATGTAACAAGAACTACAAAATAGGGATTTACGCCCCCCAGCCCCAAGGGCTGACTCTGGGTCTCTGAGTAATGAGCGGGAGCTCTCCGAGACTCCGAGTCTCCGACTCCGTTTGAACTTTTTGCGAGTTATTCAAAGGTGTAGATCCACGCTGCCCGCATAATTTTAGTAAATTACGAAATTTCCATATCGTTTTATAAAATATCATCCCGCTCCCCATGTTAGTTCATAGGTCGGCTTGGTCCTTGCCCCTTGCCTTCTTGCAATTAAATTATTAAACTTAAGTTGGGATTTAGAAAAAAAAATATCAATAAAAAATTTTGCGTCCATGAATAAAATGTATTTGAGATAAAAAAAATGAAGGGAAACAATTAAATATTTTGTAAATTCTATTTTTTAAATAGTGATGCATATGAAAAATTTTATTAATTAATTAAAATGTTGTGACAATACACATGACAAAAATGAATGTAATGCTGACTAAATTAATTTTTTTTTCCATATGTATCGTGTGTGTATATAATAACATCTACAAATAATTACTACCAAATTTTAATTTTAATTTTAATTTTAATTTTAATTTTTTGTTATGCTTCGGTATTCAAAATAATATTTTTACATTTCCATAAATTATAAAAACGTGACTACTTATTAATTCACATAAGTTACAAATTAAAAGGGTTCTCTTAACTCCCATGAACAAATTGAACGCTACACAAACCCTCTCACTGAGCCCTATCATACTATTAACAAACATAGATTTTCCTATAAATAAAAATGCCACTACATTTTCCTATAAATGAAAATGCTACTGCTATATTAATTAACTAGGTAATAGAACCGCGAATCGCGCGGCATTTAAAAAAATTAAAATATAATAAGTGTTTGGGAATGAGAACTGGAGATAGACTCTTGAGTGAGTTGGTGCCAATGCTTTTGCAAACAAAGCTTCCTTGCCATTCTAATAATGCTAATTAATTGTATAAACAAATGCAACAATTAAATCCTACTAACTCACATTACATTTATTTTCTCCTGTACCAGTTAGTTCAAATCCTTTGCTTTTTTTTTTTTTGGCCATCACAGGGAGAATTATTAAATGAAACTTGAACTAATGTATTGGCCGATACAGACTGGCCACTGCTTAAATTATCCTCTTGATGTCCACCAACAGCTGAAATAATAAATTAACAAAAAAAAACAATAAATTCAATAGAAATAAACTTCATGCAGATAAATACTCCAAATAAAAAGTGCATAAATTGGCCGTACCCGAATAAACAGGCTGAAGCAAGTTAGAACCAGACAAAGCATCCAATCCTTTATAGATTGCAATTATGTTTTCTAGAAACGCCAAAAGCCTTAAATCTGTCGCACAGTAACCATTACAACATTAAATGAGTTAACCAGTATTTGCTATCTCTGTAGTTTCAAATAGCTGTATTCTAATAAAGCAAAGAAATCCAGCAGCTAACTGTGATGAAATTAACATAAATTGAATAAAAAAAATGCTCCATTCTTAAACTAACAACTAATTTCTATTGAAACCGGATAAATAATGATCTAATCACAAATAACTAACAATACCTGCATCAGTACACTGAGATTTACATAAAGGACACTCTGAACCACTGTGCAGATCTGGGTATGCATAAACTGCAACAAATTTTGAAAATGAACAAAATCCAACTCAATAGTTTTAAAAAGGAGAAAAAAAAATAATGAAAGTTGATGATACATGAAGATTTGAAAAAAAGAGAACATACTTACAAAATATGTGATCACATGGGAGCAACAACGGCCTACTGAGCAAGTTTAAGCTGCAGACAAATTAGTAGAACACTCAATCAATATTTTTTTTCTTCTTTTCGCATTTATAACAACTATAAATATAAATTGTAAGGAAAAAAACCTTAATTTTTTATTTTTTCTTCCACATTTCTGCAAACATCACACTTTCTTATCATAACCAAAGAAGCATACAAATAAATGAAAGAGTAACAACTACAAACCAAAGAGAACAATTTAAGCTCGAGAGCAAATTATTAAATGCATTAAACAGGCAAAAAATGTTCAATAATAAATTGCTACATTAGACTCAATACAATATATTTATCGACTCCCACTAATATTTATATACAAGCATACCTGTCCCATGTTCATATGAATCATCCAATACTTTCAACTTTGCAGTAAGCATTTGCATGTTAACCATGAGTAATCCAAATAGCCCCTTAAGGCCTCCAACCTGCAGAATATTCTTAATGTTCAGAAGAGGTAGCACATTCAAACAGAAACAGCTAAAGGAAACAGAAACAGTAGATAACCCAACTTTCAGAAGGTATAATCTTTCTTATAGTAATATAATTATACAACAAAGGGTTCTGTTACCAATGGATGAAGATAAAATAACGTTGCTGGACAATAGTCTTAAGCGGCAACTTAGCTTTTTCGAGAATGTGCAAAGCGATTAAAATATACCTTCATAAATTTAGCACCTCAGAGAAAATTCTTCCTGTTTAAGACGTGAAGTCCTCACATGCTTAGGAGACATATGTAGCCTTCCCATCTTTGATGCGCAGACCATAAATCATGCTGCAGATTCATAAAATTGATATTTAACAAATAAATAAAGAAAAACACACAGAAATGAACCAAAGTTACATAATTTATATAATAAAAGGGAACAGAGGTTCACTCACCCATCTCCATCAAACCTGCAAATAAGCAATGGCGAGAGTCAGCATAAGTGTGACCTCTCCAGCCAATCAAGTGAAATGAAATAATATAATTCATTAACGGAAGATCATACCAGTGATATCCAGCCACCGGGGAAAACTTAGGATTAGGACCAACCCTGACAAACTCCCCATTCAAGCAATCCTGAAATGTACACACATCACTTCAATTTCCTCTTCAACAATAAGACAAATAATCATATTCATAACAATTATGCCATGTCTGATGATATAAATAAAATAAAATTTCAGGAATTGCATACGTTAATCTAAAATCTTTGTACGTAACCCTTTGTCCACGGCCAAAATTCCAAGAACAAATAATCAAGCTCAAATTTTCGAATTCTTTCCTTTCCCTTCATTTCTCAGAAAACAAACAGAATCTTTACATACAGATACTACACTTTAATCAACTATGACATAGAAATTAACAGAAAACCAAAAACACAGAATCAAATATAATAATACCCTTAATTCTAAACAAATAGATTCACAAAAAACCAAATAAAAATTAAACTCTCATAGTGTTCAACATCAAATTCCCATATCTTCCATCATTTCTTAAAAATTCCACAAAGGAAAAGTAACCAACAAAAAAAAAATTAATAAGCTGACCAGTTCGTGACTGCAGAGTTGATTGGTATCTCTTTGAAGCTGAGGGGAGACGGGCACTCCATGAATCAGCATCCATATTTACGTATAATAAGCTCCTTTTTAAGCTTGTGGAAGAAAGGAACAAATTTTAAGGGGTTTTTCAAAGCTTTGATCTTGAATTCAAATACAAGTTTCAATTTTGATCAAAACCTAGAAAAATTATTTTGATGGAGAGAGAGATAGAGAGAGAAAATCAATGATGGGTGGGAAGGTTTAGGATTTGCAAGAGAGAGAAAGAAAATGATACCCTGCGGTGCTCTGCTATTTTTGTATTGTTCATTGTTTTTTTTTTCTGATAACAGAATTTTAGGTTATTTAATGTGTTTATAATTTTTTCTTGATACATTTCATGGGATTTTTTTAATTCTTTAATACTATTTTTATCTAGGAATCTGTCTCACTTAAAAGCTGATTAATTTCTACAATTCGAATTATATAAATTACGAATTATCAATTGCAAAGAAATATACAAATAAAAAGTTTGATGATATTCCATTCTTAAACTAACAACTAATTTCTATTGAAACAGGATAAATAATGATCTAATTGCAAATAACTAACAATACCTACATCAGTACACTGAAATTTACATAAAGGACACTCTGAAACACAATGTGCAGATCTGGGTATGCATGAACTGCAACAAATTTTGGAAATGAACAAAATCCAACTCAATAGTTTTAAAAAGGAGAAAAAAAAATAATGAAAGTTGATGATACATGAAGATTTGAAAAATGGAGAACATACTTACAAAATATGTGATCACATGGGAGCAACAGCGGCCCACTGAGCAAGTTTAAGCTGCAGACAAATTAGTAGAACACTCAATCAACATTTTTTTTTCTTGTCGCATTTACAACAACTATAAATATAAATTATAAGAAAAAAAACCTTAATTTTTTAGTTTTTCTTCCACATTTCTGCAAACATCACACTTTCTTATCATAACCAAAGAAGCATACAAATAAATGAAAGAGTAACAACTACAACCAAAGAAGACATTTGAGCTCGAGAGCAAGTTTCTGAAGATGAAGAACTAACGGATTAAAAGATCGCTTACCGTTGGCAGCGGAATTGGCCATCGTTGAGATCCAAATGAACTCGAAATAAAAACAGCTTTTTCCTCTCAGTCTTTCTAGGCTCTAGCGTTGACGAAATGGGCTACTGAGGTTACTATTATTATTATTACAAGAAGAATTCTTCGAACACTCAAACTCACATGTAAATTCGCCTTGTCCGGAAGCTTTATTCCTTCAAACTTCAGAAAACCTTCGCCATCTCCACAATCTTTATTATTTCTCTCTGTTTGGAGAGCGAGAAACAAAGAAAGAAAATGAAAGGGAAAGTTTGTTTGTGTTGTGCCGTGCGTGTGAAATGTGATAATGGAAATAGAAAATATAAAAAGACAGGAAAGACGAAGAGACATGGCATTAATGGTTACGTATTGTTTAATTTATATAGAAAAAAGAAGAGACATGAGTTATGAATTAAAATAATAGAAGTAAAAAAAATAAAAAGATAATAGAAAGTGGCATTGGCCGAGAAAAATAATAATTAGGAAAGAAGAGTATTGGTGATGCCACCTCACCTTCCCAATCATCAGCTTTATATAGATATATAGATTAGTAACAAATCCCGAAACATAAGGCACCCCACTAGGTTTTATCCAAGCATCGCCATCAAAAAACTTCCCAGGTGTAAACTCAAAAGCCTCAAGCCTGTCAATGCTCTTAACACCTTTCCATGTGACATGCCCTGCTTGTTTGCACCAGGGCCATAGTTACCATACTCCGTATAGAAACAAGTATGAATCCCAAATTCTCCTTCCCAAGGCAACCAACCCTGTGGCTGAATCAAATCGTCAATGAAAGTCTGGATTATGACTGTTCTCGAGTGAATTCTCCAGGGGCATCCGAGATATGACTTGATTTTATTCCTGAAGGGCCAGTACACGTGGTCCGCGATGATTGAGCTGTTCTGGATGACTATGGCGGTTGGCTGGTAGGTTACATTGCGGCCCTGGGCAGTGACAATGCAGTGCTGGTTGTCTAGGGGTTTTCCGGCGATGAATTTGCAGTTTTGGAAGAGGGCAGAGCCGTCGCCGAAGATGAAGTCGATTGTGCCAGTGATGGTGCAGTCTCGGTAATACTGGCGCTTGGCGTGGGTATAGAGTGTGTCTTGGTAGCCGTCCATTGAGCAGTTGTAGAATCTTATCTATTTACTACACCAATCAAAACATCATAAAAGTATTATTAATGGGTCCAATCTTATAAACTACTTTTCTACTACGTACCAAGTTAGTCTTTAATTAAAAATCTCTCTCTAAATGCAAAAGTTATGTTTACCTTCTAACTAAACACTACAAAATTGAATAGGAAGATTTTAATTAATTCATCAGTTCTTAAATTAATTTAGATATGTAACGTACTGACTGTGGCGCTATGCATGGTGGGTGTTCCATCGACATAGTTCAAATTTCCAGTGATTCTGGTCTTGTACATGCCATCACCAATCATAAACACACGAGCCATGGACCTGTTAAGATAAACCTTCTCTTGATAAATTCCCTCCTTAATGTAAATTGTAGTAGTCTTATTACTCTTCTTTGGAATAAAGTTCAATGCTTCATTAATCGTAGTGCAATTCCCACTTCCATCCTTAGCAACAACAATGTCAGGCTTAAACTGAGCTTGATCAATCAAACCAAGCAGCCTCCGATTTCTAGGACCAAGCCAAGGTGGATATATATCGTCATGGCCTAGCACAGGAATACCTCCATGCCCAAGAACTTTAACATTATTTCAAGTAGCCTACAATGATGGCTGCTGCCGAAATTTATTTCACACTCAGTGTCCAAATTTCCAAGAATTGAAGAGATTTCCGACACCATTGCAATAGCATTAATGGTAAGTTCAATTGATGTCTTCAATACCTCCCTCATTTTCACTCCGGCTTCGCCCGTCGTATTTGCAAACCCATCTAGGCATGTTTCTTTGTATGTGATTGTGGAACTAAGCCAAGTTTTCAAATTATCAATCATTGGACCCATCTTGTAGCTAGCTTGACGATCAGACTTTCCCAATTCTTCAAACGAGCGTTGCAAATGCTCAATGGCTTCATCCATTAACTCGTTGCAGTCCTAGAGAGCTAGGCCTGCTCTGGGGTCCTTTTCGAGTTGTTTTAGGGTTCTTGATCTCCTTGCAGCTGCTGCTACATGTTTCTTGGCGACTTGAAATGCTGCCCTAATGAGTTCTTTCGGGTCCGTCGTGTTTCCCGACTCTGTCTGGAGACTCTCGACGCATTGTTTTTGATAGTCTGTGGGTTGGCAAACGGTTTTGATGGCCTCCATTGAGGCTGATACTTGGTCACGTGATTGTGAACTAACATCAACTTTGGATTTGTCATTATTAGGCCAGCGGGTAATGGAAACTGTCGCCCCAACCACGATGGCAACGAGGAATATCGACGCGAACGTTATGAAGGCGATCCTCTTTTTTCCCATTTTCTGATCTACATTCTGTAGATGCATTTTTTATATTCAAATATGGAAGATGAATAATTTTTCAAAAAAAACCAATGTCTTTATTAAATTCTAGTTCGAAAATTTGTGTATGATCAAGAGAGAGTAGTATTGGAAGTCTTATGAAGCTTGGAGCTCTACTCAAGTATTTAAATTTCTTCTTAAAAAGATGTGGTTACATCAGTTGGAATTTAAAGGCTAATAGAAAGCAAGCGTGAGGGTTGCTAGTTACTAATTTTATCATCATTTCTTTACTAAAATTAAGAAGAAAAACTGATAAAACTTGAAATTTAGGCCATTGGCATGTAATCTTTAACCAAATTGGCTTCATTAATAGTATATTTCAGGCAGAGAAATCAGCAGTTAGCGCGGAAGTTATGTTAGTTTTGTCACTTCACTGGAAGCACTTTTCTATTTTTTTTTTTTTTTTGCATCTAGATTAAGCTTAAGTTTTGGCTTTAGTGAATAGGAAATAACAAGAGAATTTTCTTTTTTTAAAAAAAGAATTAATTGAATTTATCATACGAAGAAAATTGACACGTGATAATAAAATATTGGGTGGGGCTATATGCATTCTAAAAATTACTTTGAACACCCTATTATTATGTACACTTATCTATTAATTTAAAAAAAATAAATAATACTTTGTACACTCTTTAAAATGTCAAAAAAGCCCTCAATTAATTTTTTTAAATTAATTATCTTTATTTACTCTATACACTCACGAAAATGCTATATACACTCAAAAAATTTTTCTGAACATTTTTTTTATTATTGTTGATGCTAAAATTTCGATCGACAAAAAGAGTAGAGAATGAGTTCGTTTACTTGGGGAACGAGCAATGAAAGAGCTTGATGTCCTCGGAATTGCTATTGTTGAGAGCGAAGAGCTCGGTGGTCGGAATCCAGCAAAATAATAACTCATCAGGGGTCGCCGGGGGTGTTACCGGCGTAAACCCTCCGATGCTTTAGTCAGGGATCGGGAGCAGCACGATAATAAGTAAAAGAGAGTACGAGAAAAGGCTTGGAATATATTGTACCCCATCCTCTTATGTGCCTGCTTTCTTGTGCAAATAAGAGAGAGAGAGAAAAGAAAATAAGAGAAAAGGCTTGGAGGATATTGTATCCCCTCCTCTAGTGTGCCTCTATTAGGCTTTTTTACACGTTCCCCACAGACGGCACCAACTATTGATGCCAAAATTTGGATCGAAAATAAGAGTAGAGAAGGAGTTCGTTTACTTGGGGAACGAGCAATGAAAGAGCTTGTTGTTCTCGGAATTGCTATTGTTGAGAGCGAAGAGCTCGGTGGTCAGAATCTTGCAAAATAATAACTCATCAAGGGCCGCCGGGGGTGTTACCGACTTAGGTCCTCCGATGCTTAAGTCAGAGATTGGGAGCAGCACGATAGCAAGTAAAAGAGAGAAAAGAGAAGAGAGTACGAGAAAAGGCTTGGAGGATATTGTACCCCCTCTTCCAATGTGCCTGCTTTCTCGTGCATACCTTTTTTGTTCTCCCCTATTGTGGAGTGCTGACCTCTTTATATAAGAGAAACTAGTCAGAAGCATAGTTGAATTAGGATAACTAATCCCTTATCTTGTAGGATTCAAATTTAACGAGGATTAGGACTTGTATTATTTTATCCTATTCGAATTAGGACAAATTATTGGATGTTGGTCCATGAGCTCGAGTTTGGTAAGAACATAGGTATAACAGGAGCCCCCCCAGTTTATAGTATTCACGAGGTGACAAGAGAATGCTATAACCTGATATAGGTTATAGGACTTGGATCGGATCGGGTCGGGCCAGAGAAGAGCCACTGCTACCTTTAATAGATTGGGCCACAACTTAAGGTCGGGCCAGAGATGGGCCGCTACTACCTTAAATAGATTAGGCCATAACTTAAGGTTGGTCCAGAGATGGGCCGCTGTTACCTTAAATAAGATCGGGCCATAACTTAATGTCAGGCCAGAGATGGGCCGCAGCTACCTTAAATAAGATCGGGTGGGGGGTAGTTGTCATAAACAGAGGCTTGATTTTGTGGTCGGATTTGAGGGTTTGTACCTGTCCCGTTTTCTCGGAGGCTTGATTTTGTGCTCGGGTGTGGGTTTTTGTACCCTACCCGTTTTCTTGGAGACTTGATTTTGTGCTCGAGTGTGGGTGTTTGTACCCTACCTATTTTCTCTCTCTTGATCAATGATTTTTCCTTTTTTGTTTTGTTGCTTGTTTGACTAATCAAAATATGTGATTCCGATTTCGTATGCCTCTAGTTTATTTTTGGAAGCTTTTTGCGCGTTTCCCATAGACGGCGCCAACTGTTGATGCCAAAATTTGGATTGACAATAAGAGTAGAGAAGGAGTTCGTTTACTTGGGGAGCGAGCAATGAAAGAGCTTGATGTCCTCGGAATTGCTATTATTGAGAGCGAAGAGCTCAGTGGTCAGAATCCTGTAAAATAATAATTCATCAGGGGTCGTCGGGGGTGTTACCGGCATAGACCCTCCGATGCTTAAGTCAGAGATCAGGAGCAGCACGATAACAAGTAAAAGAGAGAAAAGAGAAGAGTGTACGAGAAAAGGCTTGGAGGATATTATACCCCCTCCTCCAATGTGCTTGCTTTCTTGTGCATACCTTTTTTCTTCTCTCCTATTGTGGAGTGATGACCTCTTTATATAAGAGAAAATAGTCAGAAGCATAGTTGAATTAGGATAACTAATCCCTTATCTTGTAGGGTTCGAATTTGACGAGGATTAGGACTTGTATTGTTTTATCCTATTCGAATTAGAACAAATTATTGGATGTTAGTCCATGAGCTCGGGTTTGGTAAGAATATTGGTATAACAATTATTAAAATTTAATTATTTGATTATATAATAAATTTCACCAATAAACAAAGAATGATACATAACAAAATAGGAGCAGTTAACGAAAAGTATCAAAATATTTCAACAATGAAACAATTGTGAGAAATATACATTATAAACCAAACAAATAAATCAATTAACAAATATAATACACATTGTCTTTGGTACAACTCAGCGACAAAGCAAGAAAACGAAACCATGGCATTGAATAATGGGATCAAATCAGTTTCAAAGCTCCTCACTTTCTCCCAATCGCTTGTACCCAGTTTAATGAATAGGGCTTTCCACTCAGCATGAGTAAAGAGGATGGGGGGACATGGGCATGATGAACCATACTACCTTCAGGCCAAGCACATGTATAACTTGGACAGGGTGAAACATCAAGGGCTGAAGGAGGAAACACCCGTCATAAACCACTTATGATAAAGAGGGCAACGTCATGAACTACTTATTCATTCAAAATAGAGAAAATTGGAAAGGAGGAAGAACAAGGAAGATGGTTGTAATTGACGATTGTCATGTCTTTAATCATTAAAGATTCTTTGTGTTGTAAACTAGAAAATCAAAATGATCACACATATTCTTATTAAAGTTAAAATCTTCAAACATATTGAGTTTCTTCTGTAAATATTTGTTTAAGGTATATTGGAAGAAAAAATTTAAGGTTTAAAATGGTAAAAAAATTAAACCTTAATTTCAGTTCCCTAAATGAGTATTGTTAAGAGTAATAATATTATAAATATTCATAATAAAGTGTTCTTAATAGTAATTTGTATCATGTGTATTTTTGTAATAATTTTTTTTATAAAATTATGAGTGTTTAAAGTAATTTTTAGAGTGTATATAGATCCACCCTAAAATATTTTGTCATTTTTTTTTCTCCTCTTTGAACTTGTAATTGGAATTATATTAGGCGAGTTTTCAAATGTGGTGAATTATTAGATGAAAAGTTTGCTTATATTAGTGGGCTCTCGTATATATCTTGATTTTCATACTTTGTAATCGTCCAATTTCAATCCAATGGTATAAATCTAAAGTTTCATTTTCTTTTTTGGGTTAAAAAGGAAAAAGGTATCTAGCATTTAAATCATTTAGTCATCTATTATTCGATTAAATTATATATTGGCCAATCCAATTTTTAAACCTTCATCCGAACTTGACTCTTTCTTATCTTCTTGGACGGTTTTTTTTTCCCATATATAGTTGAGTATCAACAAAATGTTCATAGAAGAGATATGGTAAGAAGCTTAAAAGTACGATTAATTGTTTGGCACAGCTATGAGCTTGCTTCATTAATTAATCTCTCTTCTCAGGATACGTATTTACTTGTCTCATAAAGCTTCTTATCAGCTTCAATTACAATTGCACCAAGACATGGACCTTCAACTTCCTCAAATTATAGTTGTTTTCGGCATTAAAGTTTTCAAAGTCAAACTTTGATATGTTGCGCAAAAAATATTCAACTAGCCAATTCGGAAAGATTGTTGGGTAACTAAATCTCACCCTCTCTTGCATTTTGCCATTAGTAATGTTCTTGTTGATGACTGTAACAATTTGGTTGCTGACTTTATGGATGAGTCGGGTTCTTGGAGTTGGGCAAAGTTTGGCCACCTTTTACCAAGCAATATTCTGTTGACTATTGCCTCTTTCCAACCTCCTAAATTTGGTAGAGGTGAAGATCGTGTGTTCTGGGCTGATTCTAAGCATGGTATCTTTACTGTTAAATCAGCTTATTGCCGTATTACTGAGATGCATAACAATGATGTTGATTCTATTTGGAGGCATGCGTGGCAGTGGAAAGGGCCCCAACGCATCCAAGTCTTTATTTGGTTGTGTTTACGTGGCCGGTTAAAAACGAAGCATGAGCTGGTTCGTAGGCATGTCTTGCATGAGGATGGCTGTGATTCGTGTGGCGCTGACAAGGAGGATGTTTTGCATGCTTTACGCGATTGTTGTATGGCAAAAAGGCTCTGGAACCAGCTTGTTTATAGGACTGATAGGCACATCTTTTATTCTTTAAATTTACGTGACTGGTAATGCTTAAATTTGAAGAGTGTTAGGACTATTGATTCAGGCCTACAGTGGAAGACGATTTTTGGTGCGGCTATTTGGCGCTTATGGTATTGGCAAAACCAGTTCCTGTTCAAGAATGTCTCTGTTGCGAGTATGTTTATGCTCAAGGACATTCGAATAAGGGCAGAGGAGATTCAGAGGCTGAGTTGTTCAGGTTTAAATATGGTACCTCTAAGAATAGAGAAGTGGATTGCTTGGAGTGCACCGTCATGGCCTTGGTGTAAATTGAACACAGATGGTGCTTGCAAAAGATCGGGTTTAGCCAGTTCTGGGGGCCTGGTTCGTGATTATCATGGAAATTGGGTTCTTGGCTTTAGTCATAACATTGGTGTTTGTTTAGTTACTGTTGCAGAACTTTGGGGTTTGTGTCATGGTTTGACCTTAGCTTGGCAGTGTGGGATTAGATGGTAAGTGGCTGAGGTGGATAGCCTCTCTGTTGTTCAACTTGTTCATCAACCAATGGAGCATACTAATGAGTTTTATTTCCTCCTTCAATCGATCAAAGAACTTATTAAGCGTGATTGGAGTGTAACTATATCTCATGTCTATAGGGAAGCTAATTTAGCTGCTGATGCCCTTGCTAATCATGCTTTGTCTCTTCCGCTTGGTTTTCATGGTTTTTCCACTCCTCCACTCGCTGTGGGTTCTTTTGTTACTCATGATGTATATGGGGTTGCCCGCCCCGTTTTGTTGTTCCCTAGCTCTTTTTAGAGCCCTCTTGAATAAAAAAAAATATTCAACTAGCCAAATTATTCCTAAACTTTTATTTTTTTTATACAACAACAAAATAAAATCCAAGCCATTTTATTTATTTATTTTTGGGCAAGACTAGTATCTTGATCATTTTTCACCAGCAGATTTTAAACCACCAGTTTATTAGGATTGAATTGAGCATATTGATCGATTAATCTTCAATGATTAACAAATCTTGACGTAATCTATGAGTAATTTGAAGCTTAAATAATCAACTGAAAACAAAGAAAGATATAAACCAAGACTCAATAAGAACAAGTCAAATTGTATAAACTTGACGTGATTCAGCCAATAAAGGTGCTTACTACCATATCGAAAAATGAACTCAATCAAGCTTAGTTAATTACTTAATTTGGTCTTGTTAACCACAAAAGAGTTCCAATCTTATAATTTTTTCAAGCTTAATGTGATTCAACCAATAACTATGATGTAACCCTTGCTGATAACCTTAGAAACCCCTGGTTTCCAGCTTTAGATTCTCTTTGTTTATAACTTAACAAATTATCTTATCTGCCAGCCTCAAAACTCCACATCAGTATAAACGTAATTAACATAACTGACTTAATTTCCAAAAAAAAAAATTAATACTTCACGAGTTGGCCAATAACTATTGGAAAAGTCAAATTGATTGCAAAAGGGACTAATATGGTTTTAATGGAAATTATCTTTTATCTGCCAGCTCAAAACTCCAGTATAAACGTAAGTAACAGAACTGATTTAATTTCTAAAATAAAAAAATACTTCACAAGTTGGCCAATAACTATTGGAAAAGTCAAATTGATTGCAAAAGGGGCTAATATGGTTTTAATGGAAATTATCTTTTATCCATTGGATATGGTAGAACGGTAGAACAGTGGCATTATCTTAATGTTTAATGATAATCAGCCGACTGATTAATTAAGCACATAACATTATGGTATGAATAATTAAGATATGTAAATTAAGGATGGCCAATGGGCCGAGTCGGCAAAATGAAGCCCACAAGGGCCCATAGGCAGATACGGTTGGTGGGCCGTGCCGTGTCGTGCCCAAATTTTTTTCCTTGAGCCCGGCACGACCCACTCGTGCCGTGCCCAAAAAAGTCCATAACCCTTTTTTTTTTAAAGCGTGCTTGAAAAAGCCCACGTATCATTTCTTCAAGTCCATCAACCCATGCAATTACAAATAATAATAATAACAACAACAACAACAATATTTTTAAGGGAACAATTAATGTTTCATTAAGACATTCACACAATTACACAATTTTATTATCTAATTTCGCAATAACTAATTATAATACAACCATATATAAAATCATGATATTTTTAATTTTAATTATTAAAATCATGAAATCATTTATTCATTTAATAAATTATAAATATAAAACAATTAGAATTTTTTTTGAAACTAAGACTAAATTAATTTTAAAAAATCTACGCTAACAAAAAATATTAAAAATTTAATTTCAAGTTATTTGTAAAATCATAATATTTTATGTTTACTTTTTATTAAAATTTTTTTACAAATATACTTTGGCCCACGTACTATTGATGGCCCACGGGCTGCGCGCTAGCCCACTAATAAAGCGTGCTTATAACGTGCTTTTTCACGTGTCGTGCTTTGACCAATCTCTAATCGTGCCGTGCTTTTAAGTCCTACGTGCCTAAGACATTTAGCCCAGCCTGGCCCACGTGCGTGTCGTGCCATATATGCCGTGTGCCTTATTAAAACGTGCTAGTATCGTGCCGTGCTGTACGGACACATACCGTGCCTGTGCTGTGCTCGTGCCGTGCCCGTGCCGTGCCCGTGCCGTGCCCTTGCTGTGCTCGTTCTGTGCCACGTGCCACCCAGCCTATTGGCCATCTTTAATGTAAATGCAAGTTTGCAACATTTTCTTCTTGAAAAATGAAGCAAATTTGCAACATTTTGTTCATTGAAAAAGATGTTTGACAACTGGACATTTCCAAAAACGACTAGCCTGTGGAAGTCAATGTGAAGATAATGAGCACGTGTATTAAAAATCTCCATTGATTCAATTTCAGGTCAAAAATCAAGTCGCCTTCTTATGAAATTATTTGGAAGTTATTCGGTTTCAGGTTGTCTTCAATATGAACAGAATTTTAAAAGAATAAGTAATTCAGTTTCAGGTTGCCTTCATATGAATCATCTATAAATAATCGAAACCTTCATTATCGTTCGTACAATACAAATCTTTTCTTTCAAATTTTTGTCAATGGATCAGTCCTTAGTTCCCACTCTCGCTATATATATATAAATTAACAAGTATTACAACATTTACTATTTTAAATATCATGAAGAAGATGCAACCTGCTCCACTGCATAACCTTTTTCTCTGCAAATCTTTTCTTCGATGACTTCTTATAAATAGTGAAATTCATGAGTATTAAATCCCATGTTTCCTTGACACATTGCGCTCATTATACATCAAAAATCAATCTTTTTTCTTTTTTTCTTCATTCTAGAAAATAATAATAATAATAATATAATCGAAGCCAATTTCAAACACAAATTTACACACAATACAAATCTTTTCTTACAAATTTTTATCAATGGAGAAATCATCTGCTCTCTTCCTTTTAACTTCTGTTTATTTCATTTCAACCTTTGTCCCAACTTGTAGCTGCTAACGTTACAGTTTCATTGGATGAAGCAGCCAATTACACTTTTATTGGAGCTGCCATTAGCGCTGCACCAAACTAGTCTGAGTTCACGTACTCAATCTATGTGAAACAAGGTACATACTTTGAGAAAGTCACAATTGGCATAGGGCATACTCGTCTCATCCTCATTGGTGATGGGATGGGCAAGACTATAATCACGTACAACAACAGCAACAACACAGGATCAAGCGCAGCAGAGAGTTACACTATGGGTGATTTTAATTGTCTTTTTCATTCTATTATTATATTTTGTCTTACATATGTTCATAAAATTAAGGACACATTTGTGATTGGTGTCAAAATTAATTTTCTGATCTTGTCCATTTCTATTATTTCAGATGTAACCACTTCATGTTTTTTAGCCAGAGACTTGAGCATTGTAAATTCCACGGGTCCAAAAGGACGACAAGCTGTTGCTTTCAGAATTGCGGGAGACAACATTGTGTGTCATAGATGCTCCATCGAGGGGCATCAAGACACATTGTTCCTGTTAAGAAAGCTCAAGTAGTTAGCAGAACAGAGGATAGTAGCCGCAGTAGCAATCAATTACTGATTAATGATGTGGCATGCCATGTCATGCCTTATGGTGATGTAATCGTTTGCACGTGATTAGTTAGTTTTAGCTGTTGTAATTAGTTAATATATTTGTTAATTACTTTTAGTTAGTTACAACAAATTCAGCTGAGCTTCAAAGCTTCAGTACTTGTAAATAAACTACATATCAGCACACATTACGTGTGCAATTGAAATCAATAATATCCAGAAGTTTCTCAAATCTGATTTTTAGTTTTCTCTCAATTTCTTTCACTTTCTGAATAACCAAACAATATTTTCAATCTTTAACTTGGTATCAGAACCAAACAATGTCTTCGGCTAATCTTGCTTCATCCTCTGTTCCAATTTATAACAATACCATAAACACAGCTACTCCTACTTTCACATTCAACATAACAGTTAAGCTTGATCAATCAAACTACTTGATATGGCATTCTCAAGTTCTGGTTTTCATACATGGTAACAGACTTGAGAAGTTTATTAATGACTCTATCACTCCACTTTCATCTCATGTTGCTCAAAGGATTGGTGATGATCTCAGATCTGTGGAGGATCTAGAGTTTGTAACCTGGAGATCACAGGATCAAGTGCTTTTCGATTGGCTGCTCTCTTCAATGAGTGAAGGTATCATCAGTTTGGTGTTTAATCTAGAAACTTCTATTAAAGTATAGAAAGCTATTGAAGTTCAATTTGGTTCATAGTCTAAGTCTAGGCTCTTGCATTTACGATACATGATGAATTCAACTAGGAAAGATGATCTAAAGATTACTGATTACTTCATTAAGATGAAACTACAGATAATAATATGGTTGCAGCAGGAAGTGCTCTAAGTAATGATGATCTCATTCTGCATGTACTCTCTGGTTTAGGTCCTGAATATAATTCAGTTGCTACTTATATCACTGGTAAAGTAGGTGTTAGTAAGATGAATGTAAATAAAGCATAAGCAATGCTTTTGACTCAGGAAGCTAGAATTGAACAGCAAGCTCATATACTTGTTGGTATGGATGTAAAACAAAACTTTGAAGCTAATCTTGTTCTTAATAGAGGATTTAAGAAAGGAAACTTTTCTGGTGGTAAAAATCTTGGCAGATTTGGATATAATCATAGTTCTGGTTATGGTAACAATTGAGGTTTTAGTTCTGGTGGTTACAAAGGAAATTATAGAGGCTCTGGAGCTTTTGGATTTGTAAGTAATGGAGCTAATAACTTTGGTTCCAATCCTATGATCAAAGGATATCAAGGTGATAATCAGAGACGTGGAGGAGGCAACTGGAATCCAAATACTAGAAATAGAGGTTACAACAGTGGAAAACCATCTGGCACTGTCAAGCCTCACTAGAATGGTTTTAAACCTACCTGTCAAATTTGTCTCAGAACTAGTCACACAGCAAACATTTGCTAGAAGCTTGAATAGTTCATTGCATTTGGTGCATACAGACCACCACCTAACAGAAATCGTAAATCTACATATCTGGCCAATATGGATGGACCTACAGATACCAACTGGTACCTGGACAGTGGAGCCACTAATCATCTGACAAATGACATGAGTAATATGCACATCTCTGAATCTTTTACAGGTACTTCTAAACTTGTTGTTGGTAATGGTACTGGTTTGAACATCACACATATAAGTAGTGCTATCTTAAAAATGCATCACAACATAGATAATGCCTTGTCAATACTCAAGCTTAATGATATGGTTTTAGTTCCACAAATCACCAAAAACCTTATTAACATATCTAAACTGACCAAAGATAACAACATTGTCATTGAATTCACTGATCAATTCTGTTTTGTGAAGGACAAAATGAAGAACTTGATCATATGCAGGGCAAGGCTGAAAAGGGTCTTTACAGATTGCTATTGGCTTTCTCAAATAAACATTTGCATTCATCTTCTGGTCAGAGTTATGTTGCCAATGTTGAGTTAGTTGTGTCATCTGTTCCTCTTTCAATGTTTTCAATTGTCAGCTCAAATTTAAAAAATAAAACAGCTTGCTTGCAAAGTACAACAGCTCATTGTAAAAACACTGAATGTCTGTTAAGTGTTTCTATACTGCATCAGAGATTAGGTCATCCCTCTTCTCAGATCTTAAATCATGTACTTAAAACATGTTCCTCTATTCAGACTATTAATAAAGGCAAAGTATTTGATTCTTGTGTTGCTTGTAAGTTGGGTAAAATGCACAGACTGCATTTTCCTGTTACTGAAACAAAAACCAGGTTCCCTTTAGAAGTGTTACATACTAATTTGTGGGGACCTGCTCCTGTGGTTTCTCTGTAAGAGTATAGATATTATGTAAGTTTTGTTGATGATTACACTAGACTCACTTGGATATTCCCTCTAAAAACTAAAGATGAAACACTATCAGTCTTTAAAATCTTTAAAACTGAAATTGAAAAACATCTTAATAGATCAATCAAATGTCTGCAATCTGACTGGGGTGGGGAGTTCAGACCGTTTGTTCACTATCTTCACACATAGGGAATTTAATTTAGACACTCATGTCCTTATACTCATAACCAAAATGGCCTAGTAGAGAGAAAACATAGACATATTACTGAACTTGGATTAACCTTGCTTGCTCAAGCTATTTTACCTCTGAAATTCTGGTGAGATTTTTTTCATATAGCTACTTACATCATAAATAGATTACCCTCTCCTGTTTTATGCATGAAGTCTCCTTATGAATCCATCTTTCATCACTCACCAGATTACAACTTTCTTAAGGTCATTGGCTGTTCCTGTTTCCCTTTTTTTAGAGAGTACAATAAACATAAATTTCAGATTCATACTTCCAAGTGTATTTTTCTGGGTTATAGTCCATTACATAAGGGTTATAAATGCTTGCATCCCTCTGTAAAGATTTATATAACGAGTCATGTTTTGTTTGATGAACATTTTTTTCCTTATACATTACTCTTTCATGTCCCTTCCTCTCAATCTACATCCTTTGATTTTCAGTATAACCTTCTTCAAAATTATATTGTTCCAACTGTCAATAGCAATCAGAACACCCTTGAAGCTGATGCAGTAGGTACTGTTTCTTCTTATCCTTCTCCAAATATACCATCTGTTACTCCCACACCTCATTCACCTTCTCCAGCATCATCACAACCATTACCAGATACACTTTCTTCACCTATCAACTCTATTATACACTTACCAACACCTGTCCATTCACCAAGGCAACCAAACATATCCTATTCTTCTCCAATACGAACACCAAAACCATCATCCATGTCTCAGCCTAAGCCACTCATTTCCACACATCAAATGATTACTAGAGCCAAAGCTGGCATCTTTAAACCAAAGGCATTTCTGTCTACTTATAATAGCTTAGAACCAGCCACTGCATCTGAGGCTTTATCTGATCTTAAATGGAAAGCAGCCATGCAGTTAGAGTATAATGCTTTTATGCAGAACAATACTTAGAGTCTAGTGTCTATATCTCCTTCTTATAAACCAGTTAGATGTAAATGGGTGTTTAGAACCAAATATAACACTGATGGCTTAGTTTCAAATATAAAGCAAGGTTGGTTGCAAAGGGTTTTTATCAAACTGCAAGTGTTGATTATTCAGAGACTTTCAACCCTGTTGTAAAGTCTGCAACTGTGAGAGTCATCTTGAATTTGGCGGTCATGAAAGATTAAAAGGTAAGGCAAATTGATG
Organism: Clausena lansium; assembly: GCA_030449835.1. Classification (NCBI taxonomy): domain Eukaryota; kingdom Viridiplantae; phylum Streptophyta; class Magnoliopsida; order Sapindales; family Rutaceae; genus Clausena; species Clausena lansium. Next base: position 53,588 of record JASUUF010000198.1, read on the forward strand.
TTAATAATGCCTTCCTTAATGGTGATTTGTCTGAAGATGTATATATGCTACAACCTGAAGGATTTGAATCCAAAGGAGAAGGCTATATTTGCAAGCTCAATAAAGCTCTCTATAGGCTAAAACAAGCTCCAAGAGGTTAGTATGAGAAACTTAAAGGTAGTCTAACTACTTGGCAATTCTTCAACTCCAAAGCAGATACATCACTCTTTATTAAGCATGATGTCAAAGGTTTGATTATTGTTCTCATCTATGTAGATGACATTTTAGTTGCTTGACCTGATTATGATTTGTTAGAAGAATTTATTGCTGAACTTAGTCAAGTATTTGCTTTAAAAGACTTGGGATCGGTTGTTGACTTCTGTTGCTTACTTCCTTGGTGTAGAAGATTGTTACACTGCACAAGTGATGCATTTGTCTCAAACTAAGTACATTAAAGATCTGTTGAGTAAAGCTTCTATGGAGAATTGTAAGGGTTCTAACACATTTTTCAGTACTGGTCTCAAGTTGGAGAAAGCTGTTAATGGTCTTTTGGGACAAAAATTTGAAGATCCAACCCTTTACAGAAGCCTAGTAGGAGGTCTCTAATATCTCATCCTAACCAGAGCTAACATTGCTTATTCAGTGCACAAGCTCAGCCAATATCTTAGTGCACCTACATTCCAGTATTGGTTAGCATGCAAGAAGGTTCTTAGATATCTTCAAGCTACAATTACTTATGGTCTTCATATTTAGAATGAGGGAAACCTTGAAGCTACTGGTCTAACATGTTACACAGATGCTGACTGGGCTTGTGATGTTGATGATCGCAAGTCTATTGGTGCTTATTGCATTTACCTTGGCAATAATTTAGTTTCTTGGTCATCCAAAAAGTAAGCTATTGTGGTTAAGTAAAGCACTGAAAGTGAATACAGAGCTTTATCTTCTGCAAGTTCTGAACTATCCTGGCTATAATAATTGTTTTCTGAACTTAACATTATGAAACTACCATTTCCAGTTATTTTGGTGTGATAATCAAAGTGCTGGGGAGTTAGCTAAGAATCCTGTTTTTCACTCTAAGTCTAAACATATTGAATTAGATGTTCATTATGTTCGGGACATGGTGCTTAGAAAGGAATTAGAAATCCGGTATATTCCCACTAAAGAGCAAGTGGCTGATGTGCTTACAAAGCCCTTATCCTTGCCCAAGTTTATTTATTTTAGTTCCAAGTTCAATATCATCAACCGACCATTGAGCTTGAGGGGGGATGTTAAGGTAGCTAACGTAGTCAGCAGAATAGAGGATAGCAGCTGCAGTAGCAATCAATTACTGATTGATGATGTGGCATGCTATGTCATGCCTTATGGTGATGTAATCGTTTGCACATGATCAGTTAGTTTTAGATGCTGTAATTAGTTAATATATTTGTTAATTACTTTTAGTTAGTTACAACAAATTCAACTGAGCTTCAGAGCTTCATTACTTGTATATAAACTACATATCAGCACGCATTATGTGTGCAATTGAAATCAATAATATCTAGAAGTTTCTTAGATCTGATTTTCAATTTTCTCTCAATTTCTTTCACTTTCTAAATAACCAAACAATATTTTCAATCTTCAACTATTCCTAGTGCAACAGTTTTTCTGCGTGTGCAATATTATTGGCATAGTTGACTTTATTTTCGGTGACTCTTTTGTTGTGTTTCAGAATTCTAATATTTACGCGACAAAGCCAGCTGAGGGCCAAGAAAATGCGATCACCGCACAAGGAAGAGATTTTGAAAACATAAGCATTGCCATTGTGATCCACAACTGCATAATCAATGCAACAGTTGAATTTGAACTGTACAAATCAACTGTGAAGACCACCCTTGGGAGACCATGGAAACAGCACAGCCGGACCATAATCATGGAGTCCTACTTGGGGGATCTCATTGATCCTAAAGGATGGTCTGAATTCAACGAAACATTTGCCTTGGACACTTTGTACTATGCCGAAAACGCAAACCGTGGACCGGGAGCTTCCATAAAGGGTAGAGTCAAGTGGCCAGGCTACCATGTTCTCACTAATGCAGCTGAAGTTCAAAACTTTACAGTTGAGAGTTTTATTCATGGAAGTGAGTGGCTTCCACAATTGGAAGTTCCATTCATTCATGGCCTGATTGGTTAATTTGTTTGTTTGTTCTATCACTATGAAAATAATTAAACAAATACGTCAAATATCAAATTTATTAATATATATAAATTATGCATCTCAATTATATATGTTTATCTAGTTATAGCATTTATGGGGCATTGTTTTCGATATATTGCTATTGTAAAGCTATAAGCATGCCCCCCTAAATTTCTTACAACACCCCTATTTGAAAAATAATTCAATAAATATTTTAAAAAGCACCTAATTTCAAATATGCCCACTCCATGCTGAAATTTCTTTCTTATTTATTATTATTATTATTATTATTATTATTACTTTTGGGTCTAAAAAATGTCTCTTCTGAAAATCTATCTTCAATCGAACAAAAACTATCAACAGCATATATATTTATAAGAAAAAACTCGTTTTTGGAAAAAAAAGTTGAGAAAAAAGGGTCATGATTCAACCATTCTTCCCTTGATAAATGATAGATGCCCTGAAGAATAGTTGGCCCCGAAGGCCTTGAATTTCAAAAATTCAACAATTTGGCCATTTTATTCACTTACACCCCTGTGTTTGACTTGGGTTGAGATTGTGAAATTGTCCGCAAAACTGGTATCAGAGCCAAGTTTTTGGTTCTAATGATTTAAAATGGATGATGAGATAATTATTTATTTTATTAATAATGGAGGATATAATTTAATGATAGATAGCAGAACTATAAAATATAATATTGGTAAACATATTCAATATTATTCTCATAAAAAAAGAGATTTAGATATTAAACAATTAATGCAATTATATTTATCAAAAGCTCATGAATTTAGAATTGGAGAACTTGTAATAATAAACCAATGAGGTTTAAATATAGATCCTTTCTTACTAGATAGGATAAGAATAAAAGTTTTCAGAAATAATTTTTCTTGAAAATAATATAATATTAATTTTGTTGAAGATTACCACGATGATCTTATAATAGATTATAATAGATTTTTGTCTATTAAACAAAGAGAAGAGTATAATTGGAATAATAAAATAATTAGAAATAAATATTATCCTTCTAGTAATATGCTATTAAAATATAAAAAATTATTTATGAATAAACTCTGCCTTATAAATAAAGGTTTAGAGAACAATTACATTCCCAAAGAAATAAAAGACATTATATGTCATAAATATTTATTAGAAAGAAATGAAATACTCTGTAGATGGTATTATGAATAATTTACCTGAGCCATTAATAATTTCATAAAATATAGAAACTAGTAGGTTTCCACCTTTTAGTTATACGCAAAGAGGATATACATATGGAAGATTTCAGCCTTTTGATTTAATAAATGATTCTGATATGTGGGGAAATAATCAATTAAATTGGATTTCTCTATACTTTTTAAAGGAAACCCTAATTTAACCATAAATGATATAAAAAGTGCAAATGAAATACTTGAAATAAAAAATGTTAATGATGAAAATATAAATCAAATTAAAAGGTTAGGAAATAAAATGAGTCAAGAATTTGAACACATTAAACAAATAATAAAAGACTTCAAAAATAGAAGATCAAGATATATTAAAACAAGAAATCATAAATATAATAAATAAAAAATCTATGGAAACAAGATTAAATAAGATTGAAATTCAATTGAATAAAATTGAAAGAATTATTGAACAACTTGGTAATAAATTTGCCATAAACATACATGGAGAACTTCAAGAAAATTAAAGTACAAAGAATTAATAATAGTATGGAAGAATTACTCATGATAATTCAAGAACAAAATAAAATCTTGCAAGATACTATAATTTATTTTAATGAAAATAAAAGTAATAAAGTTCAGCCTATGGTAAGGCCCATATTTAACAAAATAAAAGGAACTAAAAAATTGATAAGTTTAAGAATGTTAAGCGAAAATGCTAATAATGGATTAAAAGAATTATCTTATAATAATGAAGAATCTGAAACAGATGAAAAAGACGACAAGGTCTTCATAAATTTAGAAGATATCAAAAAAAGAATAGAACATTTAAAAATGAATGAATCAAAGCCAAGAGTCTTTGAACAAGGTGAATCCAATAATAGAGCTTCCTATGCTAGAGAAGAAATACCAACTTACGAAAATGAAAGATCGCAAAGCCAATATTTTAGGCCAACCAAAAGACCTAAGAAAGATTATAAAACACCAGGTAAATATAAAGAAAGACCCATAAGTCATGAAAGTATATGGTTAGATTTAGATTGTGTTAAAAATAAAGATAAAGATAAAATGATAACTGCTTGGGTGAAATCTATGAAAATTGTTTTAGTATTTTATAATCTAAATAGACGCAACAGCATATAATTCTTTAAAACTTCATTTATAAGAATAGCTGCACAATGGTTTATGGGATTAAGTCAAAATAATAAAAATAAAGTATTATATGGGAAAAATCCTAATGGAAATGAATCTCAAGAACAAATCTTAACTAGATTTGAAAGTGAAATAAGAAAAGAATTCTTAGGAGAAGATTGGGAAGTCGATTATCGGCAAGAATTGGAAAGAAAAATGATGGAAAATATGAGAAAGCTAACTAAGCTTGAAATATGAAATATATGATATATGTTACCTAGAAGCATACACATATAGCTTTGAAGAACTATATTATAAATATGAATTTAGAGAAGAGGATAATACTACGATGTATTACAATAATTTATATTTTATGAAAATAACGGACCCATTGTGTAAAAAGATCATGACATAATATAGCCAAGAATATGATGATACTACCAATACAGATACACTTGGAAGTAGAATTAGGTTTGCTCGAAATAGAGTAAACCAATGGTATTCTGAAATAAGAGATAGAAGATTAATGAAAAAGTAAAATCGAGGATTATGTTGTTCAAGATTTGAAGAACCTCCAAGATTTGGATGTTTTGATAAAATTTATAAACATAAGAGAAGATTTAAAAAGAAGAAAATTTTCAAGACTAATAAAAAATATTACAAGAAAAATAAATATAAGAGAAAGTTCTTTAAAAAGAATCAATATGGAAAATCTAAGGCAAAAACGCCAAAAAGGTGTAAATGCTGGTTATGTAATGAAGAAGGACATTATGCAAATGAGTGTCCTAAGAAAAAGAAAGCAAATATTGAAATGTTTGAAGATTTTAGTGAACTAGAATTAATCATTGATAGTGAAGATATTAGTGAAAATGATAGCCTATACTATCTTTCTGAAGAGACTTCAAGTAACTTTGATTCAGAATGAGTATAGAAGAAATAGAAAATAAAGATCTATATCAAGATGAAGAATTAGAAGAACAAGGTTCTTTTAATAAAAAATTGATATTTGATAGAAAAAAAACAATACCTTAAGATTAATAAAAAGGGATTAGAAACATCTATGACCTTAGTTAATAAGTTAGCACAAGGAATAACTAATATGGTTAAAAGAAAAAATATAATGTATTTTGGTGGCACCGTAAGAGAAGAACCAATTGAAATTAGGCACGCAAGAGAAAATACAAATATACCATTATTATTAAAATCTGATATAAAAGAAAAAATCAATAAAATTAGACTTAGCGATAGGCATAAAATTGGATATATTCATATTGGAGGAATCAAAATTATGAAAAAAGATCATTTTCGAGAAGGAATTGATAGTCCAGTAAATCTTGCTGTACTAGATAATAGAATAAAAGATAGAAAACATGCTCTGCTTGGAATAATACGAGGAAATCTTAATTATAAGAAATTGATATTTAAGATATATCCTAAATATTCTATAAGTCTTAGAGATAGAAATATAAACAAGACTTTAACTTTATGTTATGATTTTAAATACTTTGATATAATGCAAGATAGAATATGCATTCCTATAGCATAACGTATGCCATAGAATATGCATTAACAAATTCAACTAACAGTGAAATGTTTGCTAATAAAGAATTTATAGAAATAGACAAACTTTTTAGTAAAGTTGGAAAAATACAATCTCTTGAATTACTTAGAGAAATTGATTTACCTGAATAATGAGAAATGGATCTAAGGAGTCAACCTACTTTGATTAGAGGAAATACCTCTAAAACTATAGAATATACACCAGAAGGTACGATAATTATAAAGAGTGGAGAATCAATCTCTATATCTAGAAAAAATTTAGAAATAAGTGGAACACAAAGTTCTACAAGATGTAGCCATCTAGTGATACCACCATCACATGAAATATGGCAAATTAGAAAAAATAATCAAAATTGAATATAATAATGGAAAATCATGGCATGAGACTTTTGCTATACTAGATACAGGAGATTCAAAATCTTATGTAGATGCCAAGATAATTAAATATTTAGAACGAAAGATTTTAATTGAACCACATATATATGTAGGGTATAATGGTGAAAGAAAAACATTAACCCAATATTGCGAGATACCATTAAAGATTAAGGGAATATAATTTATCTTTTCTTTCTTTATAGAACCGGAATATAAAACAGACATAAGTGCTTTATTATTATAAATGAATTTTCTTGAAAATTTCTCTCCTTATTGCATAGGAGCTAGAGAGATATCGATAACATTTGAAGGGATTAAACAAACTATATCAAGATATGTCTAATTCTTTTATAGTATATATAAAAGTAATTATACCATATTATAAACATAAGCCTGAATGGTTCCATGCCTTAATAGATACTGGTTCATGAGTTAGCTTAACTAATTCAAGAATTTACCCTAAGTCATATTGGAAAGATTATAAAATTTAACAGGACGAGGTATAAATGTAGAACAAATTTCTCTAGGAATGTGTCAGATTAAAGCCTTAATACAAGTAGAAGATTATGTACTAAGCATACCAATATTATCGTCTTATGATTATATGGGTGCATATATACTTTTAGGAATTAATTTCCTTCGTCAGCTTATTTATATAATGACTAACGAAACAATTATTGTTAAAATACCATGTAATCATACCCTTACCACGTCAAGGATTTATTATACCATTAGGCGCACCACTCGAAAATTTCATTTTCGCCGCAGCCAACGTGTTGATTTTAATATAAAAATTAATCAAATCATTTTTTATTATGAAAAGATTTTAGAAAAACTTGATAAAAATTTTGGAGAAAATCCAATTCAGTTATGGGAAATTGATAAAACTTATGCCAATATAGAATTAAAAGATCCAAATGTTATTATAAGAGTAAAGCCTATGAGATATGGGCAAGAGGATAGACTAGAATTTGATAAACAAATTAAAGAACTCTTAGATCTCAAACTCATTCGAGAATCTAAAATTCCACATAGTAGCCCAGCCTTTATGGTTAGAAATCATGCAGAAATTAAATGATGAAAAGCTTGTATGGTTATTAATTATAAAGAATTAAACAAGTATACTAAATTTGATGGATATTTTTTACCTCATAAAAATACATTGATTACTTCTGTAATTAATAAAAAGATATTTAGCAAATTTGATTGTAAATCTGGCTTTTGGCAAATTAAACTTGAAGAAGATAGTATACCACTTACTGCCTTTAGTACACCTCAAGGACAATATGAATGGATTGTGATGCCTTTTGGATTACAAAATGCACCACAAATATTTTAAAGAAGAATGGATAAAATCTTCAAAGAATTTCATGAATTTTGCATTATTTATATGGATGATATATTAATATTTTCTAACAATGAAGTTGATCATATTAATCATTTAGTTTCTTTTGTAGAAAAAATGCAAGAAACATAGGATATTACTTTCTAAAAAGAAAGTTGAGGTAATGAAACCAAAGATTGAATTTCTAGGATTAATAATAGATGAAACAGGAATAGAGATGCAACCTCATATTTCTGAAAAAAAAATATACTTATTTCTAGACAAATTAGAATCTAAAGAGCAAATTCAAAGATTTTTAGGATGTCTTAATTATGCTAAAGGTTTAATAGAAAATTTAGTGAAAGAAAGACAACCTTTACAAGGATTATTGAAAAAGAATAATACAAAATCTTGGAAAGAATCTCATACTCAAGTAGTTAAAAAATTAAAAGAAAAATGTACCAAGATTAAAAATCTACCAAGATTAGGATTTCCAACGACTAGTGATAATTTAATTCTTGAAACTGATGCTTCTAATAATCACTGGGGTGCAGTATTAAAAACAAATCTAGAAAAGATTTGTAGATATACTAGCCAACATTAAAACCCGCGGAAAGAATTATCACAGTAATAAAAAAGAATTATTAGCTATTAAAAATGGGATAGCTAAATTTACTTTCTTTTTGTTACCAAATAAATTTTAAGTCAGATATGATAATACTCAAGTAAAAGGATTTATATTTAATAAATTACCTAATCTCCCCCAATATAAGAGATTAATTAGATGGCAGCAATTCTTTACAGAATATGATTTTGAAATTGAGTATATTAAAAGTTGTAACAATTGTATTGCAGATTTTTTCAGCAGAGAATACAATGGATAAAAGTCTTTCCAAAATAGTTAAGGGCATAATGATGTGCTCTAAAGGTCAAGAATTGCTTCTCAAAGGCAATGAAATGATATATGATGGGTTTGCCATGATTGATGAGGCCCAAAAAAAATTAAGCAAACTCTGCCCAGACAAAAGTTTGTAAAATCACCCAGAAGTTCAAATTTCATAACAATACATTAGCAAAATGCTAAAAAAGGTCAATTTCAAGGATCAAAATGAGGGTCAGATCGCCCAATGTTCTTCACATAATACAAAGATCCCAATTCCAGAGAGGTTTCTCTTAATTCATGATCGTAAAGAACAATATATGAAGGGAGAGGGTTCCCAAAGCTCTTCACCGAGCTTAAAGCCTCAATATATCAAAAGCGAACAGTCTATTTCAATGGCTAAAATCCCATTAGAATGTGACTACGCTTATGAATATAAAAGAATTGGTAAAATAGCTTACGGGATGCGTCCTAGCCAGGGTATAACCCTGAATGACTATAATACCTAAACATTCAGGGTTATACCCAAGGATTAATTCGTTTTAGGAGGTGATCTTAAAATGATAAAAGATATGTTTGATTATGAATTTCTTAATCTTATTTATACAGATGAAAATTTCAAGGAGCTTGAATTTCTTCCCGAAAAGATCAAAGAAGCCACTATTGAACTCAAAAGAATAAGCAGGACAAAAGAAGCCATCTTTGTCAAATTATTCAGTGCTTGTCCTGAATATTATGATAACAAATGGTATTCAGCTCAGCACATGATACAAGTTGGAATTAGTAGCAAAAAAGTTAGTCCAACAATTAATTTAGATCAATTCTACAATGATTATGATCCTGAACTATTTGAGCCCAATGCACTCACCACTAAACGGGCCATAGGAAGAAAGTCCTCAACGAACAGCTCGAGAGGATAAGCAAAGGAAATGTGTGGCTTTACGAGTCCACCAAAGAACATATAATCTTTTCTATGGGTAGAAAACAAAATATACTAGCCAAACAAGCCATTATTAAAAATAAAAAAGCAATATTTAAGAATCACGTGGAGTACAGCCTGCCAACACACCACGAGATATGCAAGGTGTTAAAACACCAGAATGATTGTGGCTTTTGCTATGAAAAATCCAAAGATGGGTTCAGTGAAAAAAACATGCAATAGATGAAGAGCTCATAATAGGCATGTAACGGGTCCATTCAAACAATTAAAAGATGCTAGCCAAACAAGCCATATTAAAAAGAAAAAAGCAATATATGAGAATCACGTGGAGTCCAACCTGCCAACACACCATGAGATATACATGGTGTTAAAACACCAGAATGATTGTGGCTTTTGCTATGGAAAATCCAAAGATGGGTCCAGTGAAGAAAACATGCAATAGACAAAGAGCTTATAATAGGCATGTGACGGGTCCATTCGAACAATTAAAAGATGCCAGCTTAACAAGCGTCAATAATTCAAAAGGATAAAGCTTATCAGCACAGTAGCTATCTGCAACAGATGTCAGCAAGAATAAAAGAAGAAGGGTCACCTTATCTGAAGCAAATCCCGAGCTCTCTACAAATGCAACATGTGTTATGTAATCTCATCATGTAATCTTATCTTTTGAAAGATATAAATTAAATGATGTAAGAAGGAGAGAGGCAATCGTTCTTAGAGCCATCTCTAACCTTCAAAGCTTTAGTAATTTCTCTTTTCTGTAACAATCTCTAGTTATGAAATAAATAAAACCTTTGAGTGAAATTATCATCTTCCAAATATCTTATATATTCTTAGAAATAAATCAAGTACTTTACATGCCAGCACTTGTGCTAATCGAAGAAGATTTCATATTACTAAGCACTCTTCCAGAGACGTTTGTAAGGAAAGCGCTCAGACAGATCCTTTGCGGTATGTTGCGTGAGGCCATGATCTTGTTGGACGTGTGGAGCTATGACGGTGCTGACCATGGACCTTTCTATGGTTGGAGGCAATCAGTGAGTCTATCTCAGAATTCCGAGAGATAATACACTGGTTAGTCATCCTGAACCATCTTCTTATTTTTAGCAACAAACGGAAGCATGTTGGGCCTTTGTTATTTTCTTGAATGTTGTAAGATAAGAAGTGATAATAATAACTCAAATTCATAAAAATGGAAAGAGCTGTTGACAAATTTATAGATCAATTGATAATTTAGAATTTAGTCAAGAATATCAAATTATTTATATAATCTCTGTTTTAACTATAAGATTAATTACTAGAAGACATTGGTATAGAGATATGAGAAGGATAAATTTAGAAGATGAAACAGAAATATTTGATACTTTTGAGGAAGAAAACATAATAGCATTAATGGAATCAATTTTAACAAGTCTTGAAGTAATTCAAGACAGGTGCAGAACTAATAAAGAACACAAGATCGCCCATAATGAACAATAATAATAATATAAACTTTTTAATTCAAAATGCAGAATTTATATAACAACATTTGTGTGAAAGCATGGATGGGATGTACCTAAGTTGGGAAGATAGCTTAGGAGTATACATAGACATGTTAGAAGAAAAGATTTGGTCTTTGTCTCAAGAGAGACAAATAATTATTAATATAGATCCTAATTTGTAACCAATAGATCTTTATGAACATGATAATCATGTACATTTATATAAAATTATTGTTAAAGCTTTGCAAAATTTTAAAAACAGAAGTTCAAGAGATAGAAGGACAAATTGTCTAATTATGCAAAATTAACAAATAATTATATTCTACAAATATTGCAAAAGGACTTATTTGATTAAACAAAGAAATTTAGGGTGCAAGCCTCTAAGTTAATTACAAACTCTTGATAAAGTCTAGGGAATATAGCAAATAAACCCATTTCGGGGTTTGACTATGGGCTTGACCTGGGGTAAATAAAGTTACTCTTACTTCTTATAATGAGAATATGAGATCATGGGTCAAAAGTCCATCCTATGCAAATGAACTATTTTCATTCTTTATTATGCTTTATATTTTTAGAAGCAAATGAGCTACTTTTTATATTTTTAGAAGAAAAGGAATCAGATAATAAATTGTTACAAGTATGAATCATAAATTCGTAAATTACCCGTCTTCATCCAATCGTTTGCTTCTCCATTCGCGGCAAATTAAGCTTACAGGAGAAAGAGTTTGTAGTTGTGGGGGTGTCAAAGGGATAAATTATGTGAGGTTTAATTGGATATGTCATTGTCTATTTATGAAATTTCACAAACTTTTAAGACTAAAAAATATTAAACAACGGTTTTGTAAAGACTTTCGAAGGACTTTTGAGGGTGCCAATAGCAACACTACCCACAAACTTTGAAGATTGTAAAATATTAAATAACGGTTTTACACCCCAGTTTATGCATGCACAACACTTCACTAATACCTGATACTTGTCATGGATTCAACAAGTTCGCACCACACGAGGGGATCAAGCAGTCAAGAATGCACAAGCTGGAGGAATGAGGTTAATGGCAAACAAACTATATAGGTGCAGCAAAAGAGCTGCTGTGAAGGTATCGGAATCATACGAAAACCCTAATTAACAAGCTTTGCTAAACCTGTATGGACAGTAACAATGGCTGCAGCTATTTTAAGTTTTGGATTCCATCCCCAAATGATGTCAACAGAGGTGCAATATTTGACGGTCTAGGAACAAGTCAGGCAAATACTGAGCTGAGCTGCTGTTGAGTATGCAAAAGGATCTGAAGGATTTGAAGGCACTAATGCGAAAATCACAACAAAATGGAGTGGAGTGCAGTGCTGTGAAGACAGTGACGTTCCTGAACATGTACTTTTCATTTGTTCTGTTGTAGTTGTAATAATAGGTGCATCTGTAGCTGCTAAGTAGGCCTTAGGCAACAAATGTCATTAACACGAACCTCATGACTTTTTGTGTATGCAAAGGACCTGAACTTTATCTACATTTCTAAATCACATAAGAAGACTACACAAGCAGATACTTGTCAAACCAAAACACTTCAAATGGTCAATATCACCAAGTCACTTCCCAGATCTAAAATAACCCTCCATTCTACTTCAACTCAACATCATCATCACTTAGAACATCAACTTACAACAAGCCATCACAACACGTTCACAAGAAATTTAAATCAAAGCAGAGTAAGTAGAAATCACATGGCACAACCAAACGAATAATTGGCATTCCAGCGGTATTTAAGTTTGGACAATGAATTAAGGCTACAACACATAGAGCCCTTACAAGTGACAGCAGCACACCATATAAATATATACAATCAGGCAACTATCATAGTAGTTTGCTGTAGTTAGACCAAGATAGGTATATATCACCCATTCTCTGGCATCATAATGAAAGTCTCTATCTTTAAACAGAATATGTTTCAAAAGAACTCAAACCTATATGTTGGGCAAGCAAGAGATGATACACCATCTGTTGATGCTCTCAATACTTCAAACGTGTTTCATCATCTGATTCCTGCGCCCCCCCAAAAAAAAAAAAAATATATATATATATATAACCTAGCCCCATATATATATATATATATATATGGGGCTAGGTTATGTGTTTTGTCTTCTCATCATATCTTTTCAGCTCTCTGTTCTTTATTCTGCCGGATGCTTCAAGGTTCAAATCAGATATCATTCCTGAATCCTGAGTCAAATGCCCTAAAAACATATTGCATATCCAGAAAAATACTACAAACTGATGCTTATGAGGATATTGAAAAGAGCATTATCATAATAAAGATTACCATTATCATGGGAAGTTGACTGTGTTTGGCTCATTGGATTGCCTACACCCTGTGACATGGTGTCATCAACTGGTGCCTACAAAAGCCAAGTTACTAATTAGTTTAATATATTACAAAGATGATCAGGTTTAGGTTGAAGATTCATTAAGCATAAATAGTTAAGATTCATGATAAACTAACTGCTTGCAAGCTCTAACCAATTTTTGGCTTATATCTTAAGGACAATCTCAACAACTAACATGCAAGCATCATTTTATTGGCACGAAGTACAGATCTTTACAGCAAATAACCCATTTTCACTCATCATTTTTATCAGCAGCAAGGTAAGATATTTACGACAAATACAAAATACAGATCAAGTCCATTCATTATGCATTCACAACCCCAATTTCGTTTAACTCAACAATCAATTTTTTTCATGGTTTACACAACATTTCCAGTGATTATCAACTCAAAATCTTAGCATGAATTGCAAATTTAGGTAAAATCAACATATTTATTCTTGGTCACTATTTCATTTTTTCTATTTTACCAACATTCCTCTAAATTGAAACAGAAACACCCAAATCAAGCAATTTTTTTTTTTTTCTCAAAAGACTATAGTTTCAAGAATTGAAGGAAATACACACCTGATATGCTCTTGAATCACTGACAGTTCAGACGCTGTCCGTCAACGAAAGTCAGATTAGCCATCTCAAAATGAATTCGAATCAGGATAAATAACCACAAACCATCATCTCACACATCACCAGTAAAGCAATTGATATTCACAAGAAACTCCAAAGGTCCTAGACAAATGCACGGAGTTTTTCATTGAAGGAAAAAAAATGCAATATGAAAAAAAGGAAGTAACTTCTACAGCTTATTCTTTACATGAAGGTTTGGATCTAATGGATGTCAAAAATTTATGAAGCTAGGTATTCAAGAAGCATCACACCCCTAAGGAAAAGTATAGGAAACTGATTAACCTAAGAGAAATTTTAAAAATAAACTCATGAGAATTATGGACTGTATGGTACAAAAAGGATTATTTTCTGAATTCTTGTGTGGATTTCTAAGCCACCTGGTACTTTTTATATCATATAAACATACTTTTAGGTTTCTTATTAAAAAAAAAAAGTTACAAATCTAGTCAGTCAAGATGGTTTGCTAAACATGCAGCTAGTGTGCGAAGATTCTAATTTAAATTGAAACACGAATACTTCATACACGACTTGATTGGCAATATATAAAGCATAAAAGGGATAATTTTCACACAAGGCATACTGTTGATTGATATTCCTTCTATACTGGAACATATGAGCAAGTTGCATCAGCCATGTGAGAAATAAATGGTAGAATTATACTTTGGTGATCAACTTTTAGTGCTAACAAAAACTCTAACTTGAACAACTTCAAATACCACACATCGTAAAAACACAGAAAGCACAGTAATTCATCCAAATTGAATCTCTGTCAAAGCTTCAACTAATATAAATTATTTTTTTTTTGAAGAAAATATGGATTGCATTAATCAGACAAAGCAGCAAATAATCAGGGAGGTGGAACATGTCTCCACTCACCCGGACCTGACATAGAACCCCCACCCGGGCAACAGTATGGGCAGTGGTGTTCGTTCGCAGATCTACGAACAAAAGAGAAAGTCACTTCTCCTAGAGATTGAGCCGAAGCTTTACAGTCAGCAATAATAGTAACAAACCATTAGGATAAACAAAATTATCATGTAAAGCATTAAAGACTTGTAAACTATCCATCTCTAAAACAATAGGCAGAAAAGAAAACTTCTTAAGCCAGCAAAGAGCTTCCCTTACACCAATGGCTTTAGCCTCACGTGCATCAAATCTACCAGGAAGGATGTCACTTTTCGCCGCAATAAAGTCACTCTCAGAAGACGGGATGACAGCCCCGTAACTAATCATGTCTCTAGAATGAAAAATAGTTGCATCAATTTTACACTTGTACCACCCTTCACAAGGCCTATTCCAGCAAACTAAGCCATGAGCACTTGTATCAGAAACTTTGGGAAAATAAACACTCTTGCGAGCTTGCTGCCAAAGGAACAAATTCTGCCAAAGGAACAATATTAATTGTGTAAACCCACCCCATTTATAAAAAATATTTACAATAAATTCTTAATACTTTTAATAAATATAAAAAAAATAAAAATATTTATATAATTAATCAATTAAATTATTCTTATATTTTTTTACTTAGATTTTTTTTACCGTTAATGTTGCTTTAATATAAGTTCTATTTAATTATTTTATCTTTATGACATAAAATGACTCAATTGCCAAATAAATATGTGTTATTGTTTTTAATACTCTAAATACTTAATTTTGTGACTTATAATCTAACTTTTTAAATAAAGTCTAATATTTTTTAATATTTTAGATGTAAATAACATAAATTTGACAGTCTAATAATTTACATGAGTATTGTCTCATGAAGACATTATATTCGTTTAACTAAAAGTTGATAAAATAAAAAAAAAGGCTGAAGTTAAAGTAAATTTTTGGTATTTTTAACTTTTAAAGATAATATAGGCAATTTAAATTTAGGCTAAAGCAATCTTAGTAGTTAAATATAATAAAAAAATCTAAGTCACAAAAAAAATGAATTAAAATATAATAAAAAATAAATTAAGATATCACAAAAAATAAATTAAAATAGATTTAATTGATTAGTTCTTCGAAATTCTTCTTTATTTGAAATTTTAATTTTAAAAATAATGTGAATTTTTTTATCATTATTTTCTAAAAGTGGGGTGGATTTATAGAATTTATGAGGTAGAAACATCACTACCCTTGGTTTATAAAATAGATTTTCTTATAATTTAGCCCCTGTAAATTTAATACATTAACAATTTAATTCAATAATTTAGTACATTTTTTCAATTCTAACCCCGAAACAAGGCATTTTAAATTAAATATGCACTTAAGGCAGTCATGATTCATGGATATATATTTCTTGGCCTCAGCCCTTAAAGAGAACACCAATACCGACAGCCCGTATGTGAATCAAAAAAGAAAAGTAAAAAAAAAAAGAGTTATTGTTATACGTCAAACATTTTAATTAAGTACATTTCATCGATCAACTAAGGTCGACAAGATCTCATACACAGCACCGGTAAAATTAAACAGTTTTTTGTTCTCTTGAACATACAATTGTACGCCATTTTCAGCACAAAAACCGGCAGCATAATTACAAACAGAAACTGCCCATCTTGCATCCTTATAATTTCTTTTGTCAAAACCAGTAAATCCTTGATTATCCATTTGCCATATTGCAGCATCATAGTTAACAAGTCAATCATGAATATATGCCTTTGTCCAGTGATCCGTTGCGTTCTCCTGTGCCTTCAGAAACTATGATTTTGCCCCTTTGATCTTTTCATATGAAATATTCATTCCAACGCCGCAAAGGCTGGTTAAGTTTGTTGCTGCTCGGCTCCGACGATCCGACTCAAAAACTGATATGCATGCCTTAGGAAATTCTGTGATGTTGCAAGATTTTCTGATTAGTGGGAGACCATCACTATTTCCATTTTTTGCTTGTGCTGCTATCACAAGAATAGGATGAATGAAAACGGAACACACAACAACACAAAGAGGTAGGTGAAACCTAACTGGACTCGTCATTCTTTCTACTCAATCAATTGCAAAAACCTTATTGTAACTTAATATACAACTATATAAACCACTCGATTTGCATAACACTGATTTTCTAATATTTGACAATTACTAGTTGCCTTCCAAGTAGGTATGTGAAAACCGAAAATGTTCTGTCTAAATTAATGTAGGAAGGAGTTTTACCATATACGGTGGCTTTTCTACCTTAAATTGTAATTATAAAAATGTGGCAAGCAATTTATTAATTACTATCATTTTTAAATAAATTTTTTCATTATTAATCTATGACCAATTTGGGGCTTAAATAATCAATTGAAAACAAAGAAGGATATAAGAAAACCGAGATTCAATAAGAACAAGTCAAATTGTATAAACATGATGTGATTCAGCCAATAAAGGTGCTTGCTACCATATCGAAAAATGAACTCAATCAAGCGTAATTAATTATTTAATTTGGTCATGTTAACTACAAAAGAGTTCCAACCAGATAATTTTTTAAAGCCTAATGTGATTTAGCCATAACTATGATGTAACCTCGTTATCAACCTTAGAAACCCCTGCTTTCCAGCATTAGATTCTTTTTTTTTTTTGTATAATTTAAAACCACCATGAAGGAGGGGTTAGGCCTGACCCCTACATGTAATATAAATCAAATAATGAAAGGAATATGAGAAGAGAGACATATATCAAAACCTCCCAAAAAATAAGAAAAAACAAAAAGTAAAAGAAATTAACCAACAAAGTGGTGTCAACATCGAGCGTGTGAGAACTCGAGAGCATCTAAATGAAGAATGCCAGACAGACCAGCAGGAAGATCCCTAGAGCTAAAGAATCGCTGACGAGTCTGATGAGTACATGCCCAATTGGCCATGAAGTAAGCAGCAAAAGTAGCTTCCCGAAAGACATGCTTGATAGCAATAAAAAAACCAAAAGACAAAGCACGAATGCGGCCAAGGAGACAAGCAAATTCCCACCGCATTGAACCATGGGAAGTAGCCCAAGAAACCATAGTGGCCGAGTCAAATTCCACCTCTAGAACAATAAACCCAAGTTGAGTAGCAAGATCTAACCCTTCCAACATAGCCATCAACTCAGCAAACAGTATTGATTGATGTCCTAAGAAAGAACCAAAAGCAGCTAATACTACTCCCCGATGATCACGTAGAACACCTCTTGCAGCACACATACTAGGCACTACTAGAAAAATGGTCTTTACTACTTTTAGTGACACTTATTAATAGTGTCAGTAATCTGGCAGTCAGAAGAATAGTGACACTTATAAGTGGTGTCAGTAATTACTATTACTATAGTATTAGAAATTGTTGATATTATATTAATGTCTATGATTACTGTTACCATGGTATCACTATTTAATTTATTTAAAAAAATAAAAAAAATTAAATTGGCTCATTGCCTCTGTGGGTAAAATCAAAAGACACCACAAAATAACCAAAAAAAACTCAATTTATATTACAAAATCTTTCATTTCATATTTAAATATTGTTAGTATCAAATTTAAACAAGTACTAAAAGAAACATACAAATTCTGAGGATCTCAAATATAGTTTGAAAGACATACAAGTATACATTCAGTTTGAAAGACATACAAGACGAGAAGAACTTGCATCAGTATCTCAATTTCAATTCAAACATGGGTTTGATTCACACTCCATGTTCTGAGAAATATTTACCATCCGAAAAGAGAAAGAGGAAAAAACGGAGTCTTTGTCTAAAGAAATGCGTTGAGAAAGGGCAGATGTCTAGAACCTTTCAACGAGACAGTGCTTTTTCAACTCTCTCAAAATGGAATCGATTCCAAACATATACAAGTATACATTCAGTTTGAAAGACATACAAGACGAGAAGAACTTGCATCAGTATCTCAATTTCAATTCAAACATGGGTTTGATTCACACTCCATGTTCTGAGAAATATTTACCATCCGAAAAGAGAAAGAGGAAAAAACGGAGTCTTTGTCTAAAGAAATGCGTTGAGAAAGGGCAGATGCCTAGAACCTTTCAACGAGACAGTGCTTTTTCAACTCTCTCAAAATGGAATCGATTCCAAACATATACAAGTATACATTCAGTTTGAAAGACATACAAGTATTTAGTTTGCTACAAAATTCTCCGTAATGCCTCTGCACTTTGAACTTCACTATATTTCCACCTACAAGTGTAACATATAGAATTAATTAGTATGCTACACAAATTAAGTCTTGGACATTTACAAGCAAAAATACAATTATACATTACATGATTATTGTATGCTACAAATAACTTACCAATGTATGCAGCCCACTCATCAAGAAGTTACGAAAGATCATAAATAGTGTACTCATCACATCCAACTTCAAATCCAATTAATAACATGTATATATTACAAACTTCAAAACTAAAATAATAATATGTAACCAATCATTCAACATTTTCTACAAATTACAAAAAGCAAGTACATGGGAATAAACAATATTAGCACACTTAACATTAATTACCAAAGATGCCTAACAAGCTTAAATTGATATTAATCCTTTTATTCTTAAATATGCTTAGGCTATCACGGTCATGCCACATTAAGCATAATGACTATTGACATCAAAATCTGGTCGTGTCGATGTGTGGGCTACCAACCAGATTCCAACGCCAGCATTTGAATTTATTTGTGTGGAGAGATAGTTTCTTGTCTTGATTTAGCAACCTGAGCAGAAAGTTGGCGACCAGTAATCCAACAATCCCGAACAGAGATTTGGCAAAGCACAATTCAACCCTAGCAAGCATCTGCAACCAAAAAAATGGTCAAAGGTACCGAAAGTTTTTCCAACATTAACCCTCCAACGCTCAAGTCAGTATCACAGATTTTCACAGGATAATAGGGTATATGAATATTTGCGTAAAGAGAATCAATCAAAGTGAACCAAAAAGAGAATAGTTAGAAGAAACTCTCCTTTGAATAAGAAAGAATGATGACAAGGAGGGATGATGATCAAATAAATAAAAAAGATAAAGAGGATAAAAGATAAATCTTCAAATTTCATAAGATTAGATAGGGGTTTGGGGAATTCAAAATTCTGGAACCCTTATCCTCTAGCCTTTTGGGGGTTTTATAGGACTTCAAATCCTCCCTCCCATGCATCTCAGTGAAGAGGGGTTTTAGGATAGAGCTTCCCCTTCATCCTCTCTAAATTCTAGGATTATGTGTTTTTTGGATATGATTTTTCCTCCCTTACTCCCTAAGATCATGGAATTGTGGGTTTTATATATATAACTCAACCTTGGATTTTTTTGAATAATGAGGTGGGAAGATTGTTTTGACTGGGTTTTTTTCCTAGTTTAACCATCTCTTCACCTAATCTTGCTCGCTGGCTTCCTCCAGGCTATTTTAGATGGCGAGGTGAGCACAATCAAGCTTCGAAGAAAGCCTAATTGTGGTCACTCTATTTAATCATCCAAACAATGGCCTTTTTTAATTGTGTATAGTATAGTTAAACTACTTTTTTCAAAATAGATGAATATTAAGATAATTAAGTATGCAATGTGTACGTTTCTCAAATAAAAATAATGGGCACTAATTCAATAAGACCACTTGTAATTGATCAAAAAGCCACTCAGTGTACCATTGATTCAGTTTCACGTCAAAATCAGGTTGCCTTCTTATAAATTAGTGCGTTTGAAAATTATGAAATCAGTTCGCCTTCTTAGAAAATTATGAAATCAGTTCGCCTTCTTATGAAATTATTTAGAAATTATTCAGTTCGGCTTGCAAATTATTTGGAAATTATAAATTATTTAGTTTTAGGTTGTATGAACATAATTTTAAAATAAGAAATTATTCAGTTTTAGGTTGCGCGCCTTTTTTTGTAAGAAAATATTTATGGGAAAAGGACTATTAGCCCTCCATTGTTTGGAGAAAGTGATATAAAACCCGTAATGTTTAAAAACAGACATATAACCCTCAAATCTTGTTAACTTTCAGAGAAGTAATGGTTGTGGTTTTAGGAAGGAAGATCATTTTAGAAATTTTACACGATATTTCTTGTAAATACAAGTATTTTTTTAAATAAATATACAATATTACCCTTTTTTCAGAAAAAAAAAACTGAAAATTAATAAGATTTGAGAGTTGTATGTCTTTTTTAAAATATTACGTGTTTTATATCCCTTTCCCCAAACGTCAAGAGGCTAATAGTCCATTTCCTAATATTTATAATCTTAATAGGAAAAATTAAAATGCTAATCATCTACAAATAATCAAAACCTTCGTTAACATTCATATCAATATACATATAAAAACAAATCTTTTCTTACAAATTCGATCAATGAAGAAATCATTTACTCTTTTCCTTTTTACTTCTGTTTGATTCATTTCAACCTCTATCACAATTCTTTCTCTAATTGCTAATGTTACAGTGTCATTGCATGGAAAAGCGAGTTACACTTCCATTAGAATTGCCATTAGCACTTCACCAAACAAGTCTGAGTTCGCATACTTAATCTATGTGAAACAAGGCATATACTTTGAGAAAGTCACAAGTCGCATGGAGAATACTCATCTCATCTTCTTTGCTGATGGTATGAGCAATACTATAATTACAAACAACAATAACAACGGCACAGGACCAAATAAACATGTGAGAGTTGCACTATAGGCGAGTTTCACTATCTTTTTAATTCGATTATTAAATTTTGTCTTATATATGTTAAAAAATTAAGGACACGTATTTGTGATTGATGTCATAATTAATTTGCTAATCTAGTCCATTTCTATTATTACAGATGTAACAACTTCACAATTTTTAGCCAGAGACCTGAGCATTGTAAATTCCATGGGTCCAAAAAGAGGACAAGTTGTTTCTCTTAGATTATGGATTTGCCACATGCTAGTGGCAGCTTGAATAGGAAGTATCTAGCAATTTTGATTGCAACAACTTTTGCACCTTTTAGATCTGCATAATTAACAATGATTAGGTCATTGAAACCATGAAGTACTGATTACAAATTAGCCCCTTACACTACTTATCACCCATATGTGCATGTGTTGTGCGCCAGTCATGCACTTGCCTACTTGGTTTGATTTCACGAACTATCGTGCACTCCCTGTATTGTGTACTTAACACTTACCCAGCATGTGTGTGCCTTGCCCAATGCACTTGTAATCAATCAATCACAGGCAAGAACTAATTAAATGAAAAGACAAAAGCAAAACACAATTATGTATTCATTATCAACATATATAAGACAACAATTAACAATTATTTGTAATAAAATTGACTCACCCATGCTGTAACTATCTTGTGGCTTAATCCTATGCTGCTGTTGTTGTATTTGATCACTGTCTTGCTTATGGTATCACCAAAGAGGATGAGATGTGTCTTATTTTGTCCAATTTTGACTTTCTCAAAATATGTGCCTTGCTTCATATATATATTAGTTAAAGATTAAAAATGAGTGTTTGAAAGCTAACAAAATGAAAGAAAGCTGAAGAAATAAGAACTAGATCTAATAAGCTTTTAGTTCATTTCTTATTACTCAACACACACATAATCTGTACAAAATGATCTTTATATACAATGCTAAAGCTGAGCTAAATTCTTCTAACTAACCACAACTTATTAACAACTAATTACAATTAATCACAACAGCTTAAACTAATCAACACGTGCACAAGTAATTTCATAACCACCAAGTGCCAGCTGGCAATCCATGTTATCAACTTGTAACCATATGCCGTAGCTGTTGTAATCCTTTGCTTTGCTGACCATGCTCCATAAATGAGCTTCCACAACATCCATAAGCGTAGATCTAAAGTAATTGAATCTATCAAACGATAAGGGCTTTGTGAGAACATCAACAACTTGTTCTTTAGTAGGGATGTATCTCACCTCCAATTCTTTTCCAACACCTTGTCTCTCATGTAATGGACATCTAATTCATATACTTAGACTTGGAATAAAAATAGGATTTCAAGCTAGATCTCTAACACTTTTGTTATCACACCAAAGAATTGGAGTAGGTACTGAGTTCAGAAAATAAGGAAATCAACTAAGAAAGCTATGAGCTTGCTAAGGATAAAGCTCTATGTTCATTTTTAATGTTGGACTTGGCTGCAATAGCTTTCTTTTTGGAAGACCAGGAAATCAAGTTATTTTTAAGATTAATACAGTAAGCTATTGTATCATGCCCAATCAGCATCAAAGTAGCCAGTTAAGGCAGTAACTTCAAGTATTCCCTCTTGTTAAAGATAAAAACCATAAGTGATAGTAGCTTATAGGCAGAGGATATTGGCACAAGACTCGAAGTATTATTTTCTATAAGAGCATCATATTCAGCGTACACTGTTGCCTTCAATTTAAAATCAAATAATGATAATCAACCGATTGATTAATTAAGTGCGTAACATTGTGGTATGAATAATTAAGATATGTAAATGCAATTTTGCAACATTTTCTTCTTGAAAAATGAAACAGATTTGCAACATTTTGTTCATTGAAAAAGATGTTTGAAAACTAGACATTTCTGAAAATGATTGGCTTATAGAAGCCAAGGTAAAGATAATTAGCAAGTGCATTAAGAATATCCATTGATTCAGTTTCAGGTCAAAAATTAGGTCAACTTTTTATGAAATTATTTGGAAGTTATTCGGTTTTAGGTTACCCTCAGTATGAACAGAATTTTAAAAGAATAAGTAATTCAGTTTCAGGTTGCCTTCGTATGAAAATATTTATGTTCTTAATTGAAAAAATTTTAATGCCAATGATCATCTATAAATAGTCGAAACCTTCGTTAACATTTATATCAAGAATAACAAATCTTTTCTTACAAATTCGATCAATAGAGAAATCATCTGCTCTCTTCCTTTTTACTTCTGTTTGTTTCATTTCAACCTTTATCCCAACTCTTTCTATAACTGCTAACGTTACAGTTTCATTGTACGGAATGGTAAATTACACTTCCATTGGAGCTGCCATTAGCACTGCACCATATAAGTTTGAGTTCGCGTACTCAATCTATGTGAAACAAGGAACATACTTTAAGAAAGTCGCAGTTGGCAAGGAAAAGACTCATCTCATCCCTATTGGCGACGGCATGGGCAAGACTATAATCACATACAATAACAACAACAGCACGGGATCATGCACAACAAATAGTTACACTATGGGTGAGTTTCATTATCTTTTTTACTTGATTATTATATTCTATCTTATGTATGTTCATAAAATTAAGGACACATATTTGTGATTGATGTCATAATTAATTTGATGAACTAGTCCATATATATTATTGTAGATGTAACCACTTCACGTTTTTTAGCCAGAGAACTGAGCATTGTAAATTATGTGGGTCCAAAATGAGGACAAGTTGTTGTTCTCATATTATGGAATTGTTACATGCTAGTGGCAGCTTGAATAGGAAATTAATTGCTTATCTGGCAGTTTTTATTGCAACAACTTTTGCACCTTTTAGATCAGCAGAATTAACAATGATTATGTCATTAAAACCATGAAATACTGGTTACAAATCAGCCCCTTGCACTACTCATTACCCATGTATGCATGTGTTGTCCGCCCGTCTTGCAAGTGCCCACTTGGCTTGATTTCGCGCATTATGCGTGCACTTCATCTATTGCGTACTTAACACTCACCCAGCATGTGTGTGCATTGCCCAGTGCACTTGTAATCAATCAATCACAGACAAGAACTAATTAAATGAAAAGACAAAAGCAAAACACAATTATGTTGTCATTATCAACATATATAAGACAACAATTAATAATTATTTGTAATAAAATTGACTCACCCATGGATGAGATGTGTCTTATTTTGTCCAATTGTAACTTTCTCAAAATATGTGCCTTGCTTCATATATATTAGTTAAAGATTAACAATGAATGTTTGGAAGCTAAGAAAATGAAAGAAAGTTGAAGAAAATAAGAACCAGATCTAAGAAGTTTTTAGTTCATTTCTTATTACTCAACACACATATAATCTGTACAAAAGGATCTTTATAAACAACGCCAAAGCTAAGCTAAATTGTTTTAACTAACCATAACTTATTAACAACTAATTATAATTAATCACAACAGCTTAAGCTAATCAACACGTGCACAAGTAATTACATAACCACAAGTGCCAGTTAGCAATCCATGCCATCAACTTGTAACCATATGCTACAGCTACTGTAATCCTTTGCTTTGCTGACCATGCTACATAAATGAGCTTCCACAACATCCACCCTCAAGCTCAAAAGTCTACTAATGACATTGAGCTTAGATATGAAGTAATTAAATTTAGCAATTGAATTTAGCAAATGTATGTTCGTAAAATTAAGGACACATATTTGTGATTGATGTCATAATTAATTTGCTGATCAAGTCCATTTCTATTTCAGATGTAACCACTTCGTGGTTTTTAGCGAAAGACCTGAGCATTGTAAATTTTGAAATACCAGCTACGCAACCTAAGAAGGGGTGAATTGAGTTTCTAAAATTTGTGCTGTGCTTGAATAAAAATTAATGCAAATATTAACTAAATTCAAAATAATAAATAATTAAAGCAATTAAAATATAAAGAGTAAAGGGAAGAGAAAATCGAACATAGAGATTTTTACGTGGTTCGGCCAACCTCGCCTACGTCCATGCCTCCAAGCTGACCGTGCTGAAGGATTCTACTAAGCAAGTCTCCAAAGCTTAAAAAATGCTTACAATTGACTTCTAAGGTGTCAATCAACCTTTACAACAAGAGATTATCCCAAATCTCTTAACCCAAGTGTTTCCCACACTCACAATCTCTTAACTTTGATATTGAGATGAAGATTACAATGATTTTCCCTCACACAATGTATATGTTTACAAATGAAAGCTCAAAGTGTGATTTTAATAAAATAATGACAAGTTTAAAGCTCAAGAATAACTGAATACACAATAGCAAGCTCAATAATGATTATAGAATACATTCTTGTCTGAATTTAATTAAGCCTTTTAATAATTGTTGTTGAAAACTAGCCGTTATTGACTTTCTGCACATAACCGACTTGCCATTTAAGGTTACCGTTAGAGCCGCCATTTGACTTTTTGAATAACCGGTGGGCTGTTTGATTCCAAAGAGCTCACTTCACGTAACCGGTTTGCCGTTTAGCATTAAGTTGGAAGCCAGTTAGTTCCAGTAACCATATTTTCTGAATTTGGTTTGCTAGTTTTATAAAGTTGGATGCCATTTATAAAAAATTTAACTCCGTACGAAAAACTCGCTTTTACTATGAATGTAAAATCGCATTTTTTTTGTAAAGAAAATGTTTTAAAAGCTTTTAAGAAATCATCAATCATTTCTTTACTATAAAAACATGATCAATATTATTAATCTGTGATTTGTTATCATCAAAATCAAAATACTATATAGCCATATAAGTTAACAAATTCTGCAGGTTCAAAAGGAGGACAAGTTGTTGTTCTCAGAATAGCGAGAAGAAATATCGCGTGTCATAGGTGCTCCATTGAGGGGCATCACGACACATTGTTCCTAGCTTATAGAGAGCAACAGTTTTTCTACGAGTGCGATATTATTGGCACAGTCGACTTTATCTTCGATGACTCTTCTGTTGTGTTTCAGAATTCTAACACATTTACGTAATTAAAACATTTTAATTAAGTACATTTCATGGATCAACTAAGGTCGACAAAATCTCAAACGGAGCATCGGTAAAATTAAACAGTTTGTTGTTCTCTTGAACATAGAATTGTACGCCATTTTCAACACAAAAATCGACAGCATAATTACAAACAGAAACTGCCCATCTTGCATCCTTATAATTTCTTTTGTCAAAACCAGGAAATCCTTGATTATCCATTTGCCATATTACAACATCGTAATTAACAAGGCAGTCACGAATATATGCTTTTGTCCAGTGATCTGTTGCGTTCTCCTGTGCCTTCAAAAGGTATGATTTTGCCTTTTTGATCTTTTCATATGAAATATTCATTCCAACGCTGCAAAGGCTGGTTAAGTTTGTTGCTGCTCGGTTCCGAGGATCCTACTTAAAAACTAATATGCATGCCTTAACAAATTCTGTGATGTTGCAAGATTTTTTTATTAGTGGGACACCATCACAATTTTCATTTTTTGCTTGTGTTGCTGTCACAAGCATAAGATGAATGAAAACAGAATACACAATAACACAAAGAGGTAGGTGAAACCTAACTTCACTCGTCATTCTTTCTGCTCAATCAATTGCAAAAACCTTATTGTAACTTAATTTGTCCCTCCCATATATATATATATATATATATAAACCACTCGATTTGCATAACATTGATTTTCTATTATTTGACAATTAATAGTTGCCTTCCAAGTAGGTATGTGAAAACTGAAAATGTTTTGTATATGGTGGACATTTATTGTTATTGTTATTATTTTTATTATAAAGTTGGAGCTATTTATTCTCTAAAAATTATTTTGAAAACTGATATAAAGGATGAGGTTATTTAAACCAATCAAAATACTCTTCACAATCATTTTTAAATAAATTTTTTCATTATTAAAAATCCATACCTCAAATTACTATTTTACAGAAAATAATTTTGTTTAAAAATAATAATTAGTATTTTTCTCTCTTTGAATGCCAGTGATCATCTTCATTTCTCTCTCTAATGTTTAGTGCCTATTTGGTTTGGTTTATCTAATGACTATAAGTGTTTATTTAATCCTATAAGCTCTTTTCAAATTTTTTGTTGTTGTTTGGTTGTCTTTTGAGTAGAGCATTTAAAGATTAAATAAGCTGTTTTGCCTCTATTAGCAAAAACTCAAATTTTGGGCTTTTGAGAGTAGAGGTTGAAAAGCTTTTTTAAAATGTTAAAATGTCTAAAATATCCTTTAGTTATTTCATAATCTTATTTGATTCCTTTCATAACATAACTTTAAATAATTTACCTATTAAAGTAATTTCATAATTGTTAATAAAAGCTCTCATTGATAACCAAACTACTAAATTTGTTTTAATAAAAACTCTACTTGTAAAAACTCTACTTAAATAAGCTCTATTTGAAAAGATATATCAAACAGAGCTTTAGAGTTTCTTCTTCATTCTTTTTCTTGCCTAGGTTTGACTGTTTATCCCTTCATAATTGTTTTTACTGTTAGTGTTGATGATTATATATTAGAAGCCCCTCTTATTATAAATAATAAAAAAAAAAGACCCCACTTAATTTTTCTTATTTTTTCTTAGAAAGTTCTGCATTCTTGATAAAATTATAAGGTCAATTAATTGAAGACGGAAGAATTTTGATCATAAAAACTTACAGACTTTATTAAGTTTAACCCAATTATGATGCCTCTTGGAGTGAAAGAATTTGATTTGAAATTTAGATAGACAATAGTACTAATCGTTTTCCATTTTAATATACAATTGCGACTTTCTTAAAATATGTTCCTCGCTTTACACACATTGAGTATGAGAATGCAGACTTGTTTAGTGCAGCTATTATATTAGCTCCAATAGAAATGTAACTTCCATTGAGAACATTACATTAGGAGTTTGAGAATGAGTTGGGACAAACCTTGAAATGACAAAAATAGAAGTAATAAGAAAGAGACATGTGATTATCCGTCAAATTTATATATATATAATAATAATAATAAAGCAATAAGAAAGATGTGTAATTGTATATTGAATTCAATGTTATTGAAAGTTTCTAATATTTATAGTAGATTAGTGGCTCGTCCTTCTTTTGGACCCGCAGAATTAACAATAGTCAGGTGTTAGATTAAGCACTATGAAATGAAGGTTATAAATCAGCCCTATGCGCTGGTCACTACTCGTGCATGCATGCGATGTGTGGCTATCGTGCCCTTGCCCACTTGGTTTGGCTTCTCACTCGCTTATTATGTGTGCACTCCTGTACTGCGCGCTGGCACTCATCCAGCATGTTGTCTTATTCATGCCATCGCCAAAGAGGATGGACGAGTCTTCTCTTGGCCAATTGAAGTTTTCTCAAAATACGTGCCTTGCCTCACATAGATTGAGTGCGAGAACACAAGACTTAGATAGTGCAGTGCTTATGGCAGCTCAGTGGAAGTGTAATTTCCATCTAGCAATTAGCGATAAGTTTGGATTTGGACACTGAATTGTGACAAAACTTGAAATGGGAAAAAAAAAACAAGAAAGAATACACAAGATTTCTCGATTGAATTTGATAGAACTGTTATACACGTGTTATGTTTACGTGTTATGTTTCTAGAATTTGGTCCAGCTTTTCTCTTTAAAACAAAATTTTCCACGTTAAAAGCAGAGGAGCTATAATGACTATGATTTCTCATCATTTCATCTTTGATGGAAAGATGAACTATAAGAAATGGAGAACGAATGTTTTGGTCCCCTAAGGCTTGTAATCATTAACAAAAAATTACACCATCACTGCTGATTACAGAGGCCTTAGAAGCATCAAAACCGGTTGCAGAATACATCAATGGCTGGAGGTTCGATTCTAAACTTCCAGTTTATTATTTTGATTTTTTTTTATGGCCATGTTGTGTTGTGCATGAATGAAGAAATCATATTTAGTTTGCTTACAAGAACAACAATATTAGAAGTAGGAATCAACGCATGCAATAGGAATTAAGAAAGTTTTGTTGTGTGATCAATGTTAAGTTTCAATTTAATTATAGTGGAGAGTGTGAACTAAAAACGATTGGTGGCTTCTTTTTTCAATTAAATAATCGCATATGAATTATTGCCTGCAATAATATAAATAAGAAAGATGTGCCGTGTGATCAATGCTAAATATTTATTTTATAGTACTAGAGAATGTGAACAAAAAAATCTTTGTTCACATTTAATCTTTTTTTCTTTTTCTTTTCAAAATTGCTTCACTTAGATTGAGTACGGCGACAACAATGAATTATTTGATGGAAGTGTAATTTCTACTGCCATCTAATGAAACGGTTACTTTAGGATTTTGACAATGAATTGTGACAAAGCTTGAAATGATCAAAACAGAAGCAAGAAAGATCACAAGATTTCTACAATGAATAGTTAGAACAGCAATATGAACATATAGAAGTAGGAATTAATGCTTGCAATAAGAACTAAGAAAGAAGTGTTGTGTATTGATCAATGTTAACTAAGGTTCAAATTATAGTGGAGCGAGAGTGTACGTGAACAGCAATATGAATTGAAATTAACAAGGCAGTCATGAGTATATTCTTCTGTCCAGTGATCTGTTGCGTTCTCTTGTGCCCTATAAAGGTTTGATTTTGCCTCTTTGGATTGTTCATATGAAATATTCATCCTAACGCTGATAAGGCTGGTTAAGTTTATCGCAGCTTGGCTCCGAGGATCCGACTCAAAATTGATATGCATGCCTCAGGAAATTCGGAGTCATTGCAAGTTTATCTGATTAGAGGGACACCGGCCATCACTATATATTTTCATCTTTCGCTTGTGTTGTTGTCATCACAAGCATAAGATGAATTAAAATGAACACACAATAAGCAGAGATAGGTGAAAACTAACTTGGCACGCCTTTCTCACTACTCAATTAGTTGCCATAACCTTATTGTAACAACAAATGACTTAACATATAATATGGTATGTGATAAAGATTTTCTAATATTTGACAATTAACAGTTGTTCTCCAGGTAGGTATTTGAAAACCAAAACTATAACGTGAGAGTATTATCGGTTCTATTTGGCTCAAAGACACAACTCAAAAACAATGATTTTGGCTGTTGACGAAAAAATAATAATAAATATTACAGCAAGAATGTTTTTTTTATTTGCATTTTTGTTCTACAGTCTAATCTGTATGGACGATCTGTGTATCGAAAGTTTGTTGTTTACACTCAGAGACTTGAGAGTCAAATGTATAAACAACTTTCATACACACACACACATATATATAAAGTCCTTCTCTCATACGAGCACGTTCATTTTTTTTTAATATAAAGACATGTTATTAAGCCATATTATTTAATAGAGTCAATACAGACATGCTATAAAATCATATGAATTTATAGTGAATTGAACATCAACTCTATTAAACTATATAGTTTAATAACGTGTTGATATGAAAAAAAATAAAGGCGCAGGTACCTGAGAATTTATATATATATATATATATATATTATGGCCCAACGGAAACTTAATTTGCTCCTGGTTCACTCAAGTGAGCAATTAATGTTCGAATTAACCTCACCCACCAAACATCAACCCCTATCCCTTATAATTAATTATTCGAAAGCGAATGACCACAGACGCAAAAGACATTTAATTTACGGCCAGCATGAGCTGCGACAATTTGCACAAGTGAAAAACTCCGGTTACCAGCAAAAGCCAGGAGTGCAACCACGAAAGCATACTTGAAGAAGAAGGTATTCATATCTGTTTTGTATTTGGTGATGTGTTTGATGGCTTTGTATGGATTCTATTTTGCTTTCATTGTGAACTCTAGTTCTATTTATCATGCGTGAGATAGTCCAATCCATACGTCTGCAGATCGGATGCGGATTTGACTCAATCCATATCTAATCCACCATTTTACTAATTAAAAATTTTTAATCATGTCCAATTCACGAATTAATTAAATAAAAAATTATATTAAAAATAATTTTACTACCGATCAAATTTAAAATTAAATAAAATTTATATAAATTAATTGTTTAAATAAAATTAGAATAATACATTCAAAGTTTCAAAATATAACACCAAAAAAAAAAGATCTCAATTGTTTAGATCAATACATGAAAATTAACTAAACTTATGAATATAAATCTACACAAAAGTTAAAATTTGAGAGTCAAAACATCCACCTCCAATTTGTAATTCCTATTTTGACATGAACAAAATAAGTATAATTAAAATAAATAACAAATAAATATAATTTATTTAATAAAAATAATTAATAAATATTTACCCTTGCTATCCCATTAAATGCTATCAAACTTTTTTATTTTGTTTTGGACAATGATAAGTTTGTTTGGTACTTTTATAATTACAAATTATATTTGTAAAAAGTAATTATTTAATTATTTTTATTTTATATTATTATTGAATAAAATATATTATGGTGTTAAACTAAGTATGTAATCATATTTTAACTTATTTATTTATTAATAAATAGTAATATCATATTTACAAGTTTTATTTTTTAAATTAAATAATTTTTTTATTTTTTTGCGGATTCGCAGATATTTGTGGATTTACAAAAGTAAATCCATATTTAATTCACCGACTGCGAATTTTGAAATTTTCAATCCAATCCAATCCATCAATCCACAGATCGGATTTTTGCGGATCGAATTTTTACGGATCAGACTAATTTAGCAGATCGGATTGGATTCTGTACACCCTTAAATATCGGTGGGTGTAGTGTGTGCAAATTAATATATATATATATATATATATATGACTATTT
Source organism: Clausena lansium (assembly GCA_030449835.1). NCBI lineage: Eukaryota > Viridiplantae > Streptophyta > Magnoliopsida > Sapindales > Rutaceae > Clausena > Clausena lansium. The sequence continues at coordinate 85,936 of JASUUF010000198.1, forward strand.
TGTATTGAAATTCTCTATAAAAAAAATTATTTTCAAATGTATCCTGAATAATATATTAAATATTATTTATATAGCTAGCATACTTTAAAAAATAAGTTTAAAGTTAATTAATTGACAGGTGATCGATGCATGCAGGTCAGCAGTTTGAAGCAGAAGCAAGGTTTGGCGTAACCCGGTGCAATACAACAGCAGATTGTACTCCACCCTGTATATGTGATGGCTTTTTCTGTAATTGTCATGTACAACAAGAAGCCGTCAATATTGGGCAAAAGCTAAGGGATAATCACCATGCATGATTTAATTTGTAATATACAGAATAATAGAAGAGCATGCAACCATGGCTATATTTGCAGAGATGCATTTATATGTATGTATGTATAACTTCTGAAATTCTGTACTTCCTTTTATCTAACGACCGACACAAAATATAATACAATTAATTTCAACACTTTGATTTTAGATCCGGATTCGAATAGCTTAGATGAGTTTTGCTGACCTTTTGAAATCTAAAATAGGTTGGTTTTCATAAGATTTGATGAATTTGGATCCAGTCCAGCATACTTCTTAATAATCTTCAGTCAAGTGGGAATCCAGTCCAATAAGATTTGTTTACTCTTTTTCCCCTTACATTACGCACCCTTCTATTAATTAATTTTATTTTTTGCTTTTTCCCTTAACTCATTTCATGTTGGGAGTAAAAATAAAATCTTGAAATAAACATACACGTTTGTTAGGGGGCAAATTTGGAAGGATATTTTTGGACCAATAAATGAGGACAAGTGGGGTAAAATGGGCACAATACTTGGAATAATAGAAAGATGTCATTTGGAAGATTTTACTACATTCGATAGGCTTAAAAATCAATAGTCAAAATTGGACACATCAAGATATTTATGTGAAATAATAAACCTCGTACAAAAGGAATATTATTGTCCTTTTTCCCTAAACATAACATGTAGCCCTAAAAACATTATCTCCTTTTAACCTAAAGATGACATCTAACCTTAATTTTTATGCACTCCTTTTATCACTAGCTCCCACTATATAAATTTCTTATTCACCCACATTGGAGCCTATGACATCATATCATCTCCTCGCCTCCTCTCCTCTCCTCTCCTCACACTCACTCTTTCTCTCCATCTTTTAGATAATTACCCACTTCTCCATTTTTGAGCAACCATTATTCCCCACCTTCTTCATCTTCTCCATCATATTATCACTCTCCACATCTTTATTCACCATCTTCATCTATCTCTATATAGCTATTTAGATTGGGTTATTAATCTTGGATAATGTAAAATCTTATGTAACCTCATATTTATATAGTGGATTAGTGTTTACTTGTTCCCAAGATGTAGGCCAAAGGCCAAACCACGTAAATATTGTGTGTTCCTTGTATTTATGTTTGTTTTGCTATATTTTTAATTTGAGATACATATATTATTTCACGTATGAGTGTACCTGGGGTATCCCAATTAAACTAAATTACTTTAACTCATCACCTAGGATGCCTTAACTAAACCACCTAACAAAAAATTAGAAAAATACACCTAAGCTCAAACTTAGCACTAGCTTCCCTCAAATATAAATTTATTTGTTTGAATCAGATTTAAGTTGGATCCAGTGAGCACCACCTAATCGGTTCGAATTGGACCCTAGCGAAAATTTGGTGAAAACAATGTTTGACAATATTTTCAAGTACAAAAGCACAACATTATTATCGAATATGATATGGATATACGTAGTAATTAGAAGCAGACGATTGTGAATGTCGTTGTCCTGATAAAACACAAAAAGCAATCCCTTAGACGTGGGAGTATTATCAATTCTATTTGGCTGAAAAAACAAAAAAAGTTATGGCATATCGATACCTCTCTCTCTTTCTTGAATTCATAACTCACCATTCAATTAAAATTCATCAACTTAATTTTAAACCTCATCCTTCTCCATTAGACATATTTGTGAGAGTCAAACGTGTAAACACATTTTTAAAAATTTTTTTTTGAATTATAGCTTAATGGAGACCTAATTCCCTCTTCATGCGCCCATATGAGCAACCTTCAAACCCAGACTTTTTATTTTCACTCAAGAGATTACACCAACTAAACAAATTAAACCCAAAAAACGGAACTATATATTGAGACTTTCTTCGAACAGAAAAAACACCTTTCCTAATTAATGACCCTCGTATCTACATTTTACTCATATTTAGGTAATAAAATAAATTGGATCCAAACATATTCCAAAATAAGAAATAGTTTAGAAATCTACCCGAAAAACTATTCTTTGATAAAGATATCTTCTTATCTTTAGTGCAGGACTCTTTCACACATGATAAATAGAGCTAGAGTTCACAATAAAAACCAAATAGAAACCGTACAAAACCATCATACACATCATCAAATACAAAAGAGATATGAATACCTTCTTTTTCAAGTTTGATTTCGTAGTTGCACTCTTGGCTTTTGCTGGTAACCGCATTTTTTTTATCTACTTAATAGTTGTGTAAATTGCCTAATAGTTGTATAAATTGCCTCTATCTACAGCTTAACTGGTTGTAAATGCACTTTGCGCTTGCAGTCATTTGACTTTGAATAATTAATTATATGAATTGGAAATTGGTGTTTAGTGGGTGAGGTTATCATCCCATCTTAAAAAAAAAAAGGTGTATGTAGTGTGTGCAAATAAAAACAATATTATAATAATTATTTTGTATTGAAATTCTTCAAAAAAAGAAATTGGTTTCAGATATATCCTGAATAATATATTAACAATATATATAGTTCGCATAATTTAAAATGTAAGCTTAAAGTTGATAGCTGATCGATGCATGCGGGTCAGCAGTTTGGAGCAGAAGCAAGGTGGGGTATACGATGGTGTAGTACAACTAAGGATTGTTCTCCACCCTACATACGTGATGGTTATTTCTGTAGTTGTCATGTACAACAAGGAGGGTTGATTGATGAAGCCGTCAATATTGGGCAAAAGCTAAGGGATAATAATCACCATGCATGATTTTTGTAATATATATACAGAATAAGAGAAGTGCATTCATGCCTATATTTGTGGTTGTGGATGAGTTTATATGTGTAACTTCTGAAGTTCTGCACTTCTATAATGAATAAATAATAGTCTTAAGAAATAATAAAACAATATTCAACTTGCATTTTTCTTAGTTAAACGTTTGTATTTTCACATGGACAATCTTAGGCCAGGGTACTAATATTTAAAGATATCTTTATACATAATATCGATCTCCACTAATAAATGATGTGTATGTAGGTGCGGAGCTGCCCTTAGACGATTTTTTTTATGTGATATATTTATAAGTTTGGTTTTTAAAATAGATTTCGTTATGATTTAGCCCCAGTAAATTTAATGCTTTCACAATTTAACTCAATAGTTTTAGTATAATTTTTCAATTTTAACCCCGAAACAAGGCATTTTATTTTCCAGATTCCAGCATTTTAATTAAAAAGGCAGTCATGAGTACATATTTCTTGGTCTTAGCCCTTAAAGAGAACACAAATACCGACAGCCGATATGTGAATCAAAAGTAAAAAAAAAAATTTGTTTATTCATCAGAAAACATTTTAATTAGGTACATTTCATCGATCAACTAAGGTCGACAAGATCTCAAACACAGCAACTGTAAAATTAAACAATGCGTTATTCTCTTGAACATAGAATTTTACGCCATTTTCAACACAAAAACCGGCAGCATAATTACAAACAAAAACCCGCCCTCCATATTGCAGCAGCGTAATTTACAAGGCATTCATGAATATATGCCTTTGTCCAGTGATCTGTTGCGTTCTCCACCCTACATATGTGATGGTTATTTCTGTAGCTGTCATGTACAACAAGGAGGGTTGATTGATAAAGCCTTCAATATTGGGCAAAAGCTAGGGATACTACTAATCACCATGCATGATTTTGTAATAATATATATACAAAATAAGAGAAATGCATTCATATCTATATTTTTAGATGAGTTTATGTGTATAATTTCTGAAGTTCTGCACTTCTATGATGCATAAATAATAGTCTTAAGAAGTAATAAAACAATATTTAAGTTGCATTTTTCTGTTTTTATTTTTTATTTTTTGGTAAAAAAACACAGCAAATTATCCAAGATCGAATTACAAATATCCTATTACAGTAACCAATTAGTTAAACGTTAAGAAATGATTGGAAAGAATTGAACACAAATATTAATACATAATGATATAGCCACAATTTATATATGTAACTTTATCATATCAATTTGCATATGAAGGGATTTATTGACTTTTCAAATAATGCTCTCATGCCACAGTTCTTTGTATAGACAAATTCGTATAAATTGTTTCTGATCTTTCCTTATTTTGACCAATTTGAAACATTTAACTTAAAATCTGGTTCCAAATTTATATCCAATTGCAATTACAAGCCTTTTAATTTTATTTTATTTAAAAATATTTAGCCATCTCAAAATTCAGGTTGCTTATGAAAACTACTTTCTATTAGTACTAAAATTATCATATGCACAGAGCACTCATTTTATTTTTCTTAAATGTGTCCAACATACGAACTTTTGTTTATGCATAATTACTCTTAATAAGATGTAAATAAAAGCTTAGATAAAATTATTTTTTAAGTTAATAAGAGTAGAAACAATCAATTGCAAGACATTTACTAATAAAAACTAAAATAGGCACGCATTTTCAGTTTAATACTGTTTTGTTAGCAGGTTGCATACTAGTTTCTTCTTTGTTTTCATTTCTTTACATCCGTTCGGATTAATTTACCAAAGCCTTTTTACTTGCCTTATAGCCTTCTATGCAGTTCTGCACTTCACCTCGTATTACAAACCTTTTGTTCTTCACAAAAACGGCTCCATCTTCTTCTTATTCCCTCATCAAATTATCAGATTCAAAGTCACCCATTTTAGAATTTCTTCTTAAAACCAAAACCCATCTCTGAAAAATCTATTTTTTCAATGTTTTTTTAATTTTGTTCCTTGATGAATCAATCCATATTCAGGTCAGGTCGTTGAATTTTTTTTAAAAAAATTAAAATTGACATCAGGGTTTATGTATTAAAACATGTGGGTTTAGTTTTCTAAGTACTAAAATTGGTGGGATTTGGGTGCATAAATTGATTAGGTATGATTTGCATGCGATTGGATTTGTTGCGGAGCAGTAAGGTAGTGGTGGCTCGTGGCGGTCACGGTGGTAAGAGTTTGCTTTATCTTGAAATTTTCATGTTCAATTATTTTGTACATTTCACCAGTTCTTCTCTAAAAAGTCATGATTTGGGAAAATTTGAATGTGAGTTGAGGATCTAACATGTTTAATTGGTTTTACAATTTTGAAAGATTTGAGCGCATAAAAGGTGTTTGATTAAATGTTTATTAGGGATTTGTATAGTTAAAATGCTATTTTTATCTTAATGATATGGACAAAGTTGTTCGATTAAATGTCTATTAGAAATTTATATAGTTCAATTACTATTTTTCTCTACATAATGTAGGAGAAAATAGTTAGACCCTGATACGTTTTTTCCATATTGTTTCTTTCTTGGTGGTTCAGTTATTACTTTAACTAAATAAGACAAGTAATATCATTGGTTAATGATGCTTGATTTTCTAATGGGTCATTTTAATAATAGTACTTTTAATATTAAATTTACTTTCTTATTTATTTTGGACTCACTTAGAAGGCAGAGGCCAAGACTAAGGCTTTATGAAAAATTCTCTCTTGATATTAGTAAGTTGCTTTAATTTCTTTCGCCCTTTGTTTGTTTGTTTGTTTTTTTTTTTTTTTGCTTCTCTGATCAATTCTGAAAATTATGTAGAGCACTGATCTTAAATTTTGTTTGTTTATTTGTTTGTTTATTTGTTTATTTGTTTTTTTTTTTTTGCTTCTCTGATCAAATTCTGAATTATGTAGAGCACTGATCTTAAATTTTTATGCATGTATGGTAGACTTAAAGGAGCTTTGACTTGGTGAAAATTAACTTCAAATTAAAAGGATTTTGTTTACATTTTACAAATTGTAAGAGTTACTTCAAATATGTTTTCTTTTTTAAAAAATCAAAAGACACAATATAATAATAATAATTATTATAATAAAGAATAGGTGTAAGATGTTAAGAGTGAGAGTAAGTGAAAATCACTAATAGAACAATATAAGTGGACATCACTATTGTATACTTGTATACTGTGGAAAATAAAAATATGTTTTTATTTATAGTAGACTTCCGTTGTGAAAATTATTAAACATGTATTTTATAAAATTTTATGTGTCTTGTTACCCATCTTTATAATCCTATATCAGCAATGAAAAATCATCAAAATCGATACAAATTTGTTTACTTTAAATAAACAATGACAATATAAAGTTAAACTATATAAATAAATTAAAAAAACTAATTAAAAAGATTGAGAGTTACAAAAAACCATCAGGGATACATAAGTGACTCTACTTTTACGACTTGTAAGCATTTTAGACATTTCACACTAGCACCCCCACACGTACGCAGTACCATATGCTAATCCAACCAATAATGCATCTTAATGTGGATGCCATTGTAAAAACTACGAAAAAAATAAAATCATATATTTATCTGCACCAACCAAAATATTAATAATTTAACCCAGTCCTAGAGGCAGAACGCCATTGCTCACGTAGTTCTTCCACATCCAAGACGTGTACATACTCCACCCTCCATAAGCAAGTAACCCACCATCTTGGCTAATAGACAAAGTAGTCAAATGAGTATTAGCTATAAAGAAAGTAATAAAAGGTTCATATAATAATATGACATGTTATTACTAAATCAATGAAAATTAGGTTTCACAAAAAAAAAATTAGCTAATAATCATAAACATTCAAAGATTAGTGTATTATTGCAAGTGTATCCAAGTCAGTGTAGTATTGTAAACTTTGTAGATGTTATTATGTGGAGTAATATTGCAATACAATACGAATTGCAGGGCTGGCACAATTCTTACTACTGTAATCACACTATCTGTATGAACAAACAAACTTTGCATAACTATTTCACCTAATCGATCGTGGTGAAGTCAGAAGCATCTTACCCTTATAAGCATGAAATTTCTGCATTGAACCATCATCTCTCCATATAATTACTATCACAGATATCATATATATATTTAAAAAATCATTTAAACCATCTAAAATGCCAAAAATTTCTAGTATGTTGGCAGTAAATTTCATACTACCACATGCGGAAGGATTATTTGACATTGAATTTTTTAACATCAACATCATCTTCAACAATTAAATTAAAATAATAACCATCAAGTGTAGTTAGATTCACCAATTGGAAAGAATACATATGCCGTCGTCAATAAATTTCACCAATTGGAAAGAATACATATGCTGTCGTCAATAAATTCGAACAAAACTCTCGAGGAGAAAATTTGAAATGCACACGCATAGGAATGCAGAAATCCTCATGATTAAATGTTTATTAGAGATTTGTATAGTTAAAATACTATTTTTATCTTAATGATATGGGCAAAGTTGTTCGATTAAATGTCTATTAGAAACTTAAATAGTTCAATTACTATTTTTCTCTACATAATTTAGGAGAAAATAGTTAGACCCTGATACATTTTTTCCATATTGTTTCTTTCTTGGTGGTTTAGTTATTACTTTAACCAAATACACAAGTAATATCATTGGTTAATGATGCTTGATTTTCTGATGGGTCATTTTAATAATAGTACCTTTAATATTAAATGTACTTTCTTATTTATTTTGGACTCACCTGCATTTGCGGCATGAGAGGCCAAGACTAAGGCTTGATGAAAAATTCTCTCTTGGTGTTAGTAAGTTGCTTTAATTTCTTTCACCCTTTGTTTGTTTTTTTTTTCCTTCTCTCGATCAATTCTAAATTATGCGTAACACGATCTTAAATTTTTATGCCTATATGGTAGACTTAAAGGAGCTTGACTTGGTGAAAATAACTTTCAAATTAAAAGGATTTTGTTTACATTTTACAAATTGTAAGAGTTACTTCAAAAATGTTTTCTTTTTTAAAAAATCAAAAGACACAATATAATAATAATAATAATGATAATAAAGAATAGGTGTAAGATGTTAAGAGAGAGAGTAAGTGAACATCACTAATGGAACAATATAAGTAAACGTCACTATTGTATACTTATATACTGTGAAAAATAAAAATATGTTTTTATTTATAGTAGACTTCTGTTGTGAAAATTATTAAATGTGTCTTGTTACCCATCTTTACAATCCCATATCAATAATGACAAATCGTCAAAATCGATACAAATTCGTTTACTTTAAATAAACAATGACAATATAAAGCTAAACTGTATAAATAAATAAAAAAACTAATTAAAGAGATGGGAGTTACAAAATACCATCAAGGATTAATCCAACACAAGTGACTCTACTCTTATAACCTGTAAGCATTTTAAACATTTCACACTAGCACCCCCACACGTACGCAATACCATCTGCTAATCCAACCAATAATGCATCTTAATGTGGATGCCATTGTAAAAACTAAGAAAAAAATAAAATCATATATTTATCTGTATCAACCAAAATATTAATAATTTAACCCAGTCCTAGAGGCATAACGCCATTGCTCACATAGTTCTCCCACATCCAAGATGCGTACATACTCCACCCTCCATGAGCAAGTAACCCGCCATCTTGGCTAAAAGCCAAAGCAGTCACATGAGTATTAGTTGTAATAAAATGTTTGTATAATAATATGACATGTTATTACTAAGTCAAGAAAAATTAGGTTTCACAAAAAAATTAAGAGCTAAACATTCAAAGATTAGTGTATTATTGCAAATGTATTCAAGTCAATGCAGTATTGCAAACTTTGTAGATGTTATTATGTGGAGTAATATCGCAATGCAATACGAATTGCAAGGCTGGCACAATTCTTACTACTATAGCCGCACTATCTGTATGAACAAACAAACTTTGCATAAATATTTCACCTAATCGATCGTGGTGAAGTCGAAGCATCTTACCCTTATAAGCATGAAATTTCTGACCGAACCATCATCTCTCCATGTAATTACTATCACGAGATATCATATATATATTTAAAAAATCATTTAAACCATCCAAAATACCAAAAATTTCTAGTATGTTGGCAGTAAATTTCATACTACCACATGTGGAAGGATTATTTGACATTGAATTTTTTAACATCAACATCATATTCAACAATTAAATTAGAATAATAACCATCAAGTGTAGTTAGATTCATCGATTGGAATGAATACATATGTCGTGGTCAATAAATTCGAACAAAACTCTCGAGGTGAAAATTTGAAATGCACGTGCATAGGAATGGCAGAAATCCTCATGAGTTGGGGCCTTAGGGGATTTTCTCTATTCAGGGAGGGTACGAAGATGATTTTACACCCAACTTCTTATTCGATGAAGGGACAGAGACGATTTTTACCCAATTTTTTATTCAGAGAAGGGATGAGGATCCCTCACCATTTCCCCATTTTAATTTTTAATTTTATTTTTCTTGAATTATTAGAAAATAAATAATCAAATTTAAATTGTAAAATATTAAGTACTGGTGTAAATAATAAATATCAAAATATTTATACAAATAATATAAATATTAATTAAGATAAAGACTTTAATGTAATTTAAACTTAACCACAGCTCAAAGCCCACAACCTACAAATCAAACCCTAAGCCACTCTCACACAATCTCATTCATCCTTTCCAAATTATTCACGTCGTAGCTAGCACCCAGCTCGTCCTCATCTCATATAGCTCAGTAGTATGTCGTGTCATCAGTGACTGAGCAGCCCACCTCTTCATGTTGTTAGCCAGCAACCCTACTCGTGGCGTTCGTCGTGCCATAGTATGTGGCCAAGAGATATCATTGCTCATGGATAGCATTCACGTCAATATTGCATAAAAATCACATTATTTGAAATTTGTTTTAAAGAGCATTATTTGAATATTATGAGTAATAATATAGCTACAAACTCTTGTATAAATTTATTTTGTATAAACTGATGTGGCATGATTAAATTGGTTGGATTAAATATCTCTTAACCCACATAATTTATTTTTATTATTTTGTATTTTCATTCAACCAATGAGTTAATGCCACATCAGTTTGTACAAAATAAGCTTGTACAAGAGTTTGTGGCTGTATCATCACTCGAATATTATATATACCAAAAGTTTGATGGAGTAGAATGAAATAAGACTCATTCATGATCATTCTCATTTTTTTTATACATTTTTAGGTTAATGGAAGCAAAAATGTTGAGTGCACACCATAATTAGTGGATGTGTCCATGGGATGATGATGGTTAAATGAGAAATGTTATTCTCGATGGGTCATCAATAGTTAATTGATTTGGTTATACTTGTAGTAATCCTTCTTCTACTAGATCTACAGGGGATTCTCATAAGAAAACAACTAAATGGATGTCAGGGTTTGATGATTTTGTGAACGATAGAGATTGTGTGCCTGATGCAAATGAGTTGATACATATTTGAATGAGAAAGTTAAGCCATGGATAGAAGTTTTTAATATTTTGAGTTAGTGGAAAATAAATTAATGCTAATAGGTGGCATATATTGGCTCGAATTGCTAGAGATATTCTAGCAATTCCAATTACAATTGTTGCTTTCAAATACACTTTTAGCACCCGGTGATAGAGTTCTCGAGTCCACACCATAATAGACTTCATCTAAACACATTGGTAGCCTTGATGTGCTATCAAAGTTGGCTATGAGCTTACAATGGCAGTATGAGATTATTTTACGTTGTAAGTATATTATATAATTATTAATATTTTCACATTTAGTTACAATGCTTTTTTATTTTTATTATTTTGATTTGAAACCTCGAGGCTATCTCTCAATTTGCCACATTCCTCCAGAGAAGAACAAAAGTAGTAGGAGGAGCGAGGAGTAAAGAGGTAAATGCTTTTATTAAAAATATTAATTTAAGTATCTATATCTATATCATTTATTTCATTATTGATATAAATTAAAAGTAATTTCTTTTTCTTTTTGTTATAGGATTATAAAGATTGACAAAGATAATTATTCTAATGATGTGTATTTTATAATGTGATTTTTGTAATAGATTAATGATAATGTAGGATATACTTATCGACTTCACTTTATTTAATTTTTTTTAATATGATTAAATCAATTTAGAAACTAAAAATATATCAGTTATATAGAGATCGGGGAACCTCGGGGATCCCTTGTTATTATTCAAGGATCCCCATCCCATCTCCTTAAGCAATTCTAACAGGAATAGGGATGCCAGTCCCCTCTCCTCCCTATTACCATCCCTAATTTCTTGGCCTTAGCCCTTAAAGAGAACACCCGTACATCGACCGTCGATATGTGCATCAAAAAAGAAAAGAAAAAAATTGTTTATTCAATGAAAAATTTTAATTAAGTGGTCAGCTACGATGGAGATGCTCCATCGTAGAACACTCCATCATAACCACACAATCAAAGTTATAACGTGTTTTTTACTATTTATCACTTTGATCGTGTGGTTACGAGGGAGTGCTCAACAAGGGAGCATCTCCAACATAGCCATTGCCATTAATTAAATACATTTCATCGATCAACTAAGGTCGACAAGATCTAAAACACAACATCAGTAAAATTAAACAGCAACATCAGTAAAATTAAACAGTGTGTTGTTCTCTTGAACATAAAATTGTATGCCATTTTCAGCATAAAAACCGCAGTATAATTACAAACAAAAACCGCCCCGCTTGCATCCTCATAATTTCTTTTGTCAAAACCAGGAAATCCTTGATCATCCATTCACTATATTGCAGCATCGTAATTAACAAGGCAGTCATGAATATATGCCTTTATCCAGTGATTTGTTGGGTTCTCTTGTGCCTTCATCTTGCCTCTTTGATCTTTTCATATGAAATATTCATTCCAAGACTGCCAAGGGTGGTTAAGTTTGTTGCTGAGTTTGTTGCTGCTCGGCTCCAAGGCTCCGACACAAAAACCGATATGCATGCCTCGGGAAATTCTATGACGTTGCAAGATTTTCTGATTAGTCGGACACCATCACTATTTTGATTTTTTGCTTATGCTACTGTCACAAGCATTAGACGAATGATATTGGAATACACAATAACAAAAAAAGGTAGGTGAAACTTAACTTGACTCCCCATTCTTTCTACTCAATCAATTGCCAAAACCTTAACTTAATTTGTCATCCCATATTTATATATAACTATATAAGCCACTCGATTTGCATAACATTGATTTTCTAATATTTGACTAATTTTAATGGATTTTGGGTAAGCCAATTGAATGTGTAAAACCCACTAAAAACAATGAAATTTACTTTCGGATTAAGGGGTACCTCATTGAGTTGAGAGTGTAGGCTGTTTGGGCTCTTTAATGGAGGGAAGTGGATGAAAGGTGGTTATTAATGGAGGAAGGCTGAGATTTTAAAGGAGAAGCTTTAAGAGGTGCCTTAGACCTGCAAAACCAAGAGAATGCGGTTAGAGGTGGAGCCAAAGGTGTTGGCGACCACACTCCGATGCTCAAGTCAGCAACTCAAGCTTTTGTGGAGTTGAGAGCTTGCAAGCTCTCTGAAAATGGAGAAGGAGGTAGAAGAAGAAAGACCTAAACTTTTTGTGATATGTGTGTGTAATGGTGAAATCATATCGAAGAATAAACCTAGTTGTCCTCTTATAATGCTGATGGGGTATCTCGCCATGTGGTATGTTTTCTAATGGTGATTTTGTTGTCAATTTCATAATATTCTTTATCCTTTTATCACCTTTTTACCTTTTTTAGTCATTAGAAATTAGCATGGGAACAACAAGTGCAGCATTATTGACGCTTTTTTTCATTTGGTACACATGGGTACGCTGATCGAAGTAAGCGATCTTGAATATTCTCTGAGAGGTCTGCCCTGACAATTTGTAAAGTCATGCGACCACGGACAATTGTTTATCCCCTTTTATAAACAAGATATCCTCTATTTGATTTTGCCAAATCAAATATTATCTTCTAAGCGATAAGGACAGCCACGTGAAGGGTATTTTGGAGACCATTTGACCGTCCCATTTATGTACGGCATACCACTTTAACCTTGGGTGTATATGGGATATCTCAAGTAGGGTACCCAGTGCACTTTAATGGCGAAAAGTAACACGAGATAGATCGGGGTACCTCGAAGGGTTATTGGGGTATCCTAGGTACTCTGACAATCGAATCACTTGGGACAAGTACGGAACCCCAAGCACCCCAAGTTCCCATTTTAAGTGAAAATCTTCTAAGTTGACACATGGCGCTCTATCATCGCTTTTTATATTTCTTCCCCAAACATTGACAATTAATAGTTACCTTCTAAGTAGGTATGTGAAAACCAAAAATGTTCTGTCTAAATTAATGTATGTGAAGGAGTTTTACCATATGTACGATGAATTTTTCTACATTAAATTGTAATTATTAGAGGTAGCAAGCAATTTAATTGCTATCATTTATTGTATTGTTATTAGGGTAATTATCTAATGGCCACCACTTATTAAGTAAAATTTTCGTAAACCACCAAATTTTAAGATTGTATCTCTAAACCACCTACTTTTCAAAGAAATATTCCCCAACTACTTTTCCGCTAAAAAGTTAACTTCCTTTAGTGGTTTTCTACGTAAACACTATTTTATCCACCGTAATACAATAATTATGTTGATGAAAACACTTTCATTTTATTTTTTTGTTATTTTTTGTTCAATATTGCTTTTATAGAGACAAACGAAAATGATAAGAATGTTTATATAATTAAATATTTATTTTTTTTAAAGTAGAATATAATTAATTAAATATTTATTTTTTTAACTAAATGACAATATTACTCTTATGATAAGACGCTAACCTCATGTTTCCGTTAACTCTCATAATCTAAAAGGTGGGTGGGAGATGTTTCTTTGAAAAGTAGGTGGTTTACAGATACAATCTTAAAATTTGGTGGTTTACAGAAGTTTCACTTAATGGTGGCCACTAGATAATTACCCTTGTTATTATTTTTATTATTAAAGTAGAGATATTTATATTCTGAAGAATTATATAAAGGATGAAATTATTTGAACCAATCAAAATATTGTCCACAACCATTTTTAAATAAATTTTTTCATTATTAAAATTTCCATACCTCAAATTACTATTTCAGAGAAAATAATTTTGTTTAAAAATAATAATTATTACTTTACTCTCTTTGAATGCCGATAATCATCTTCGTTTGGCTCCCTCTTTTGTTTAGAGTTTTTTCTTCATTCTTTTTCTTGTAATTGTTCATCCCTTAATAATTGTTTGTACTTTTAGTGTGTGATGATTATATATTAAGAAGCCGGGCCCTCCTATATAATATATATATATATATATATATATATTTTTTTTTTTTTTTTGAAATGACATTATATCTCTTTTTAGTTCGTTTATATTTCTGCTTTTGCAGCTACTCTTATTATTATTTTTTTTTTAAGAAAAGTTCTACATTCATGATAAAATTATAATACAATATTACACAATTTATTTATAAAATAATACAATATTAAACGACGATTCGGATCATAAATTTTTGGGAAGTATTTCTTTTTTATCTTTTTATTACACAATTGAGTCTTTTTTATTCTTTTTTTCTTTTTTTTGTCAAAAACGTCAGGGTCTCTAATTTATCTATAGAACTTCTGAGTATAATTCCGAAGTCCCTGGTTAATTCCTCCTTTAATGATCATGGTCTAATTCCAATGCTTAAAAAAAATCATGAGATGATAGTTTGATAGTTTGTTAATGATAGGGTGACAAACACTTGTATAAACTTTTTGTTGCAACTGATGTATAAAGGATTGTATAATATTTTTGTTACCTTTGATGGATAAAGGATTTGGATTGAAAAAGAATGTGAGAAATTTTGTTCGAGACAACAAGTCAAATGCCAACCCATTGCAAGTCCAACCGACATATGCCCGAGTCAAATGTATAAACACCATTCCTAATTGAATATAATTTTATTTGAGATTAAACAAATAATTTATATTTAGGTAATTAAATATAATTTGGATTCAATCATATTCCAAAAAAAGAAAATATTTTTTAATCTATCTAAAAATTTAATATTTGGTAAGAATATCTTATTTTACTTTTTAACTTTTGGTAAGGAAATCTTCTAATTTTTAAATACTGATTGTCAGCATTCATTCATGATACATCTTTATTCATGACAATTGAATCAAGATTTAATTTAATCAATGAATGAACCATTACTAATTCAAATTGAAACAATACCAATGAATTAATGAATGAATCTTTCCATAATTTAGATAAAAATTTTACTTTTTCCATTAGGCGCTAAAGAAAGGAATGGCTCCACATTATGGTACACTAGTACAATAATTTCATTGCACTTTCTAATTATATGTCTCTTCTATATATACAAGATAACGCATATTTTTAAAAGAATACAACGCCAAATAGCCATTCGGATTATAAATTTTAAAGAAGTATTTCTTTTTAATCTTTTTATTACACAATTGAGTTTTTTTTTTCAATTACACTATTTAATTTATCTAGAACTTCGAATATAATTCTAAAATCCTTAAATTATTACTGTAAAGTTAAAGGATT
>JASUUF010000199.1:0-71991 GCA_030449835.1 Clausena lansium
CATTTTAAATAATTTAAAGTCATTCTAAATCTAAAAACACCGCAATTATTTCAAAATTGCCCTTACAAATATGTTTCTCTGGATTTTGTTATTTTCTCAAGAAATCCCGCAAACTGTTCCTAAATAAACAGATCTAATAACGCAGTATTTCCCCGTCCTACAAATCATCGTTAGCATGAGGAATAAATTCGAGGCTAATTTGAAATATATCTGATTCATTTTGAGGCTCTACCTGTCTGTCTCTTTTCTCTTCTCCAACCCCTTTTAGAGGCTGCATGTTGATTCACAGTACCCAATTTCTACTGGATACTTTTGCTTTGACCATGTTCGGCTTCTCAGAGGCTGCATGATAATGTGTGTTATTCTACACTAATTATCAAGGAAATGTGGTGTTCCGGTTCATCTTTCCTAATTAGTGCTAAAATTATTGATGGTTTCTCTATTTGTTTTTGACTTTTGAATACTTCCCTGTTGCATTGTAACTATCTCCATCGCTCAAAATCTCTTTCTAAATTTATAAAAATAAAAAGTTTTAAATGTAATTTAAGATGTGAAAGATAAATAAATAAATATGTGAAAAGCTCATGACAAATCTTTTTGGTTTTGGGGAATGCAAATAGTTTTGAGGTGCCAAAAGGATTTTAACTAAAAAAATGTGTACATATATATGGCTCAATCTACGTGTCACTTGGGCACCATATTCCCTTTATTTATCTGTGGTAGGGTGCCGTTGGATGAAAAGGAAAGAAGATCAATTGAAGTAGGATCTCCACGCTATATTATATGTGGAGTAATGAGTGAGACATCAAAAATTTTTATAAAATTTTGTTTTAATATAATCTATATATTTATTTCACGATCATTTTTATTGAATGATTAATTCAATTTTTATACAAATTTCAATAAATTAGTCGTTCTCTTATTATTGGTGAATAGATATCATGGAATAAAATTTTAAAATGTTCAGCACTACACTCAAAATATTTTTGTCCAGAGCCTAATTGATTTCAAATAATAAATATCTATAGTAACTGTTTCAGTATAAACAATAATAAAAGCAGCAAATGATAGACCCCATAACACGCCTTTTGCTAAGTTCGTGAAACACGTTGATGCCATATCTCTCAAGTCACATATGGAATTGGAAAGGAGCAAGCATTATCTAGCACAATAAGTAAGAAGTTATTTAGAATTAATTATATTCTCTTTTCATCAACTCTCCACACTTCTAAATACAAAGCTGCCAAAGATGTTATCTTATCCTTGGACTTTCCTTATAATTTTTCCATATACATTTAGCGCATGTTTGTTAGTTTTCCTTCTAATTCTTAAGTAAACCGACCAGGTCCCTAAAGAATAACCATCTTCGCTTTCTGCCCTTTTTAACAACTTTAAAACCACAGCACAAGCAAGAAAAAAATATTGGTGGTAGCATGGAGGAGGATATACAAACACAAAATAGTGAACGTTAACGGCATCAACATGCACATAGCCGAGAAAGGCCAGGTCCGTTAATTCTCTTCATTCACGGCTTTCGCTTTATTATGGTACTCGTGGCGCCACCAGATCACCGCCCTGGCTTCCCTCGGCTACCGCGCCGTGGCCCCGGACCTTCGTGGGTACGGAGACACCGACGCGCCGGCCGAGGTGTCAAGCTACGTGCTTACACGCGGTTGGTGACGTCATTGCGCTTATTGACGCTGTGGCTGCCGATCAGTCAGGAGAAGGTGTTTGTTGTGGGACATGATTGGGGTGCGCTTATAGCGTGGTGGCATGTGTTTGTTTAGACCCGACAGAGTCAAAGCTTTGGTCAACTTGGAGTGTTGTGTTTAATCCTAGGAATCCGAAGATGAAGCCACTTCGGGTTTTGAAGGCTGTTTATGGTGATGATTATTACATCTGCAGATTTCAGGTTTTTTTTTCTTTATCTACCATTTGAAGTGATTATTTTAACCAGTTTAAGTACTAATAAAGGCCTCTTTGAAAACACGTAATAACTAATTCAATTAAAGGGTTTGAGAACATTGTAATTACTAAGTAAGTAAAAAAAAGACACTCGATGATCCCACTATTTTATAAAATGAATAGTTTAAAACTACACCCATATAGAAATTGACTGTTAAATTACCTTCTTAAACTCAAATATGTACATTGCTTCTCCTCTCCTATGAGAGATGATGAAGTGTATTATAGTACATTAATTTTTGGTGGGCTTTATAATACATTAATGCTTTTATCTTTATAAAAAAGTGTTAGTCTTGAACAACTATTTTAAACGGATTAGGATTTTCTCCTAGTTTTTTTCCTTCATAGTGTGTCCTAATCTTTTAAATCTAGTGAAAAAATGGCATAAATTGTAAATAAAATGAAGAAAAATTAAAATTTAAAATTCAATCTTAATCACTTATTTCACTAGGATAGACTAGGAGGGAAAAAAAAATTAAGAGATGATCTTAGTCCTTTTGAAACAACAAAATTTAAATATCTATTGTTTATATGACAATGATCGGGGTACTCTTTTCTTTTTTACTACCACTCAAAACTTTTTAGAATACGTCCTTGAATTCATTCAAGACGAATTCAAGGACGTGAGCAAAACTCACATTGGAGAAGAATATGGCCTATGTGTTTCCTTTATTGGAATTATGCTTCTTTTTATTTTTGCTTCTAATTGGTGTCTTAGTGAGATGCTCTCTTACTTTGAAAAATCATGGTGTTACCTCATGGAGAGTTAGCCACACCCACCACGAATGATATAAGTACTATTGTTGCGTTAGTTTTACTCATGTCAATAGCATACTTCTATGCGAGATTTTCCCCCAAAAAAAAAAAGGCTATTTCAGTAAATACATTCAATCCACTTCAATTCTTTTACCCATTAACATTTTAGAAGATTAATTAATTGAATTTCTAGAACTTTTAGAGCTGCTAATGGACAAACTGATTTATGATGTTATTGTAGGAGCCTGGAGAGATAGAAGCTGAGTTTGCCCAGATTGGTACTGAGACAGTTCTCAAAGAATTTTTAACGTACCGCAATCCAGGTCCATTATTTTTGCCAAAAGACAAAGGATTTGGTCATCCACCAGGTGCCCAAATTGCTTTACCATCTTGGTTATCAGAAGAAGATGTTAAGTACTATATTAGCAAATATGAAGGCAGGCTTCACCAGGCATCAACTATTACAGAAGCATTGAACTTTCCTATGTTACTTTTCAACTACTGTGTCACTCTTATTATTTGACTCAATTATCAAATGCTCCCCAAATGCGGATCTTGCATTTTTAAATAACTCAGAATCATATATACATCAAGATATGTTTACTACCCCGATAATAATCGAAGGACGTATCTAAATAATATAGTTTTCTACCTCTGCCCAATATAAAGGCAGAATATTTTTACAGCTTAAAAGTCCATAATTGGACTCGATTCCATGCCTTCAACACTGAAGAGGGCATGGACTATATCTCAAGCAGACTAGTCTACCTGAGTTACTTTTGATGTTAAAAGAAGTGAAAAGACAAAATCAATGCATTAATTATTAAACGATAGAAGACTTGAGCAAATTCTATCTTTTAATAACTTTGGATTGGTTAAATATTTACAAAATGTAGACATGCACAGAAGAGGACTCCAAATTTTAGTATGATTATATACTTGAAATATCTTTTGACATCTTATGATTATCATACCCTATTTTAAATGCGAACGTGAAGCTAATTAATTACTTCCTTCTAGCTATAATACAATATTAATGATTAACCTCAGATCTTCGTTTTGAAACGGGTAGACAATAATAATTTACACCTTTGACTATCTTGTTTCTTTCTTATCATTCTAGGAATTGGGAACTTCTAGCACCATGGACTGGGGCTCAAATAAAGGTGCCAGTTATGTTCATTGTGGGGGACCTTGACTTGACCTATAATGCTCCAGGGACCAAGGACTACATAAACAAAGGAGGGCTCAAGAAGGCTGCACCAATGTTGGAGGAAGTAATTGTAATGGAAGGAGTTGGGCATTTCATCAATGAAGAAAAGCCTGATGAGGTCAACAAGCACATTTATAATTTCTTTCAGAAGTTCTAATTTGCTCTTGGATCTATATATATATAGTTGCTTTCACAAAGCAGAATGTGTATCTATATATATTTTTCAGCTTGTGAGGATTGTGCTGTACTAATTGGCTGCTAGGATGTGAGGCTGTGCGTTGTCTTCTTATTTATCTAGTGGCATTGGCTTGTAACTTAAATAAGTTGTTAAACCAAGTATCTTTCAGACTTTCACCTGTCATTTGGTAATTTGTATGAAGCTACCTGAAGGATTATTATGGTTAAAATTTATTTATGTTATTTGCATTTTCATCTATTAATTAACTACTACGAGTAAATGGCCGGGTAGGATAGTTACAAATTACAAGGACGTGGGTTTAGATAAATAAATGGAAAAATAAATACAAATATGGAATTGACACTAAGTTATATCTTAGTGATTTAGACTTGTAAGCTAAATTATCGTTAATGAAGATAAAAGAAGATAATTTTAGTATTAGCGTTTATAATTATGATGGTGCTTGCGCTATCGTGCATCTTATATTACATTTCAAGCTCTCACTTGGAGGAGGCTGGGTTGTGGAGCCCACAACCCCTGACGAGAGCTTGACATGTGCGTAATCAAATACTATAAGGCACGCAATCTTGTGCACATGATCAACCCTCTTGATATTTATATGTGATGCGAAATATTTTTTTTTTAATAATTAGTTAAAGCGTACTCATAACAAGAAATTAATGGAAAAGGAACAGTAAGAGCACCCAAAAATTTGTTTCCAAGATTAATTATCTTTACCAACAGTTATCTCCTTGTCTAGGCTTCCTTTTGATTCCTAATTTCCCCTCTCTGTTTTATCCTCTAACTCTAGTTAGCAACTTAATAACCAGAAATCGGAACCTTCAATTCACTCCTACACAGTGTATTTAACTTTTGAGGGACTGAGTTTAACATGGAGAGGCATACAACACAGAATTGTTAAGGTGAATGGCATTAACATGCACGTTGCAGAGAAAGGCCAAGGTCCCGTGATTCTCTTCATTCACGGCTTTCCTGAGCTCTGGTACTCCTGGCGCCACCAGATCATTGCCTTGGCTTCCCTCGGCTACAGAGCCGTGGCTCCGGAATTACGTGGGTTCGGTGACACGGACATGCCGACTGAGATAAACAGCTATACGTGTTTCCACGTGATTGGAGACCTCATCGGACTCATCGACATTGTGGCTCCCAATGATGAGAAGGTGTTTGTTGTGGGACATGATTCGGGTGCGTACATGGCGTGATTCTTGTGTTTGTTTAGACCTGACAGAATCAAAGCTTTAGTCAACTTGAGGTCGTTTTTAATCCTAACACTTCCGTAAGCAACAGCAACCGGATTGTGGCTATGAGGGCTTATCACGTGACGATTATTACATATGCAGATTTCAGGAAACTCGGATGTCCATTTCTAAACGATAGGACCGACGTCTGTTATAGTTAATTAATCTTCGATATGATATTATATTATTGTATGTAGAAGCCTGGAGAGATTGAAGCAGAGTTTGCGCAGTTTGGTACTGGGACAGTTATTATGGAATTCTTGACACTGCGTACTCTGGATCAAATTATTTTACCTAAAGGCAAAGGATTTGGACATCCACCAGATGCTCCAATAGCCTCGCCCAGTTGATTCTCTGAGGAAGAAGTTAAGTATTTCACCAGTAAATTTGACTAGAAAGGCTTTACTGGAGGAATCAACTATATATTACAGAAATATTAATCTGTAATGCTCCGTTATCCCTCACTCTCTACATTTGATACATAGCTTTTTAATTTTGTGAACTTTCAATTGGGATATGAAATTATTAGATATTAAGTAAAATTGCATATTACACCATGCATATTTATTAAATACTACAACTTTTTATTTTCTTTTCACAGCACCACACCAGCAAACGGAACTAATTATTGTGATTTTAATGTTAAACTAAAGCACAATAGTTTCAAATACACACACACATATATGGATGTATGTATATATATATAATCATTATTTAGCGAGGACATTTTACTTTGTTAAAATAAGGATGCCACTAACAGACCAAAAAAACACACTTTTTAATGTATTAAAGTATGTGTTTTTCTATATTTTAGTGACATATTTACTTTATTAAAATGAGGATATCCTCATTGTAGAAGGACTCACTATTGTGATTTTAATGTTAAACTCAAGCATAATAGTTCAAATATACCATATATATACAATGGGTTTCAATCGGGGATCTTTAACCATATTAACATAGATGAGTTAAAAGATAAAAAACTACATACTTTAATACACCATAGGACAAAATGTACTATATTAGAATATGTATTTTTTTGCTAGCTGAGCTTATCCTTGACTTAAATGTGGTTCGAGATCACGATACATACATACATACATACATACATACATACATATGTATGTATACATACATATATATATATATATATATATATATATATATATATATATATATATATATACATACATATATATATATATATATATGGAACTTTGTGCACCATGGGTGGGGAGTCGATTACAAATTCCGGCCAAGTTCATTATAGGCGACCTTGACCTGGTTTATCATATGCCAGGGGTTGAAGGAATAAATACACAGAGGTAGGTTCAAAAGGGATGTGCCATTGTCGGAGGAAGTAGTTATAATGGAAAGAGTTGAGCCATTAATCAAGAAAAGGGTGATGAGATTAGTAAGCACATTCAGTGGCGGCTTTAGTCTTAGAGCGAACCAGGCGGTCGCTTAGGGCCCCATATTTAGAAAGGTTCCAATTTTTAGATATCTATTTATTAATTAGTATAATTAATATTTTTTTAATATTTAAAAATAAATTTAACTTACATATATATTGTAGAAAAGCCTAATTTTAGGCTTTAACATATTATTTCTCTCATTCATAATTATCTCTATTATTTAATAATCTTCACCTTAAATATAAGATAAACTTTAATGGTATAATAATTATTTGGAACATTACTTCATTATTTTTTTCTACCATTTCCAAAAAAAAAATTTCAATGCTTTCCCTTTCCAAAAATAACTCTTATAATTGTTAACTATAATAATTATTTGGAACGTTACTTCATTATTTTTTTCTACTATTTCCCAAAAAAAAAAAATTCAATGCCTTCCCTTTCCAAAACTAACTCTTATTAAAATTGTTAACGATTGATTTGGGAGCTAACTTTTAGTATTCTATTAACATATATTTAAAACCTCATTATCTATAAATGGATACACATTGCATTAGCAAAAAAAAAAAAAAATTCTTTTTCTCTTCTCTTTCTCTACGAATCATATATTCATTGCCATCATCATGTTCATCTAGTCAATTCCAGGTGCTATCATTCTATTTTTTTTTCTCTTTTTAATTATTATTTTTCTTATCCTTTTTAAATTTAATTTATTTTTAATTTTTTTAATTGATTTATGGCTTGAATAATCTAGAAAGAAAAAATTCTTGAATAATCTAGAAAGAAAAAATTGTGTTTTGTTTATTTGTTTGTTTTTTTAGATTTGAGATACATGTCAACTAGAAAATATGCATCAGGATATGAAAAATTGCTAAAAAAAAGGAGAATAGAAAAGTTAGTTCAATCTCAAAAAGAAGCTCTTGATAAATTTGTCACAATTAGTAAAAAAGATATAGATTTAAGTGAAGAATTAGTTATTGAACAACGAACTTCAAATGAATTAAACAATGATGAAACAGTGAATGAAATAAACAACATTGAAGATAAAATAAACAACATTAATGTTCTTGGAAATAAATAGATATCTTTTTTTTTTTCGGTGATGTTTTTTATAATTATTCTAATTCAAGATATTATTGAACATAGTTGAATTTTGAGATATTTGATGTTTCTATAAGAGTTTTTTTGAGCTATTTAATGTTTCCATGAGAGTTAATATTTTAACATTAGAAGGCCTAAAATAAAATTTCGCCTAAGGCCCCCAATTGGTTAGAGCCGGCCTGAGCACATTTACGACTTCTTCAACAAGTTCTGATTAGCTCTTTGCATCTTTGCATATCTTCGTGCATATTTCGGCTTAGGTGTCCTTTTGTTTTAATAAAGTTGCTGGGATGTTCTTGTGTCGGCCTGTTGTAGTTTTTGATTTAGTATAAACCAAGCTAGTGGCTTCGGCTTGTAATTCCGTATTGTTCGAATAATCAAATAATTCAGGTTGCGTTTGGTATTGTTTTCTAACTGTTTTTTTTATGTGTTTTATAATATAGATATGATTAGTTTTGGGAGGCTCATTTATTTCTCTTATACTGAAATCAATATATACCACATCTTTTCATAATATTCAAAACCTTAGCACTAAAAATTTAAAAGAAAAGAGAGATAAATGGGTCATTTGCTTGATAATTAATCTTGAGAATTCTAAAACATAAACTTATTATAAGAAAAACATTTAAAGAAATAACATAAAATATAAGAAAAATATCTTATTATTAATTTTTATTCACATCAAAACGTATATTTCTTAGTTTTTGTACTTAAATTTTTTTTATTTTAATTTCTGTGCAATCATCTCGTCAAGTTGTAAACTAAATCATGATATTCGGTCCTTGCAGACGGCGCCATTGAAGGTTTTAAAAACTTTCGATGGTCTAGACTCAAATGATTCAAGATGAAGCAAGTAGTAAAATGTACTTGTTTACTCAACAAGCTTTGATGTCGATTCACTGTTCTCAAATATCTCCACAAATTGGACTCGAATGTGTACTTGTAAAAGGCACTCCGAAGCTCATGTCAGTATTTGTGTTAGAGAATTTTTTACTCTGGAATTTGGATTTCTCTTGACCTAAGTAAGAATTAACCAAAAGACTCTTTCTCGATCCTTTTGGCCTCCATTTATGAACAAAGAACTGTGGAGTTGGTGGGAGATTTGGCTTTGGATTTAAATCTCCACCATCCGTCTTCCTTGTTTAATTCACACCGTTAGATTTGATAACCATTTTTTTTTTGTATCTGATTCCTAGCATGTGATTTAGTTAGTAATCACATGCTGCTTATTACTGATATTTTTGGGTTTGATTATTCATTGTCTCCAGGATTTTTATACAAGTTACTGTATGATTTATTTGATCTCTTATTCGAGATCATCATAAGCTATATTCGTTTTCCGATTTTACAATGTTTAATGGACAAGTGGTGCCATGTAAGTAGCTATATTTTTTAACGCTTACAAAATCTAATTAATTAAACACAGACGTATAATAATTAAGGGCGCCTGATTAATTTATATGGTCTTGTGCAATTCACTTTAATCAATTAATCAATTACGTTTAAGCTCCGAAATGCTCGGGCTTATGTGGCAACAACTACTCTACACTTCCAGATTTGACAAAATGAAACTTGTTAACGCGTGATCTCGTTTGAGTTGGTAATTGATTATTAATTAGTTGCTTAATCGTATGCAATAACGTGACAACTTGTCAAACAAGTGAGACAAAATTAATGGGAAAAAGGTCATAAAACCTTTATTTTAAAGTCAAATAATAATAATGTAATATTACCTTTAGACTGCCTATAATACTTTTAACTTAGAGATGTTTCTATAACATAAACTATTATCACATACAGTATTTGGATCTGCCGAGCCATCTCATGTGGAAATTAAAAAGAGAGAGCAGCACAGCATACAAGAAAATATCTGAAATGGTGCCCAAAGTCCACAACCAACAAGCAAGCAAACTTTTATCTTATAATTTAGACTTGGCTTGTTCCACCGGAGCACTCTGCAAATGAATCAAAGAAGATTATGAGTGAGCAGGCAAAATATAGAAATAAAATAAAGCAAAAACGTGAAAAATTCTGCATGCCAAATGTTAGGAAATTTATGGATGAAGCAGGGCCACAGCTTAAAATAAAATTGGAGAGAAAATGAAAATAAATGCACAAGAGAGATACCAGAAATTACGTGGTTCGTCCACAGGCAAAGACAGAAGGAAAATATTTTACTAATGATATAAGGATTATAAATATTGTAATAATTTGACTCACTACTCAAAATCTAAATACACCCAATCTCTCACTCACTAAACATTCAAGAGCTTTACAATTTTAAGCTCTCAAATTCTCTAAGCTCTCGGCTCTCTCTCACAAAATGGGATGCACATAGCTTCCAATACCCCTCTCTATCTATAGGCAAAGTAAATTTCGTCAACTAATTCTGCACCAAATCCGCTGAAATGGATTCATTTAAGCTTTGATAATTTTGATTTCAAGCCACCAAAATCTTGACTTTCATAAGCCACCAAAGAATTATGGAGCCAATTGCTATCATGCATGTAACAAAGTCAAGGAGCATTTCTGGAAGCTTGACTTATTGCTCCCAAAATGTCGGTTAGATTTGTTTTCACTTAGCATTATTCAAAGTTCAACAAATCAACTTTGACACGCAAAAAAATATGTGACATGTTGTATCATTATTTGGCTGGAGTTGAAACAAAATGGTATGGTTTTGGCCACCCAGTTTTGCTGAAAGATCAATCCGTTTTGAAGGAAAAGGGACCAAAATCAAGCGGTTCTCACAGATTTGGGGTCCATAGGGATCCGCCAGAAGATCCCACCTCATGACATAAAACGTCAAAGTGACCGACTTCATTTGACAGCTTAAGAAGCGGGTAGTGTCTAACCAAAATCATAACTGTTTATCACCGTACAGCTGCCCGATATGGGCAGTGGTTTTTAAAATTTCTCTGAAATAGTTGTATTTTTTGAATAAGTAATTAAATAATTTTCAATTGAATTAGAAGATTTCATGCTTTAGACCTGTAAGTTGTAACGTACGTCCATATGAATAAAGACGAGGAAAGATAATTTTAGCATAGATATTTACGCGTGATGCGAAACAGTTCCTCTTGTACGCATCAAACAAAATTATCCTTACGGACAATGCATTCTTGGGATAATCCCACCTTGTAAAGTCATCCTTTTGATTCCTAATTTTCCCTCTCTTTTATCCTCTATCTATAGTTAGCAACTTAATAACCAGAAATCAGAACCTTCATTTCACTCATACGCAGTGGTTTTAATTTTTGAGGGACTGAGTTAACATGGAGGGCATACAACACAGAATTGTTACGGTGAATGGCATTAACATGCACGTTGCAGAGAAAGGGCAAGGTCCCGTGATTCTCTTTCTTCACGGCTTTCCTGAGCTCTGCTACTCCTGGCGCCACCAGATCACCGCCTTGGCTTCCCTCGGCTACAGAGCCGTGGCTCCGGATTTACGTGGGTTCGGTGACACGGATGCGCCGCCTGAGGTGACCAGCTACACGTGCTTCCATGTGATTGGAGACCTCGTCGGACTCATCGGCATCGTGGCTCCCAATGATGAGAAGGTGTTTGTTGTGGGACATGATTCGGGTGCATTCATGGCATGGTTATTGTGTTTGTTTAGACCTGACAGAGTCAAAGCTTTAGTCAACTTGAGTGTCATCCCTGATCCTTTTGATCCTAACACTTCCGTAACCAATGGCAATCCGATTGAGGCTTTGAGAGCTTATTATGGCGATGATTACTACGTATGCCGATTTCAGGTAACTTGGATGTCCATTTCTAAAACGATACGACAATCTGTTATAAGTAATTAATCTTTATTAATATTGATCGGGTTTAGAATCCTAAATTTTATTAAATCATATGACTTAATAATTTTCTTAAACTTTATCAAATCAAGGATCCTAAATTTGAATATTTCTATATATGAGTATTGATCTAGTCTAAGATCTGAATATTATTAAAATTCGGAAAAATTATTAAGGCATATGATTTAATAGCATTATAGCATTATACTATTAAATATATGGTTTAATAACTTTTCTGAGATACTATCTTTGTTAGTTTGTAAGACTCAATAACTTTCTTAAATTTTAACAAATACATTATATATATATATATATATATATGTAGCATGATATATATGATATTATATTATATTATCGTATGTAGGAGCCTGGAGAGATTGAAGCAGAGTTTGCGCAGATTGGTACTGAGACGGTTATTAAGGAATTCTTCACATTGCGGACTCCGGGTCCAATTATTTTGCCTAAAGGCAAAGGATTTGGGCATCCACCAGATGCTCCAATAGCATTACCCAGTTGGTTGTCTGAGGAAGATGTTAAGTATTTCACCACCAAATTTGACAAGAAAGGCTTTACTGGAGGAATCAACTATTACAGAAATATTAATCTGTAATGATCCGTTATTAATTTCTCACTCCCTACATCTGATATATGTAGCTTTTTAACTTTGTGACTTTACATCCTTAACTGTTGTGAGATGGAATCACTAAATCTTGAGTAAAATTACATGTTATCACAACACTAACCAAACGGACCTAACATGTGATTTTAAAGTTAAACTCAAGCACATTAGTTTCACATATACTGTAATATATGTATAATAAATATTCTTTTCATCATTGTAGGAACCAGGAACTTCGTGCACCGTGGGCGGGGAGTCGATTACAAATTCCGGCCAAGTTCATAATAGGCGACCTGGACATGGTTTATCATATGCCAGGGGTGAAAGATTACATACACAAAGGTGGGTTCAAAAGGGATGTGCCATTGTTGGAAGAAGTAGTTATAATGGAAGGAGTTGGGCACTTCATTAATCAAGAAAAGGGTGATGAGATTAGTAAGCACATTTATGACTTCTTCAGCAAGTTCTGATCAGCTCTTTGCGTCTTCCATGCAAATTTCCGCTTGGGTGTTTTTCTGTTTTAATAAAGTTGCTGGGATATTCTTGTGCCTGGCTTGTTGTAGTTTTTGATTCCTTATAAACCGGGCTAGTGGCTTCAGCTAGTAATTTCCGTATTATTCGAATAATCAAATAATTTAGGGTGCATTTGGTATTATTTTTCAATTTTTTTGGTATTTGTTTTATAACATAGATATGATTAGTTTTGGGAGATCATACTTTTCTCTCCTACTAAATCAATATATACCACTTATCTTCTATTGTTTTCAAAATATTCAAAAAATCCCAGCACAAAAATTTAAAAGGTAAGATGGACATTAAATAGATCATTTGCTTAAATTTTTAAAATCTTCCTATTCATTTTTTTTTTTATATAGATATGATTAGTTTTAGTGCTTAAATTTTTTATTTAAATTTTCATTTATATGATTTAGTTAATTTGTAATAAATATTAATAAAATATATTTGAAAATAAGAGTAATATGGTGAAATTATGTTGCCAAGGGAGTTATTGTCGTAAGTGATATAAATTAATTTCAGTAAGGGGAAACTCACAATCTCCCATTAGTTTTTATTGAATATAAAAATGTATTTGATAATTGTTTTAAAGTAGCATTTGAAAATGAAATAAGTAAAAATATGTTTAGTAGATTGTTTTAAAAAATTATACAATAAAATCTATGGATGCGAAATGTGGGTATGGGCCTGGATTTTCCAAACCCATTTTAGGAGAAGTATAAGGGTCGGGCCCATTGCGGGCCTGGGTTGAGCTCGGGCCAAATCTAGGCTTTCACTTATTAAATTTTTTTAATTATAGTAAACTCGAAATGAGCTAATAATCAATAAATTATTATTTATCAACATTGATTTTTAAAAAACAATATTATAAAATACAATAATAATTAAAAAAATGAACCAAATAAAAACTTAGACATTTACTTTTTTTTAATATTCGATTCTCTAATTCAAGCACCCAATTAATTAATTAATGCTTAAGAGAAAGTTTAGTATTAAATTTTTAGTTTTTTGAATCATTATTAATTTATGAATTATGGATTTAAGTTTTTTTTCTATTATTTTTAATTTTAATTTATTATTCTAATTTCCTAATTTATTTTTTAAAAAATAGAGGGCAGGGCCTAGCCACAGCTTTTTCTTAAGCCTTTGTCTAGGCCCTCATGTGGAGGGCCAAGCTTAAAGCCAGCGTGCCTGGCGTTGGTTGGCCCGAGCTTTCTTACCCACCGTTGTAAAACCTCTTTATAGTTATATTATTGAGATCAAACTAATTTTATTTTTATGAAGAGGTTATAACTTGATAGATGTATAATTACAAAAATTATTACTTTGACTTACTTATCCTTGATATAGGAGTAAAAATATGCATAACATTAATAATTAATTAAAGAAACATGTTTATATTCAAATCCAATATATAGACATTGATAAAAGAAATAGATATAGTTTCTCAAAACTAGTGCGTGTATTTATATAGTGCTATCTTAAAAATCTAACATTTGCATTCTCTTTAATATTTTTCTCTCAATATAAATTCTATAAATATTGTATAATATACAAATTATTATCTCAAACAACTTTTAAAAAAAATATTTTGTTTCATCATAAATTTTTAATGTAACATAGTATATATATATTTTTTAAAATATATAATAATTATTACTATGTGGAGATAAGTTTCACACGATGATATCTAGAAAAATTAATAATTTATTATAATGTATAGTTTATTCTTATTTATAACTTATTTAAATTAGGACCAAATTTTTTTTAGGATTATATGAAAATTATTCTTATATAAAGTACTAATATAATAAAGTTTTAGTGTAAAATAAAATATATGTGAGCCCATCTTTTTTTTTGTTTTATTTAATTTGTATTGAAATTTTAAATGGAAAGAAGAAACGTAAGGACAATGATAATTATTATGCAAGTAAAACAAAAAAAATGTGGGCCCAAGTGCACTTTACAATGGAAAAATACGGGAAATAACAAAAAAATTGTTTTCTACCCTTGTTCACAAAAAGTAGAAAATTGGATATAATCTATTATTCTTTGCCAAATATAAAATTATGTCATAAAATGATGTACGTCACATTTTTTTCATTTTATTATTTTTGCAAAACTATATTTTAAGAAAACTTTCTTAGAATATAGGGGCTACAGTGCAGCTGTCTCAAACGCACCTTGAGTGACTTTTCATAAAAATATTAAACAGTCCCTTATTCTTTTCTCAATATTTCAATCAACCTCGTGGGGTTATAATGAAATCAATATAGGCTTAAACTTAATGGTAGGGATGGCAATGGTCACTGGTCAGGTCGAGATAGGGCTATGAATCAGGCTTGGCTAAACCCGAGCCCGACCCAACCCATTGCCATCCCTACTATTAATGCTAATTTTTTAGTCAACTAAAAAATTAAATATGAAGGACGAAAAAAAATTAGAACATAGAGAATAGAGAATTTACGTGGTTCAGCACTTGGCCTATGTCAACGGGAGTAAAAGAATAACTTTTTACTATTTAATGAGAAAATACAACAGAGAGATTTTTTTTTAGATTTTTTTAGCTTTTTGCCTTTATATTCGCCTCTCTTTTTTATATCTCTAGAGCTCCTTATTTATAATACAATTTTTGAATATTTTAAGTCGGTAATAATTTCTAATTTTGATCGATTTTTTTTTACTTAATTAGAAGTATATTCGAATTTCATATTTACTTCCTTCTCCATGTGGGTTTTTTAAAACTTTTAGAATTTTCTTCTTAAATTTTCAATTATGTTTTGCTCGCTCTCCTCGCTCCATTGTTTCATGGGCCACGCTTCCCTTTCACCTTTTTATTATTATTTATTATTTCTACGCTTCCTACCTCCTGCTTCCTGGCTCTTGCTTCCGGCTTCCTGCTTCATGGTTTACTTTTACTTTTTACTTTTTCAGCTTCCTGCTTTCAGCTTCACTTTTTACTTTTTACTTTTTACTGACAACTCCTACACAAAGGTAGGTTCAAAAGGGATGTGCCATTGTCGGAGGAGGTAGTTATAATGGAAAGAGTTGGGCACTTCATTAATCAAGAAAAGGGTGATGAGATTAGTAAGCACATTTATGTCTTTTTCAACAAGTGCTAATTAGCTCTTTGCATCTTTGCAACTTCATGCATATTTCCGCTTGGGTGTCATTTTGTTTTAATGAAGTTGCTGGGATGTTCTTGTGTCGGCCCGTTGTAGTTTTTGATTCAGTATAACCAAACTAGTGGATTCTGCTTGTAATTTCCATATTGTTCGAATAATCAAATAATTTAGAGTGCGTTTGGTATTGTTTACTAAATGTTTTTTATTTGTTTTATAATATAGATATGATTAATTTTGGGAGACTGTTTATTTCTTCTATACTGAAATCAATACCTACCATGTATTTTCATAATATTCAAAACCTTAGCACTAAAAATTTAAAGGAAAAGAGAGATAAATCGGTCATTTGCTTGATAATTAATCTTGAGAATTATAAATTGTATACTTGTTATAAGAAAAATATTTAAAAAAATAAAATAAAGCACAAGAAAAATATTTTATTATTAATTTTTTATTCACATTAAAATATATATTTCTTAGTTTTTGTACTTAAATTTTTTATTTTAATTTTTGTACAATCATGCTGTCAAGGTGTAAATTAAATTAGGATATTCGGTCCTCGCAGACGGTGCCATTGAAGGTTCTAAAAACTTTCGATGGTCCAAACTCAAATGATTCAAGATGAAGCAAGTAGCAAATTGTTTACTATTAAGCTTATATGTTGATTCGTTGTTCTCGAATATCTCCACAAATTAGACTCGAACGTGTACCTGCAAAAGGCACTCCAACGCTCTTTACAGTATTTGTGTTTAGAGAATTTTTTGTTCTAGAATCTAGATTTCTCTTGACCTAAGTAAGAATTAACCAAATGACTCTTTCTTGATCCTTTCGGCCTCTATTTATGAACGAACAAATGCGGAGTTGGTGGGAGATTTAGATCTCCACCATCCATATTCTTTGTTTAATTTACACCGTTAAATCTAATAACATTTTTTTTTTGTATATGAATTCCTAGCACGTGATTTAGTTAGTAATCACTTGCTGCTTATTATTAATATTTTTGGGTTTGATTGTTCATTGTCTCCAAGTTTTTAATACAAGTTACTATATGATTTATTTGATCTCTTATTCAAGATCATCATAAGCCATATTTCTTATCTGATTTTACAATGTTTACTGGACAATGGTGCCATGTGAGTGGTTATATTTTTTAACACTTACAACTACTCTACACTTCCAGATTTGACAAAATGAAACTTGTTAATGTGATCTCGTTTGAATTTGTAATTGATTATTAGTTGCTTAATTGCGTGCAATAATGTGATAACGTCTCAAACAAGTGAGACAAAATTAATGGGAAAAAGGTCATAAATCCTTTACTTTAAAGTCAAATAATAATAATGTACTTTAGACTGCCTATAATACGCTTAACTTAGAGATGTTTCTATAACATAATCTATTATCACATACATTATTTGGATCTGCCGAGCCACCTTATGTGGGAATTAAAAAGAGAGAGCAGCACAGTATACAAGAAAATATCTGAAATGGTGCCCAAATTCGACAACCAATAAACAAGCAAACTTGTCCCAAGAAGGCTTTGAGGATTACTACAAGAGAGGCAGTTTTTAATGGACATTATTAATATAACATAAATGAACATAATTATTATAGAAGGACATGTCTCTTAAATTAGTTAATATAATTTAAATATAATATAAATTCTTATTTAAGAGATGTGATTAATTCTAAAGGGATACAACTTCCCTTATAATTCAAGAGTCATGTACGTATAAAGAGGTTTAATTAACAGGCATCAGAAGTCTATAAATAGGCCCTAGTATACATATTTTTTTCATCATCCATAATTATGAAGTTTAAGATATTGAGAATTCTTAAAAATTCCTTTGTCTTAGTGACTCTTAATTATAAGTGATTTCCAGTTTAACAACAATTCTTTTAGAATTCCTTCTACAATGACCAACAGTTTTATTAGTTGTTTGTGTTTTATTTTAATATTACATTATGTTGTGTTGTATTATTTTGTATTATCGGATTGGAAAAGATTTCACCTGCATTAGCTGAGGTGAGATAGGTCAATTCCGTAAAATTCCTCTAGTACTTAAGTAGTTTTAATAGGTGAATTTTTTTCTCTTTTCGATATTTGTAATGATTGATAGAGACTGCATTTACTTTAGGCTTGAGTCTTAGGTCTTATCCTATATGTAGTACTTAAACTGAATGCGGTCGTGTATTTACGCCTTTGTGGTATTGTATTATTGGCCATTATAGGTATTTGAATGAAATTCATTCATTTCAAAAAAAAAAAAAACAAACTTTTATCTTATAATTTAGACTTGGCTTGTTCCACCGGCGCACTTTGCAAATGATGAATAAAAAAAGATTATGAATAAGCAGGCAAAATATGTAAAAAAAACAAAATAAAATAAAGCAAAAAGTTGAAAAATTCTGCATGCCGAAAAAAATGTGTGACATGTTGTATCGTGAACAGAAGATCAGAGCTCATGGGTAATGGTGGTTAACGGGCCGTGCCGTGCCGGCCCAGCCCATCAAAGGAAGGTCCATGCGTGTTCGTGCCTATGCCGTGCCGTGCCTACTATGTATTTCATGCCTTACCGTGCCGTGCTTAATTTTTTCTTCCTAGGCCGGCCCGGCACACATGTCGTGCCCATGCGTGCCATGCCATGGGCCGTGCCGTGCCGTGCTTAAGAGAAAAAACACGACAAGTTTTTTTTTTTAATTTTTTTAAGAAGGTATGCTAAGTTATTGTTGTATTTTTTTTTTAATTCTATGTACCTTTTTTGAGTCCATGTGACTTTAGTCAAGTTCAATAAAATCAAAAATTCAAAACTTAAGTCCATATTCAATAATAAAACTAATAATAGTAAGAGAATATAATAATAACCATTAAGTTAGATCCTATTATATTAGAATATTTCTTTTTATACTTAACAACAACAATAATAACAATAAATTTTTCTCAACGATTAATAAATTTTTGTTAACTTAGATTTACATAGAGTCATAGATCATAGTTCATAATAACATTATTACATTCATTTTATAAAATCACGATATTTATAATTTTTATTTATTAAAATCATGATATCAGCTATTCATTTAATAAATTATAAACATAAAATAATTAGAGTGTTTTTTAAACTAAAAGTTCAATGAATTTAAAAAAATTATGCAAGCAAAAAAATATATTAAAAGATTCAATTTCAAGTTATTTGTAAAATTATAAATTTAAATTTACTTTCATTAAAAAGTGAAACGTGCTTATTGCGTACTTTTTCACATGTTGTGCTTTAGTCATCTCTAATCGTGCAGTGTTTTTAATGCCCACGTGCTTAAATTTATAAGCTCGGCCTAACTCACTGCGTCATGCATCTGTGCCGTGCCCCGTACCCCATCGAAACGTGTCCGTGCCGTGCCACGTGCCGTCCGGCCTATGGGCCATCTTTACTCATGGGTCAATTTCATATCATTATTTGGTTGGAGTTGAAACAAATAGTATGGTTTTGGCCACCTAGTTTTGCTCAAAGATCACTCTTTTTTTACGGAAAAGGGTACCAAAATCAAGTGGTATTCACTGAACCACCAGAAGATCCCAACTCACGAGAATCATGACGTAAAACATCAAAGAACGCGACTTCATTTGACAGCTTAAGAAGCGGGTAGCGTTTAATATGGACCATACTGCAGTGGTTTTTAAAATTTCTCTGAAATAGATGTATTTTTTTGACACTTAAGTCATAATCAATAATTTTTTTTTTTTTTTACCAAATGGTCCTAACCAAGTTAAGGCAGAATAGAGCGAAAATCATCTTTCCGTATATATGATAATAAATCTAGTAACTAAGGCCGGTATGAGGTTCTTGAAAAACATGAAGGCCAAGGGGCAAGCAGCCATCATTCTTAGCCGAACAATCGGTTGTAAAATTAGTTTCACAATAGATATATCTAATGGAAATATACTAGTCCTTTTTTTTTATGAACAATAATTACTTGAACTTGAGTAAAGAATAAGTAATTAAATAAGTTTCAATTGAATTAGAAGATGATGATACAGCTCACGCACTGAAAATAGTTGAGCTTGTTGAACATATGCATGCATGTGACAAACAATTGCATGTGGCTAGCATGTAATTTTTTATTTTTGCACAATTTGTTGAGTAAGTGGGAGATATAATTAAGTGACACATTATTAGTGCAACTTTCAGTGCCATTTGG
The DNA here is from genome assembly GCA_030449835.1 of Clausena lansium. NCBI lineage: Eukaryota > Viridiplantae > Streptophyta > Magnoliopsida > Sapindales > Rutaceae > Clausena > Clausena lansium. Next base: position 20,154 of record JASUUF010000199.1, read on the forward strand.
TTTTGTATAATAATAAAAAAATTAGAGAAAAGAGGAACGTAAAGCCTATAAATAGAGGTTTCATTTCTCTTCTTCAAGCATCACATTCTTCAATTCAATTGAGAGAAGCCAAGAGCTAGGTGAAAGTGTCTCTAGCATTTTGAGAGTTTGGGTGTATTGAGGTTTTGGGTTGTGAGATAAAATACTACAATCCTCATAATTTCTTTTTACTAGTAAAAAATTTCCTTCTGTTTTCGTCCATGAAAGTAGGCTAAAAGCCGAACCATGTAAATTTTAGTATTCCTGTGTGGTCATTATTTTTCAATTTCACTGTAATTATGTGTCTGCTTCACCCATTAATTTCTTAACAAAGCTGCCCCTCATTACTAGATATATCCTTCATGCTTTAGACTTGTAACGTACGTTCATATGACTAAAGACTTGTAATCGTACGTTCATATGAATAAGGGAAATTATCATTACACCACCTTTCTTTTGTCATATGTACATCTGACTACTACAAAATTTTAACATGTTCTATGGACCACCTTTGTTTATAAACTTATATCAATGAACCACTTTGACACTAAAAATAATCATTTCACCCCTAAATAAATTAAAAGGCTATTTTATTCTACAAAATTTTGAAAAGTAAAAAATTATAATTACAAGAATATCTCTAAAATTAATAAAATAAATAAATCACAAAGTCGAAGATGTTAATTTTTTATAATTATAATTTATTTAAAAATTATAATGTTAATTTTTTAAATTTTTTTGTGATTATAATTTCATTTAATTCTTGTAATTAAATTAAGTATATGGAAGTTTACAAAATTAACATGAAGAGAAAAACTCCCTATAATTATTATAAACTTTTCTATAATTAAAATGAAGAAACTTTCCTATACAAATTAAATGAAATTATAATCACAAAAAATTAAAATGATAATTTTTAAATGAAATTAAAATGATAATTTTTAATTGAAATTAAAATTATAAAAAAATTAACATCTTTGGATTTTGAGATTTATTTGTTTTATTAAATTTATGATGATCTTGTAATTATAACTTTTTATTTTTAAAATTTTGTAGAATAAAATAGTCTTACAATTTATTTAGGGATAAAATAATTATTTTATAGTGTGAAAGCGGTTGATTGATATAAGTTTAAAAATAAGGTGGTCCAATGAATATATTAAAATTTTATGATAGTTAGATATATATATAATAAAATAAAAATAGTACAGTGATAATTTTCCAATGAATAATGACGAGGAAGGTAATTTTTAGGATAGATATCTTGTGTGATGCGAAACAATTCTTCTTGTACTGCAGCAAACAAAATTATCTTTACCGACATTGCATTCTTGGGATAATCCTATCTTGTAAAGTCTTCCTTTTCATTCCTAATTTTCCCTCGCTCTTTTATCCTTTAACTCTAGTTAGCAACTTAATAACCAGAAATCAGATCCTTCAATTCACTCATACGCAGTGTTCTTAACTTTTGAGGGATTGAATTAACATGGAGGGCATACGACACAGAATTGTCAAGGTGAATGGCATTAACATGCACGTTGCAGACAAAGGCCAAGGTCCCGTGATTCTCTTCCTTCACGGCTTTCCTGAGCTCTGGTACTCCTGGCGCCACCAGATCACCGCCTTGGCTTCCCTCGGCTACAGAGCCGTGGCTCCGGACTTACGTGGGTACGGTGACACGGACGCGCCGCCTGAGGTGACCAGCTACACGTGCTTCCACGTGATTGGAGACCTCGTCGGACTCCTCGACATTGTGGCTCCCAATGATGAGAAGGTGTTTGTCGTGGGACATGATTGGGGTGCGTTCATGGCATGGTTCTTGTGTTTGTTTAGACCTGACAGAGTCAAAGCTTTAGTCAACTTGAGTGTCGTTTTTGATCCTTTTGATCCTAACACTTCCGTAAGCAATGGCAACCGGATTGAGGCTTTGAGAGCTTATTATGGCGACGATTACTACATGTGCAGATTTCAAGTAACTCGGATATCCATTTCTAAAATGATAGGGCCGAATCATATAATTAATTAATTTTTATTAGGACTGATGTGGTCTAGAATTCTGAACTTTATAAAATTTTAAAAAATTTATTAATTCATATGATTTATTAGTATTATATCATTATATTCTTAAATTATATAGCTTAATAATTTTTTCAAACTTTATCAAATTGAGGATCTGGATTTGAACATTTCTATATATAAGTACTAATCTAGTCCAAGATTCTGGATGTTATTAAAGCTCAGAAAAATTATTAAACCATATGATTTAATAGTATTATGTCATTATACAATTAAAATATATGACTTAATTGTTTTTACGGACATTACACTGTTAGACTGTTTGACTTAATAACTTTCTTAGACTTTAACAAATATAGGATCTTGGATTAGAACAGCATGATTTATATGTTATTGTATGTAGGAGCCTGGAGAGATTGAAGCAGAGTTTGCGCAGATTGGTACTGAGACGGTTATTAAGGAATTCTTCACATTGCGGACTCCGGGTCCAATTATTTTGCCTAAAGGCAAAGGATTTGGGCATCCACCAGATGCTCCAATAGCATTACCCAGTTGGTTATCTGAGGAAGATGTTGAGTATTTCACCACCAAATTTGACAAGAAAGGCTTTACTGGAGGAATCAACTATTACAGAAATATTAATCTGTAATGATCCGTTATTAATTTCTCACTCCCTACATCTGATATATGTAGCTTTTTAACTTTGTGACTTTACATCCTTAACTGTTGTGAGATGGAATCACTAAATCTTGAGTAAAATTACATGTTATCACCACACTAACCAAACGGACCTAACATGTGATTTTAAAGTTAAACTCAAGCACATTAGTTTCACATATACTGTAATATATGTATAATAAATATTCTTTTCATCATTGTAGGAACCAGGAACTTCGTGCACCGTGGGCGGGGAGTCGATTACAAATTCCGGCCAAGTTCATAATGGGCGACCTGGACATGGTTTATCATATGCCAGGGGTGAAAGATTACATACACAAAGGTGGGTTCAAAAGGGATGTGCCATTGTTGGAAGAAGTAGTTATAATGGAAGGAGTTGGGCACTTCATTAATCAAGAAAAGGGTGATGAGATTAGTAAGCACATTTATGACTTCTTCAGCAAGTTCTGATCAGCTCTTTGCGTCTTCCATGCAAATTTCCGCTTGGGTGTTTTTCTGTTTTAATAAAGTTCCTGGGATATTCTTGTGCCTGGCTTGTTGTAGTTTTTGATTCCTTATAAACCGGGCTAGTGGCTTCGGCTAGTAATTTCCGTATTATTCGAATAATCAAATAATTTAGGGTGCATTTGGTATTATTTTTCAATTTTTTTTGGTATTTGTTTTATAACATAGATATGATTAGTTTTGGGAGATCATACTTTTCTCTCCTACTAAATCAATATATACCACTTATCTTCTATTGTTTTCAAAATATTCAAAAAATCCCAGCACAAAAATTTAAAAGGTAAGATGGACATTAAATAGATCATTTGCTTAAATTTTTAAAATCTTCCTATTCATTTTTTTTATATAGATATGATTAGTTTTAGTGCTTAAATTTTTTATTTAAATTTTCATTTATATGATTTAGTTAATTTGTAATAAATATTAATAAAATATATTTGAAAATAAGAGTAATATGATGAAATTATGTTGCCAAAAGAGTTATTGTCGTAAGTGATATAAATTAATTTCAATAAGAGGAAACTCACAATCTCCCATTAGTTTTTATTGAATATAAAAATGTATTTGATAATTGTTTTAAAGTAGCATTTGAAAATGAAATAAGTAAAAATATGTTTAGCAGATTGTTTTAAAAAATTATACAATAAAATCTATGGATGCGAAATGTGGGTCTGGGCCTGGATTTTCCGAACCCGTTTTAGGAGAAGTATAAGGGTCGGGCCCATTGCGGGCCTGGGTCGAGCTCGGGCCAAGCCTAGGCTTTCACTTATTTGTTAAATTTTTTTAATTGTTGTAAACTTGAAATGAGCTAATAATCAATAAATTATTATATATCAACATTGATTTTTAAAAAATAATATTATAAAACAAAATAATAATTAAAAAAATGAACCAAATAAAAACTTAGAGATTTACTTTTTTAATATTTGATTCTCTAATCCAAGCACCCTATTAATTAATTAATGCTTAAGAGAAAGTTTAGTATTATAATTTTTGGTTTGAATCATTATTAATTTATGAATTATGGATTTAAGTTTTTTTTTCTATTATTTTTTATTTTAATTTATTATTCTAATTTCCTAATTTATTTTTTGAAAATTAGAGGGCAAGGCCTAGCCCTGGCTTTTTTTCTTAAGCCTTTGTCTAGGCCCTCATGTGGAGGGCCAAGCTTAAAGCCAGCGTGCCTGGGCGTTGGTTGGCCCGAGCTTTCTTACCCACCGTTGTAAAACCTCTTTATAGTTATATTATTGAGATCAAACTAATTTTATTTTTATGAAGAGGTTATAACTTGATAGATGTATAATTACAAAAATTATTACTTTGACTTACTTATCCTTGATATAGGAGTAAAAATATGCATAACATTAATAATTAATTAAAGAAACATCTCTATATTCAAATCCAATATATAGACATTGATAAAAGAAATAGATATAGTTTCTCAAAACTAGTGCGTGTATTTATATAGTGCTATCTTAAAAACCTAACATTTGCATTCTCTTTAATATTTTTCTCTCAATATAAATTCTATAAATATTGTATGATATACAAATCATTATCTCAAACAGCTTTTAAAAAAAATATTTTGTTTCATCATAAATTTTTAATGTAACATAGTATATATATATTTTTTAAAATATATAATAATTATTACTATGTGGAGATAAGTTTCACACGATGGTATCTAGAAAAATTAATAATTTATTATAATGTATAGTTTATTCTTATTTATAACTTATTTAAATTAGGACCAAATTTTTTTTAGGATTATATGAAAATTATTCTTATATAAAGTACTAATATAATAAAGTTTTAGTGTAAAATAAAATATATGTGAGCCCATCTTTTTTTTGTTTTATTTAATTTGTATTGAAATTTTAAATGGAAAGAAGAAACATAAGGACAATGATAATTATTATGCAAGTAAAACAGAAAAAAATGTGGCCCCAAGTGCACTTTACAATGGAAAAATACGGGAAATAACAAAAAAAATTGTTTTCTACCCTTGTTCACAAAAAGTAGAAAATTGGATATAATCTATTATTCTTTGCCAAATACAAAATTATGTCATAAAATGCTGTACGTCACATTTTTTTCATTTTATTATTTTTACAAAACTATACTTTAAGAAAACTTTCTTAGAATATAGGGGCCACAGTGCAGCTGCCCCAAACGCACTCTGAGTGACTTTTCATAAAAATATTAAACAGACCCTTATTATCAATCAACCTCGTGGGGTTATAATGAAATCAATATAGGCTTAAACTTAATGATAGGGATGGCAATGGTCACTGGTCAGGTTGAGATAGGGCTATGAGTCAGGCTTGGCTAAACCCGAGCACGACCCAACCCATTGCCATCCCTACTATTAATGCTGATTTTTTAGTCAACAAGAAAATTAAATATAGGGGACGAAAAAAAATTAGAACATAGAGAATTTACGTGGTTCAACACTTGGCCTACGTCAACGGGAGTAAAAGAGCAACTTTTTACTATTTAATGAGAAAATACAATAGAGAGATTTTTTTTAGATTTTTTTAGCTATTTGCCTTTATATTCGCCTCTCTTTTTTATGCCTCTAGAGCTCCTTATTTATAATACAATTTTTGAATATTTTAAGTCTGTAATAATTTCTAATTTTAGTCGATTTTTTTTTTTACTTAATTAGAAGTATATTCGAATTTCATATTTACTTCCTTCTCTATGTGGGTTTTTTAAAACTTTTAGAATTTTCTTCTTAAATTTCCAATTATATTTTACTCACTCTCCCCGCTCTATTGTTTCATGGGCCATGCTTCCCTTTTTTTTTTATAATGCTTCCTGCATCCTGCTTCTTGCTGTTTCCCTTTCACCTTTTTATTATTATTTATTATTTCTACGCTTCCTACCTCCTGCTTCCTGGCTCTTGCTTCCGGCTTCCTGCTCCATGGTTTATTTTTACTTTTTACTTTTTCTGCTTCCTGCTTTCAGCTTCACTTTTTACTTTTTACTGACAACTCCTACACAAAGGTAGGTTCAAAAGGGATGTGCCATTGTCGGAGGAGGTAGTTATAATGGAAAGAGTTGGGCACTTCATTAATCAAGAAAAAGGGTGATGAGATTAGTAAGCACATTTATGACTTTTTCAACAAGTTCTAATTAGCTCTTTGCATCTTTGCAACTTCATGCATATTTCCGCTTGGGTGTCATTTTGTTTTAATGAAGTTGCCGGGATGTTCTTGTGTCGGCCCGTCGTAGTTTTTGATTCAGTATAACCAAACTAGTGGATTCTGCTTGTAATTTCCATATTGTTCGAATAATCAAATAATTTAGAGTGCGTTTGGTATTGTTTACTAAATGTTTTTTTTATTTGTTTTATAATATAGATATGATTAATTTTGGGAGACTGTTTATTTCTTCTATATTGAAATCAATACCTACCACGTATTTTCATAATATTCAAAACCTTAGCACTAAAAATTTAAAGGAAAAGAGAGATAAATCGGTCATTTGCTTGATAATTAATCTTGAGAATTATAAATTGTATACATGTTATAAGAAAAATTTTTAAAAAATAAAATAAAATACAAGAAAAATATCTTATTATTAATTTTTTATTCACATTAAAACATATATTTCTTAGTTTTTGTACTTAAATTTTTTATTTTAATTTTTGTACAATCATGCTGTCAAGGTGTAAATTAAATTAGGATATTCGGTCCTCGCAAACGGTGCCATTGAAGGTTCTAAAAACTTTCGATGGTCCAAACTCAAATGATTCAAGATGAAGCAAGTAGCAAATTGTTTACTCATTAAGCTTATATGTTGATTCGTTGTTCTCGAAGATCTCCACCAATTAGACTCGAACGTGTACCTGCAAAAGGCACTCCAATGCTCTTTACAGTATTTGTGTTTAGAGAATTTTTTGTTCTAGAATCTAGATTTCTCTTGACCTAAGTAAGAACTAACCAAATGACTCTTTCTTGATCCTTTCGGCCTCTATTTATGAACGAACAAATGCGGAGTTGGTGGGAGATTTAGCTCTGGATTTAGATCTCTACCATCCATATTCTTTGTTTAATTTACACCGTTAAATCTAATAACATTTTTTTTTTGTATATGAATTCCTAGCATGTGATTTAGTTAGTAATCATTTGCTGCTTATTATTAATATTTTTGGGTTTGATTGTTCATTGTCTCCAAGTTTTTAATACAAGTTACTATATGATTTATTTGATCTCTTATTCAAGATCATCATAAGCCATATTTGTTATCTGATTTTACAATGTTTACTGGACAATGGTGCCATGTAAGTGATTATATTTTTTAACACTTACAACTACTCTACACTTCCAGATTTGACAAAATGAAACTAGTTAATGTGATCTCGTTTGAATTTGTAATTGATTATTAGTTGCTTAATTGCATGCAATAATGTGATAACGTCTCAAACAAGTGAGACAAAATTAATGGGAAAAAGGTCATAAATCCTTTACTTTAAAGTCAAATAATAATAATGTACTTTAGACTGCCTATAATACGCTTAACTTAGAGATGTTTCTATAACATAATCTATTATCACATACATTATTTGGATCTGCCTTATGTGGGAATTAAAAAGAGAGAGCAGCACAGTATACAAGAAAATATCTGAAATGGTGCCCAAATTCGACAACCAATAAAACAAGCAAACTTGTCCCAAGAAGGCTTTGAGGATTACTATAAGAGAGGCGGTTTTTAATGGACATTATTAATATAACATAAATGAACATAATTATTATAGAAGGACATGTCTCTTAAATTAGTTAATATAATTTAAATATAATATAAATTCTTATTTAAGAGAAGTGATTAATTCTGAAGAGATACAACTTCCCTTATAATTCAAGAGTCATGTACGTATAAAGAGGTTTAATTAACAGGCATTAAAAGTCTATAAATAGGCCCTAATATACATAATTTTTTCATCATCCATAAAAATTCCTTTGTCTTAGTGACTCTTAATTACAAGTGATTTCCAGTTTAACAATAATTCTCTTAGAATTCCTTCTACAATGACCAACAATTTTATTAGTTGTTTATGTTTTGTTTTAATATTGCATTATGCTATATTGTATTATTTTGTATTATCGGATTGGAAAAGATTTCACCTGCATTAGCTGAGGTGAGATAGGTCAATTCCGTAAAATTCCTCTAGTACTTAAGTAGTTTTAATAGTGAATTTTTTTCTCTTTTCGATATTTGTAATGATTGATAGAGACTGCATTTACTTTAGGCTTGAGTCTTAGGTCTTATCCTATATGTAGTACTTAAACTGAATGCGGTCATGTATTTACGCCTTTATGGTATTGTATTATTGGCCATTATTGGTATTTGAATGAAATTCATTCATTTTAAAAAAAAAAAAAAGCAAACATTTATCTTATAATTTAGACTTGGCTTGTTCCACCGGCGCACTTTGCAAATGATGAATAAAAAAAGATTATGAATAAGCAGGCAAAATATGTAAAAAAACAAAATAAAATAAAGCAAAAACGTGAAAAATTCTGCATGCCAAAAAAAATGTATGACATGTTGTATCGTGAACAGAAGATCAGAGCTCATGGGTAATGGTGGCTAACGGACTAGGCCAGCACACGTGTCGTGCCCATGTTTGCCGTGCCATGGGCCGTGCCGTGCCGTGCTAAAAAGAAAAAACACGACAAGTTTTTTTTAAAAATTTTTTAAGAAGGTATGCTAAGTTATTGTTGTATTTTTTTTTTTAATTCTATGTACCTTTTTTGAGTCCATGTACCTTTAGTCAAGTTTAATAAAATCAAAAATTCAAAACTTAAGTCCATATTCAATAATAAAAACTAATAATAGTAAGAGAATATAATAATAACCATTAAGTTAGATCCTATTATATTAAAATATTTCTTTTTATACTAAACAACAACAATAATAACAATAAATTTTTCTCAACGATTAATAAATTTTTGTTAATTTAGATTTACATAGAGTCATAAATCATAGTTCATAATAACATTATTACATTCATTTTATAAAATCACGATATTTATAATTTTTATTTATTAAAATCATGATATCAGCTATTCATTTAATAAATTATAAATATAAAATAATTAGAGTATTTGTTAAACTAAAAGTTAAATGAATTTAAAAAAATTATGCAAGCAAAAAAATATATTAAAAGATTCAATTTCAAGTTATTTGTAAAATCATAAATTTAAATTTACTTTCATTAAAAAGTGAAACGTGCTTATTGCGTGCTTTTTCACGTGCTGTACTTTAGCCATCTCTAATCGTGCGGTGCTTTTAATGCCTACGTGCCTAAATTTCTAAGCTCGGCCCAACTCACCTGCATGCCATGTTGTGCCATGCCTCGTACACCATCAAAACATACTCGTGCCGTGCCACGTGCTGTTCGGCCTATTGGCCATCTTTACTCATGGGTCAATTTCATATCATTATGTGGTTGATTTTGAAACAAATAGTATGGTTTTGGCCACCTAGTTTTGCTCAAAGATCACTCTTTTTTTACAGAAAAGGGTACCAAAATCAAGTGGTTCTCACTGAACCACCAGAAGATCTCAACTCACGAGAATCATGACGTAAAACATCAAAGAACGCGACTTCATTTGACAGCTTAAGAAGCGGGTAGCGTTTAACCCAAATCATAACTGTTTATCACGGTACAGCTACCCGATATGGACCATACTGCAGTGGTTTTTAAAATTTCTCTGAAATAAATGTATTTTTTTGACACTTAAGTCATAATCAATAAATTTTTTTTTTTTTTACCAAATGGTCGTAACCAAGTTAAGGCAGAATAAAGCGAAAATCATCTTTCCGTACATATGATAATAAATCTAGTAACTAAGGCCGGTATGAGGTTCTTGAAAAACATGAAGGCCAAGGGGCAAACAGCCATCATTCTTAGCCAAACAATCGGTTGTAAAATTAGTTTCACAATAGATATATCTAATGGAAATATACTAGTCCTTTTTTTTATGAACAATAATTACTTGAACTTGAGTAAAGAATAAGTAATTAAATAAGTTTCAATTGAATTAGAAGATGATGATACAGCTTACGCACTGAAAATAGTTGAGCTTGTTGAACATATGCATGCATGTGACAAACAATTGCATGTGGCTAGCATGTAATTTTTTATTTTTGCACAATTTATTGAGTAAGTGGGAGATATAATTAAGTGGCACATTATTAGTGCAACTTTCAGTGCCATTTAATTTTGTATAATAATAAAAAAATTAGAGAAAAGAGGATCCTAAAGTCTATAAATAGAGGTTTCATTTCCCTTCTTCAAGCATCACATTCTTCAATTCAATTGAGAGAAGCCAAGAGCTAGGTGAAAGTGTCTCTAGCATTTTGAGAGTTTGGGTGTATTGGGGTTTTGGATTGTGAGATAAAATACTATAATCCTCATAATTCCTTTTTACTAGTAAAACATTTCCTTCTGTTTTCGCCCATGAAAGTAGGCTAAAAGCCGAACCATGTAAATTTTAGTATTCTTGTGTGGTCATTATTTTTCAATTTCACTTTAATTGTGTGTCTGCTTCACCCATTAATTTCTTAACAGAGCTGCCCCTCATTACTAGATATATCCTTCATGCTTTAGACTTGTAACGTACGTTCATATGACTAAAGACTTGTAATCGTACGTTCATATGAATAAGGGAAATTATCACTGCACCATCTTTCTTTTGTCATATGTACATCTAACTACCACAAAATTTTAACATGTTCTATGGACCACCTTTGTTTATAAACTTATATCAATGAACCACTTTGACACTAAAAATAATCATTTCACCCCTAAATAAATTAAAAGGCTATTTTATTCTACAAAATTTTGAAAAGTAAAAAATTATAATTACAAGAATATCTCTAAAATTAATAAAATAAATAAATCACAAAGTCTAAGATGTTAATTTTTTATAATTATAATTTATTTAAAAATTATAATGTTAATTTTTTAAATTTTTTTGTGATTATAATTTCATTTAATTCTTGTAATTAAATTAAGTATATGGAAGTTTACAAAATTAACATGAAGAGAAAAACTTCCTATAATTATTATAAACTTTTCTATAATTAAAATGAAGAAACCTTCCTATACAAATTAAATGAAATTATAATCATAAAAAATTAAAATGATAATTTTTAAATGAAATTAAAATGATAATTTTTAATTGAAATTAAAATTATAAAAAAATTAACATCTTTGGATTTTGAGATTTATTTGTTTTATTAAATTTATGATAATCTTGTAATTATAACTTTTTATTTTTAAAATTTTGTAGAATAAAATAGTCTTACAATTTATTTAGGGGTAAAATAGTTATTTTCTAGTGTGAAAGTGGTTGATTGATATAAGTTTAAAAATAAGGTGGTCCAATGAATATATTAAAATTTTATGGTAGTTAGATGTATATATAATAAAAAAAAAGTAGTGCAGCGATAATTTCCGACGAGGAAGGTCATTTTTAGGATAGATATCGTGTGATGCGAAACAATTCTTCTTGTACTGCAGCAAACAAAATTATCTTTACCGACATTGCATTCTTGGGATAATCCTATCTTGTAAAGTCTTCTTTTTCATTCCTAATTTTCCCTCGCTCTTTTATCCTCTAACTCTAGTTAGCAACTTAATAACCAGAAATCAGATCCTTGAATTCACTCATACGCAGTGTTCTTAACTTTTGAGGGATTGAATTAACATGGAGGGCATACGACACAGAATTGTCAAGGTGAATGGCATTAACATGCACGTTGCAGACAAAGGCCAAGGTCCCGTGATTCTCTTCCTTCACGGCTTTCCTGAGCTCTGGTACTCCTGGCGCCACCAGATCACCGCCTTGGCTTCCCTCGGCTACAGAGCCGTGGCTCCGGACTTACGTGGGTACGGTGACACGGACGCGCCGCCTGAGGTGACCAGCTACACGTGCTTCCACGTGATTGGAGACCTCGTCGGACTCCTCGACATTGTGGCTCCCAATGATGAGAAGGTGTTTGTCGTGGGACATGATTGGGGTGCGTTCATGGCATGGTTCTTGTGTTTGTTTAGACCTGACAGAGTCAAAGCTTTAGTCAACTTGAGTGTCGTTTTTGATCCTTTTGATCCTAACACTTCCGTAAGCAATGGCAACCGGATTGAGGCTTTGAGAGCTTATTATGGCGACGATTACTACATGTGCAGATTTCAAGTAACTCGGATATCCATTTCTAAAATGATAGGGCCGAATCATATAATTAATTAATTTTTATTAGGACTGATGTGGTCTAGAATTCTGAACTTTATAAAATTTTAAAAAATTTATTAATTCATATGATTTATTAGTATTATATCATTATATTCTTAAATTATATAGCTTAATAATTTTTTCAAACTTTATCAAATTGAGGATCTGGATTTGAACATTTCTATATATAAGTACTAATCTAGTCCAAGATTCTGGATGTTATTAAAGCTCAGAAAAATTATTAAACCATATGATTTAATAGTATTATGTCATTATACAATTAAAATATATGACTTAATTGTTTTTACGGACATTACACTGTTAGACTGTTTGACTTAATAATTTTCTTAGACTTTAACAAATATACGATCTTGGATTAGAACAGCATGATATATATGTTATTGTATGTAGGAGCCTGGAGAGATTGAAGCAGAGTTTGCGCAGATTGGTACTGAGACGGTTATTAAGGAATTCTTCACATTGCGGACTCTGGGTCCAATTATTTTGCCTAAAGGCAAAGGATTTGGGCATCCACCAGATGCTCCAATAGCATTACCCAGTTGGTTGTCTGAGGAAGATGTTAAGTATTTCACCACCAAATTTGACAAGAAAGGCTTTACTGGAGGAATCAACTATTACAGAAATATTAATCTGTAATGATCCGTTATTAATTTCTCACTCCCTACATCTGATATATATAGCTTTTTAACTTTGTGACTTTACATCCTTAACTGTTGTGAGATGGAATCACTAAATCTTGCGTTAAATTACATGTTATCACCACACTAACCAAACGGAGCTAACATGTGATTTTAAAGTTAAAACTCAAGCACATTAGTTTCACATATACTGTAATATATGTATAATAAATATTCTTTTCATCATTGTAGGAACCAAGAACTTTGTGCACTGTGGGCGGGGAGTCGATTACAAATTCCAGCCAAGTTCATAATAGGCGACCTGGACATGGTTTATCATATGCCAGGGGTGAAAGATTACATACACAAAGGTGGGTTCAAAAGGGATGTGCCATTGTTGGAAGAAGTAGTTATAATGGAAGGAGTTGGGCACTTCATTAATCAAGAAAAGGGTGATGAGATTAGTAAGCACATTTATGACTTCTTCAGCAAGTTCTGATCAGCTCTTTGCGTCTTCCATGCAAATTTCCGCTTGGGCGTTTTTCTGTTTTAATAAAGTTGCTGGGATATTCTTGTGCCTGGCTTGTTGTAGTTTTTGATTCCTTATAAACCGGGCTAGTGGCTTCAGCTAGTAATTTCCGTATCATTCGAATAATCAAATAATTTAGGGTGCATTTATTATTATTTTTCAAATTTTTTTTGGTTATTCATCTTATAATATAGATATAATTAGTTTTGGGGGATTGTTCTTTTCCCTCCTACTGAAATCAATATATACAATTTATTCCATATAGTTTTCATAATATTAAAAAAAACCCAGTATAAAAAGTTTAAAGGATAAGAGGGATATTAAATAAATCATTTGTTTAAATTTTTAAGGGAAATTATCTACTGTCCACCTGATTTTTTTCACTTTTTCAAAAATACACAATTCTTAATTTTTTTTACTAAACTCTACCTAAAGTTATATTTTTTTCACCCTTTCACTTCCGTCTTCAAACCGTTATAACTTCGCTGACGTCATAAGAGTAAAATGCTCATTTCGCTGACGTCATTTATTGCATATTCCATTAGTTCTCTTAACGGTTTGAAGACGGAAGTGGATAGATGAAAAAAATATATAACTTTAGGTGAAATCCAACAAAAAAAATTTAAGAATTGTGTATTTTAGAAAAAGTGAGAAAAATCAGTCGGATAATGGATAGCTGCCCAATTTTTAATATCTTATTTTTAATTTTTTTTAGATAGATATGATTAGTTTTCGTGCTTAAATTTTTTATTTAAATTTTAATTTATATGATTAAGTTAATTATAATAAATATAAATAAAATATATTTGAAAATAAAAGTAATATGGTAAAATTATGTTAGCCAAAGGGGTTATTACTGTAAGTGATATATATTAATTTCAGTAAGGGAAACTAACAATCTCCCATTAGTTTTTAGTGAATATAAAAATATATTTGATAGTTTGTTTTAAAATAGTATATGAAAATGAAATCAGTGCAAATATGCTTGGCAGATTGTTTGAAAAAATTATACAGGAAAACCAATGGATGCAAAATGCGGTCCAAGGCCAGGCCCAATCCCATTTTAGGGGAAGCATAAGGGCCGAGTCCATTGCAGGCCTGGGTCGAGCTCGGGCTAGGCCTGGGCTTTCACTTATTTTTTTAATTTTTAATTATTGTAAACTTGAAATTGGTTAATAATCAACAAGTTGTTATAATCAACATTGAATTAAAGAAAATAAATATTTTAAAATAAAAAATAAAGCAAATAAAAACTTAGAGATTTACTTTTTTAATATTAGATTCTCTAATTCAAATACCTTTTTAATTAATGAATGCTTAAAAGAGAGTTTGATATTATAATTTTAGATTTTTTTAATCATTATTGATTTATGAATTATGAATTTAAGTTTTTTATTTTTCTATTATTTTAATTTATTATTCTAATTTATAGATTTATTTTTTAAAAAATAGAGGGTCGGGCCTAGCTCTGGCTTTTTTCCTTAAAACCTCAGGACTAGATTCAAAACCTACGGGCCAGGCCAGGACTTTTTTACCCACCCTAATAAAACCTCTTTATAGTCATATTGTTGAGATCAAACTAATTTTATTTTTATGAAGATGTTATAACTTGATAGAAGTATAATTACAAAAATTATTATTTTGACTTACTTATCCTTGATATAGGAGTAAAAGTATGCACAATATTAATGATTAATTAAAAAAATATGTCAAATCCAATATATAAACATTGATAGAAGAAATAAACATAGTTTCTCAAAACTAGTACATGTGTTTATATGGTGCTATGCAAAGTCATCTTAAAAATCTAACATTTGCATTCTCTTTAATAATTTTATCTCAATATAAATTCTATCAATATTGTATAATATATAAATCATTATCTCAAACAATTTTTTAAAAAGATATTTTGTTCATCATAAATTTTTTATGTAACAATTAACATAGTATAAATTTATTCTTTTTAAAAAATATACAATAATTATTACTATGTGTAGGTAAGTTCCGTAAGATGGTATCTAGAAAAATTAATAATTTATTCTTATTTATAACTTATTTAAATTAGGACCAAAATTTTTTATAATTATATGAAAATTATTCTTATATAAAGTGCCACTATAATGAAGTTTTAGTGTAAAATAAAATATATGTGAGCCCATCTTTTTTTTGTTTTATGCAATTTGTATGGAAATTTTAAATAGAAAGAAGAAACACGAGGACTTTGAGAATTATTATGCAAATAAAACAAAAAAAATGTGGGCCCAAGTGCAATTTACAACGGAAAAATGCGGGAAATAACAAAAAAGTTGTTTTTTACTCTTGTTCACAAAAAGTAGAAAATTGGATATAATCTATTCTTTGCCAAATACAAAATTATGTCATAAAATACTCTACGTAACATTTTTTTTTTCATTTTATTATTTTTACAAAACCATATTCTATGAAAAAAAATTTTGGAGGGCCACAGCACAGCTACGCCAAGTACACCTTGAGTAACTGTCTATAAAAATACTAACCAGTCCCTTATTATTTTTTCAATTTTTCAATCAACCTTGCGAGGTTATAATGAAATTAATATAGGCTTAAACTTATTTGTAGGGATGGCAATGGTCAAGTCGGGGTAGGACTATGAGTTGGGGATCAGTGGTCACTTCAAGCTCAACTATAATTTTATTTTATTATTTTTACTTTTTAAATATTGTTTTATAATAGGACTCTTATTCTAAATTCTTTATTAATAATATTGTTCCATTTTTATGTTAAATTTAGTTGTAAGGAATTTAATAAATTATTTTGCTTTAACAACAATAAAACATTTTGTAATAATCTAAGTAATAATTTAACCAAATTAACAACAAATTAATTAATTATAAAATAACTAAATTAACTTAAGGTGCACATGAATTGTGTGTGTAATGCGTAAGCATTATGTTTTAATTTTTTAAAAAATTAAAAATTAATTTTACAGTCTAGAGTTAAGTCAAGACTTTTTGCTATGACTGAACTTAATTGAGCAATATTAAAAGGAGAAAAAGGTGAAAAAATTTTACCCACCCACTCTCTCTCTTCTCTTTTTTCTTTATTTCTCTCACCCTTCTCTCTCCAAGCATTTTTCAACTTAATTAAGCCCTAATATCTTAAGCCCAACCTAACCCATCCCATAATCGTTAAATTCAGACCAAAATCCAAAAATTTTGAATCGGGTCAATTGTGCCAAAGGCCAGAAATGTCAAAATACTATTCTTTCTTTCCGAAAACTTTGACCCACCCCCTTTTTATAGGAGATTAAAATTTGACACCGGCAGGCGGCAGCAAATCAAGTTAATTAAGCCGAGAGGCACAGCCGCACAGGTGTCAAAATACTATTCATTCTTTAAAAAAATAACAAATTTTCACTCATCTAATAATATTGGCCTTGATAGAGATTAAAGATACGAGCCCCATCGAGTTCAAAAGTTTAATCTGAAACATAATTCAAGTTTTTTTTGAAAAAAATAATGTATAATAAAAGGAACTGTCGGAAAATACTCTCACTCCAGTAAAAGACTCATCCCAAGAATAAGTGCACAACTGTTTGCATTCAGACGGTCATCTTAAAACAGAATGACGCTTCATCTGACAAAGGATTGAAGTCCCTCTCCCTGAAAATTTTGTGTACATTTTGGTTGAAATGCAGTTTCAGTGGAGTAGACATCATAAGCTCAAGCACTTCCTGGTCTTCGGCGTTTTTCAATATCAAAGTGTACATCCAGGAAGCCCGTTATACCAGCAGTTATCTTTTGACCAGCTTTTACAGGGCCAACACCTTGTGGAGTGCCTACACAAACCGAATCAATGGAACAATAAATCAAACTTCAATTATCCATAACTGGGAATGGATTTGAATATGATTATGAAAATTGGAGAGAAGGATATCTTATGAAGTGATCACAGTAAATAAAAATAATGATACTAGTAACGTAACTCATATACAGTGACAATACACCTTCCTAAACATAATGAGCTCTAAAATATCAGTTATTAGTAACCTTTTTTTTCTCTTAAATGAGAGTTGTTAGTGTTTATACCAAGTAAAATTGCGCGTATATTCTTCACCAAAGCAAAAATGAAATTTGGTAACAGATTCCACTAACTGATATGCCAGTTTACCGAAAGACATCATAATTTCTTGAAGCACCTAGAAAAATCAACTTATAAAGTATGTTAGTGTTTTTATTTGAAGGAAAATGAACTGCAATACCTGTTAATATGACATCTCCTTCAAAAAGTGTCATGATTGAACTTATGTGGCTAATTAGATATGGTGTCTTAAAAATCATATCCTTAGTGGAGCCTTTCTGTCGAATCTCTCCATCTACCTGCAGTGAAACACATCTAAAGTTGATCCACCTAGTTAAAAACAAATCGAAGCTTTCACAAAAGCCATAAAGAAACATGAGAGTAAAGAGTAACGATTATGAACCTTTAACCATAGTTCCAAGTTGTCGGGGTCAGGCACTGCTGACTTCGGTAGCTGCGAATATATTTTACACGAGCCAAAATGTAGTGTAATTAGTAAATACAGAAAAAAAAAATTAGCAATAGAAAATAAAATTCTCTTGCTCTCTCCTTTTCCACAAGTTGATACAAATAAGGGTGCATCAAGTGTAGGATAGATGGTAAACCCTTGTCTGCTTTGAAAGAAAAACACCAATTTTCTTTTCCAACTTCTACAAACAAGGTATAATTGTCGTTTTCAAGCACAATTATTTCCTTTCCATAACCTATCCCAATGCCACATCTAGTGCTGTCAATAGCAAAACAATAAACTGGTGCAAAGAGTAAACCTAACTGTTTAAAATTAAGTTTTCAAAATCGGGCCTGAAAGATTAGTGCACAACATAATTTCAGCAGAGACAAACATCAAAGTACTTCATTCAGTTTCTTACAACAGAGCTAATTGGTGTGAAGGTGTCCTGCCCTTTAGCCACTGTCCACGGAAGACCTGCAGACTGACATATTGGACAAAATATAAATGACGGGAAAATACAGCATTATAAATTGGATCAAATAAGACAACTTCATGTGCTCATACACTTATTGTTTCATAATGAAGCACACAGGTAGTATCCAATCTTCTGATTATAAGTAGGAATTATTTCAGAATACAATTGAATAATACTTGATCCTCATGTTCAACAGCATAACAAATTACACGCAAACACCCCAAAGGAATAAACCCATCTTCTCTCATAGGCACAAATTCTCTCTAAATCCCAAAGAAAAAAAAATGCCCTATTTAATCGTCACGAAACACAACCGTGACTATAAGACATTGATTTGGAACCTGTCTAATTACGTTACAAAAATTCCAACCTGAGTATTCTTCAAATATCTGAAAGATCAAACTTATCCAACTAATAATCTTATTAGCAAAGCCAAGCAAATAGAAACCTCATACCTTAGCAGAAGATTGGATTTCCCTTGCGGTCATATCAAGCGCCACTGCATAGCCTGAATCCTCACACAACCATTATTTCAAAATAAATTTGCATAAATAAGTTAAAAGAAACGGAGAAATCAAAATTTATTTTTGATAATTTTAATCTTTTAAAGAAAATAACAATAATAATGTTTTTAAAAATAAAATGAAACCTCCAACATAGTCCATGGCAGAGGTTTCAGGCACATCTCGAGCTTTCTGTCCGATCACGATTGCAAGCTCCACTTCATGATGAAGCGAATCCCAGGGATGAGGTACCTCGATGGTCCCTCCGTTTTCTAAATAAGACGACGTCGGTTTGAGAAACAAAACCGGCTCCTGATCATTATTTGCGGTTTCAATCAAGTATCGAATTTTTTTAAATAATAAAATAAATTCAAATCGCATAATAATAGTAGTAACCTTGGGCACGGCGTTACCGAGCTCTGTGGCGTGAGCCGCGTAGTTACGGCCAACGGCCACGATCTTGGTGCCTACTTGAAGGAGCTTTTGTACGGCCGATGATGCAGTCGCCATAACTTAAGCGATTCTGATTCTGATTGACCCAAAATTCGTTCTGTGCTAGCTACCTACACATATCATCAGTTCGACGGCTAGCTGAGTCAAACGTCCATTAATAAATATGTAAAAATGTTTTCATACGAAATGTCGTTTTAAATATACCCCGACGTGTCGTCGAGTCGCTACCGCTTTTATAACTTCTCTACAAAAATTTTAATAGGCGTTGCATAGGCAGATAAATGAGTAGTGCTATTGGCCGACAACGCTGAGAGAATTAGAAAAAAGGTCAGTGTTGTAAAAAGAAAGAAAGAAAGGCCAGTCTCTCCTCTCTCTCTCTCTCTCTCTCTCTCAGCACAGCACTCTCTCCCTCCCTGTACTGCTCGAGCTTCTCTTATCCTTACGCTCTCACTAGTGCAGATCGCTCTCACTGCAGATCGTTCTCACTCTCTCTTTGTCTCACCACTGCATCAAGTGTAATGTTCGTTGTGTTAGCAGCAAGGAAGTGAGGAAAACTAATAATACTCGTGAATGAGGATGAGTAAGTAAATGAGAGAAAGTGAGTAAAGAAGACTTAGAGAATACTGAGTAGAAAACTCTGATGATTTAAAAAAAAAAATAAAGAAGACTGATGCATGCGTGATTCCTACCCCACAATTTTTGTTAAGGGCATTCACGTAATTCCAACTATTACTTTTTGTCACTTTCAAGTTTCACTTTTTTTTTAATTTTTTAACATTAAAAAGTTGTCACAAACACATGAGAGTGGCAAGAGACGAAACGACAACAACGTGAGTCGTTTCTCTCAAGCTTCGAAACACTTAGTATTTTCTAAAATTATTTGTTATGGTGTACTTTAATTATTTTTTTTAAAGAATAAATAAACCTTTTTGAATTAAATATTTACGACTCTCGATCCACCTCATTTTGTAAGGTCAATTGATTATAATATAATAATAATAGTCATGTTTTTTACAGTCAGACCAACAGTAACCTTATTTGAGAATTGAGACAATATGGATCCGAATGTTATTACTGCAATCCTCCAAATTTCACCCAAAGTGGGACCGACATGTCGCCTACTAGGGGGAAGACATTTTGTTAAGAAATTGCCGACAAGTCATTTAAGCTGCTGTTTCACGCTGCTCTTTTTCTACAGCAAGTGGCATGAGAGTAGACAGATACCGATCACCAGACGCTTGGGTCGAGTGACTTATGTCCTCAACGAATTCTTCACGTTCAGGCCCTCGACGGGAACTGAAAATTTGGTAAACGAAGCAAAATCTGAGTTAAAATGATCTGCATTGGCATTTAAATTTTCTTTAAAACCAAGGCGGAACATTAGGCAAAAATGTGCATTTTTTTTCCTAAGTGTACAATCTTGTACTGATATGAATGATTTGCCTCGTTTACTTATTTATTATGGGTTCAAATAGTACTACCGCTGACGAAAGTTGGAAGCTTGACCAGCAAGCATGAAGGAAGTTGAACAACAGCCAGTGAAGTAAGTTGTATCATCATCTGGTGAATTTGTTTTTGCCTGCTGCTGCATACGAGTAATTTGATATGATAACAATTTGAAACCGCAATGCAATATGGAAACAGAAGTTTTAAGGGGTACTTACAGTTTTTTTTTGGTAACTTTGTGCTCTTGATGGTTCGGAGTTCCCACGGCTTCTTCTCTCATTCACAAGAAGAAATGCACATTTGCATGTGAAGAATAGAAGCAGCAATCCAAGAAAAAACACCATAAAGAATTCAATGACAATGCCTGATCCTAGAGCTGTATTCATAGGAAATGGTTAGTGAGTACAAATCTGTGAGATGGATAGTAATTAAAATGATAACAATCACTTACCATGAGCTAACAATGAACTCATTGGCCTTCTTCTGATCAAGTTTACGGTAGCCTCAGCGAATAAAGGTAATGAGATTTTCTCAGTACAATCTGGACGGCAACCATGATGTCCCATATCGTTTAATTTCACTTTTAAAACATCATGTCCTTCACCACCCTATATACAAAGAACAGATGGCTGATTCAAGATCATGGATATTTTCTTTGTGGTCTGCCGTGTGATTGTGTTTTCTTCCAAGTTTATGCTATGGTATCTTCCTAATTAACTTCGAAGCGAAAAATCTTACTTGATAAAAGAGTTCTTGCATAATACTATTGCAGTCATATATTGTGCCTCGAAACCTAATTCCGCTGGCTTTAACTGTGAAATGTTTTGAGATGGTAACATATGTTTGAAGAGGTTCCCACTGAAAACTTGTCTTTAGCTTCAGTTCAGTTGAATTAATAAGCTCTGCTGGTAGACTGGTTACAAGTAATCCATCATTAACTTCCATGGAAAATGTGACCAAAAAACGAGACATGCCACCTGAAACATAAAGGAGAGTAAGCAGAATCTGCAATGAATTAAACAAAAAAATGCTGTTAAACATACCCGGATAGTTAAAAGCATCTGGGTCCCCAATGGAGAAATTGAACTTGTTTGTTTCTCTATCAAATATCTGTGACTCATCTGCATCACTCTTCAGAACAATATATTCAGGGACTTGAATAAATGGGGGATCATTGACCGGATCCACAAAAACTGAAACCTTCAAATCATTTTTCCCATTCTTGTTCCTGGCAGAGACTCGAATTGTGTCCTCACCATAAAAGTTTTCGTTTCTGAATTAAAAGAAGTGAAAAAAACAAGTCACTAATAAGATATGAATAATATACTGCTTCAAAAGTCCACAAGAGTAGTAATTCAGGAGGCAATACCCGAGATATTGAATTGGCTGAAGGGCCAAATTGATTACTTCTACACTGCCCTCTATGACCAATTCCTTCTGATCTCCGTTCCCAATCCTTACAGAAAGTCCAGACCACGTTGGCTGCCAAAATTGCATCATCAAAGGGGACAAAAACAGAGTCCCCGAACGTGCACTGAGAGTGACAGAGATGTTCTCCAACATATCTGAATATCTGATCTCAAAGCCAAGGAAACCACTACATAGAGAAAGACTTATAAAGACAATAAAGCAATCATCGGGGACAAACCTGATCATGATAAAGAGGGATACATAGCATCATACCCGAATCTGGGACTTATCATATCCTCAGTTGCTTGCAATTGACTTGGAAAAGAAACAAACTGCGGTGGGATACTGAGGACAGAAATGTTCACAGTAGCGGTAGCAAGATTACCGTTGACATCAGCAATTGTATACGAAAAGGAATCATTCCCAATATAATCTTTGAAAGGGGTATATCTAAATATTCTCCCATACTGCATAAGTGAACCATGAACAGGCTGAAACATGAATAGATAGTACAAGCTCAGTTCCAATGCAAACTTTTAACTTTGTCATATTGTACAAGCCATAGCATTTATGCATGCAAACCAGTCGTAACCGTTTGACATCCTGCGTATCTTACTTTAGAGAATTCAATAATACTCGCATTGTTGCCGGCAAAGTAGTCGTTAGCTAAAGCATCTAAAGCAATTGACTCGTCCTCCCAGACGGACACTTTATCATCATAGGCTTTAGGAAAATACTGACCTGAAAGATATCAACGAAATAAGTCTTAGAACACATGTTTAATCTTTAATTAAAGAAGGCTTAATAAACATCATATGTCGCCTGTAGAGAGAGGTGAGAAAACTCCGACTTACTACTGTAAACATTTACTAGAAAAGGGCAGAGTGAGAAATTCGTGCCATCATATGAGACACACATCTCATACGTGCCAACATCCATAGCCAGATAGTGACCACTGTACGATCCGTCATTGTTATCCACAAACATCCAGCTTGAAAAGCCAGATCTATTCGTAGAAGTGATCTCTAGTTTGAGC
This sequence comes from Clausena lansium, assembly GCA_030449835.1. NCBI lineage: Eukaryota > Viridiplantae > Streptophyta > Magnoliopsida > Sapindales > Rutaceae > Clausena > Clausena lansium. Next base: position 43,615 of record JASUUF010000199.1, read on the forward strand.
CTTGACTGTTGTGTAAGGACGGGATTAGAGTAGGAATCCAAGAGCTGCACCACTATCTCATTTGTGATCAGCTTTGTCACTTTAGGAGTAAACTTTACAATTCCTGAGAGAGTCATATTCACATCACCTGTGGGAAAGTTAAAAGTACATTGATGATTAAGAATTGGAAAACTGAATCCAAGAAGCTGAAAATTTAATTGAAAAACAGAAAGATTCTAAGGAAAAATGAATCATATTGAGTGAGTGATAATACTGGCTGTCACTTCCTTTGTGAATGGATGGCCCCCATTCAAAACAATATTTGCGGAGAGTACAAGAATTTTATAAATTCCACTCTTTTCAGGAGTATAAGTGACATCAAAAGCACTGGCCTGAACTTTCAATTTGCCGGAAGACTGGATTGAAGGGGAAAAAATGCATCACTTCAGAAATCTTATGTATGACCGCTTAAAGAAAATACAAGAATTTGTTTCTTACAGTGTTAGTTGTGTCAACAGCCGGTAGGGGAGCAGTTTCTATCTGGTCAATAATACCATTAGTTGGTTTTCCAGTAGATGGACTCCCTGTTCAAAAGTCTTTGCAATTCAGATATTGGATATATAGGAAACAATTGAATGGTGAGAGATTTGCACATACTGTTGTAAATCTGCGTGGGAGATATGCTTGGCCAAACAGTCGAGGAATCAAGTTCCCTTACTATTTGTACTTGAAGCCTTTCTACTTCAACTGGATATGGATATCGGAACATGTCATTCACATAAACGGAGAAATGTGCAGTTTCCCCAGCAACAGAATCATTTAAACCAGACCCATTGACAACACTGCTTGATCCATTGCAATAACCTATTGAAAGACATTATCAAAAGGATTTGAAAATGTAACCAACCCATAGGGAGGTAATGGACCTAGTAATGACATTAAACAGACCTACAAAGACTGTATAAGTATAGGGCATATTGGAAATGCTTTTGTTATGCTTCTCATCAGATATTGTCAGTAAGAAGTTTCCTGATTCCTGTATGGTGTACGAAAACAACTGAACTCCAGGAGCAACTTCTTCAAATTGCAAATCTGCTACTGGTATGGACAAATTTGTCTCCTTTTCAACAACATCAGCATCATATGCATAAAATCCAGGAACAAGGTTCCCATATTGATCTAACTGGTGTATGAATATTTCCATCTTGGAAAATATCTGCCACGCAGCTACTTCATATTTCCATTTGGCCACACAATTGGAAACATCTACCGCTCCTACAAAGGCCAAATTCAACATTTATCATTGGGAGAGAATATAATTTTCCTAGAAGAACAATCATATTATTGGCATTGAACCTATCTTTGCTTATAAGACAAGCTACAGAATATCACCTGGATTTACCTTGAATGGTAAGGGAGAGCCATTCAAGGTCTGATTTCCGCCTTCTACGTGCAATGAGAAGTTTCCGGCTATCATTAAAATAAACTCTATGATGATATAACCAACTTCGTTACGACCCATGTTTGTGATATTCGGCATGAGAGCGGAGCCATTGGCATATAATGCTGATACTGTAAAATCAAAAGAACTCAATTCTTCACTTGTTGAAGTTACATTGTTCCCAAATGCATCTTTAGGAAGTATCATAATTCTAGCTTTGTTCCCTGCTTCAAATTCATTGATGAGACCCATCCATGAAGCCACACAAACTGACGGGTTTAATCGCCCTTCAATAAAAAATCAACAAGCGTGCTTAACACTCTTATCTTTCTTCAAAGTAACGCTTTAAAATTTGCCAAAACCTACCTGATTCAACTTTGAAATGGAGAGAAGAATCCAGTACTTCAAAAGGATCATCACTGATGATCACATTAAACAAGCCTACTGAAATCGGAATGAATAAGATTCTCCAGTTGCTAGTGTCCTCGCCAGTTTCTAGCAGAACCCCAGAAATATAAGAACTATTTCCAATCTTGCCATTGACTGTGAGTTTAGGCTTAAAAGCACTTTTTTCAAGAGAAGCATTTCCTCTGCTGTCAAAATTTCCAAGAACTTTTATCTTTATGGTTGCTGTGTCTCCAGCTTGGAATGTGTTGTTGTCATCTAACCAACTGAATGCAAATTTGGGGGAAGGATTGCCTGCAACAAACTAATTTATGTGACTAAGATTACATTTTACGAAAATAAATCTAAAAATAAATTTAATTACTTGGAAGCTCTGCAGCAGAGGCAGAGGACAAAGTGGAAGCCAAGATTGAAATGAGAATGAACACGTGGGATTGAACAGCCATGATTGAGTTTTGATGTTAAAACTAACGACTTGTTGATTTTATTGTATTCAGGAAGTGATCGTCCTTGTGAGGGAGATGATTTATCAATAGCGATATTTGCTGAAGTTTCTATAGCCGTTGGATTTTCGAGAGCGGTTGGTGACGGTTTAAAACGGTTGCATCTTCGCGCGGTTTTATTTTACATCCAAAAGAATCTTTTTTTTTTTAAAAGAAAAAGGGCTAAAACATCTAAGCCTTAGATGTGAAAGGCACCGACAGTGTTCCCACAATTTTTTAAAACATTTTTTAGTACTAATATCATTACTCTAATTAGAAACCAATGACATTCCCCGAAAAAAATATATTTTATAAATTTTTTAAAAGAAAGGGGAAAAAAAAGTACTAATGTTTGAAACCTTGTCTGGCATTTTCGAAAATCACAACTAGTGATTTTCGAAATAATATCTTTTAACTGTTCTCAGTTGAATCTCCCTGTATAATTGTCTGCGGCCCTTTTTTCATATAATCGTCGCTACGTAAAGCAAAAGCAAGAAAATGAATAACTCAGAAAACAGAATGACGCCCTGAGATATCTCATGCCGCGTTAGGAGCTTTTTGCCAAGAGATCGCGTTATCCAAATTTTATTGGCATTGCATTGAGTTTTTTCCGGAATCCTGACATATCAACAAAATATTATTTTGTGTGTAATTGAGAGTATTGAAGAGTGTAAGCTGACGAGCAATGAAGATGCATCATCTCATTGCAGGCAAAGAATGCAGTCATCTCATTTGCAGCAGAAGCAACTGAGGGTTTTCAATTAACTGTTTCCACTCATTGCAGAACTTTGCGACGGTTGCTCCATCCAAAACTCTGTGATCGGCACCTATATTAACCTGAAAAAGCAAGTACCATCTCAGCCATGGAAAAATTACATCTCCTATCAATCAGACGTTAAAAGATTCTCAAAAAGAGGATAATTTAGATTATCACCGTTCTGCTCATTTAAGATCAACACACATTTAAATAAGGGTAATATAAATGGGATTGTGGATTGTATAGCTTACGGTCATAATTGATGTGGGGTACACATTTCCATCGTCTGAAAAATGTGGAACTTTCTCAATTCGGCCCATTGCAATGATGGCAACTTCAGGCAAGTTGAGAAGCGGCGCACCAAATTTTCCGCCAATTGCTCCAATATTGCTGAGAGTTATTGTTCCACCAGAAATATCAGCTGGAATAAGCTTGTTATCCCTTGCTAATTGCTGTAACCGTGACAGTTCCTTTGTTATCTAAACACGAAAAAAAAAAAGTATGTTTCAAATGGAAAGCGTGTGCAGTGCACATCAAGATAGAAATCAACAATGATGCTTGAGGAATAAGTCAAAAAGAATGCTGACAGAGAGAGGGCACTCAAAACTAAACATTAACAACCCAAAGCACAACGTATTCTTTCATTCCACTCAAAAACTCTGCTTGCTAAAATAAAGAGGCAATGAGAGAATATCGGTGTTACACTTAAACCATGGAAAATAAGTATTTCCCGATAGGAAAATGGAAAAAGAAACAGAGTCACGGATGCAGAGTTCTGGATAACTAACCTCCAAGATGGAAAGGGACTGAACATTCTTAATGTTAGGTACGGCTAGACCATGTTGTGTAGCCATTGCAATTCCAATATTGTGGGAACCTATCAAATTCAACAATAATTTTTTCAAGAATTTATAGAAAGAGCAGAAAGAGCACATGCATTATGGTAAATTACAAAATCACATCTAAATTTTCACAAGCACAACACCCCATGTAAGAGTCAGAAGAAAACATCTATGTCAATGTGCACTGTTTACAAATGTTCAAATTATAAGTTTGTAATGTCGTATCTAAATATGTCCATTTAATTTTTCTCTGTAACTGCAGAATACTATGTTCAAATGAACCTTTCAGAAAAAGAAAGATGTTAAGATGAAGAGAAATAGAGAATTAAACATGCTATGTACTCACTACTAGGATATATAGTCATCTTATTAGCATAACAACTATATATTTCATGCTTATCTGCATATAAACATTATGGTAACATGAACTTATCAGAATTAATCTACAAACCTTTAAGAATGACCTCAAGTGACTCCTCATTGAAGCAACTATTCATGAAGGGATATTTGCTCATGGCCATCGAAAGTGACTTTATCAATGATGGAAGGAAAGTATGCTTAATGTTTGGGTCAGAATTATTATTTTGAAAAGATGCCTTAAGCTTCACAAGATCATCACAGTTTATCTCTTCTACATAATGAAAATGTGGTACTTTTGCAGCCATGGACATTGTTTTGACCATTGCTCTCTGGAAACCCCTGAAAGAATCAAGCATAATTAACTCATTACTAGATTTTATTTCAGAACAGTTGAGATACTAACAAACATATTTTACGCTACTTAAATTGCACACTGGAAAATTCACACCACGAATAATACATCGTATACAAAACAGATTTGATAGAAGAGAGTCAAGTCCAAAATGCACAGACTGAATTAGCGCATTACTGCAATTTCACTAACAAAAAATCTATCAGTAATTCAGCATTACCTCAAGGGAACTGTCTTATCATCAGGGTGCCATTTAACTTCAGTAAATGTTCGTGGGTAGGTCTCTTCTTCTCCTAAAAGCTGCTCTCTACAATAAGCACTTTCAGAGGCAGCAGATGGGCCGTCAGCAGCTCCTTTCTGAACAGCATACTTAAGCACATCTTCTTTTAAAACTCTCCCATCTTTACCAGTTCCATCGACATCATTTAAGTTTATTCCATATAGCTTGGCAAGGTTCCGGACAGCAGGAGTGGCTAGAACTCCACCCACTGTATCTTTATTCGGCTTAGAATCAGGTGAATTTGTGTTATCTGACCCCGGAGGTTTCACACTTTCCAAAACATCAGAACTTGGGGTTGGAACTGCAGAATCCTCAACAACCATCTTTAGAAGAGTTTCTCCAACCTGACATTTTATTTCATAAAAACTTGCAATTATAAAGTCCCTTTAAGAATGTAAATACTGCCGTGGATAAGGTGAAAATAGTTGATAGCAGTAATGTTCTGATTCATTGTCCGTCATAGAAAACAAAATCTTCTCCAGAAATTTAAAATGGTAACAATGAGCACATGCATATCAGTGTCCGTCCTTGTAAAACTACTTGCAAGAATGAAAGTTCATATCTACTTGAGTCCTTGCTCTCTTGAAATGATGTGAATCTTTGTTCTATTTAATATTTTCATGGCAAAGGACAATCAAGAATCAATTATTCTATAATAGTGAAGCAAAATTATGATAATCATTATAATTTTCCAAGTAATTCTATGTGTTTGAAACAGAATTTCTATGAAATGTATGGTCTAAATTGTTTCCTCAATACACATTGCCCACTTGAGGTCACAAATTCCCTTTTTCATATCCCAAGCTCGCCGCCCAAATATCCAACTTGTTAAAAAAATACATAACAAAAATATTAGTGAATCATGACATATATTTTCAAAGGCCATATGCTCATTACTCGAAAGCAACAATCAATTATGAACCACAACTGCACTCACAAAAGTAGAAGAAGCAAATGAAAGAATTAAAAAGAAAACCCACCTTTACAATGTTGCCAGGAACATGGAGAAGTTGAGCTACTTTTCCTTTGTAACGACTTGTTATTTCAATTGTTGCTTTGTCACTCTGAACTGCACATAGTGGTTGAAACTCTTCAATTTCATCCCCCTGCCAATGTAGATTACATGAATATTTACAAGGACCTCCCAAAGTAAGCTTCATTTCATCATGGAAATCAATATATAGGCATAAAAGTTACACAACCATACAATGATACACTATGTCTACTGCAGATCATTCATACTCAAGCAAAAGTCATCCAATGGTTGAACATTACAAGATTTCATTCACTGAGGACAAAGAATCCTTGAATCCTAGCTAGCAAACAGTGGGTGATATTCAAACCCAATCATGGAAAACTACAACACTTAGAACCAAAACCACAACAAAACTTTCTGGAGTTAAATCTGTTTGACAAATTTCATATACAAAACTTTGCCTCTTGTCTAAGAACCATAGAAATTTTCATTAGTAAACCTCCATAATTACAGCAAACAGCACAAAATTGTACATCAATCAGCATCCTAAAATGAACACATAAACAAGATATTTTAATGCGAAAAAGGAAAAGATAAAGCATCAATAGTATGGACAAGATAATAATAATAAGAAAGTAACAACTCACAAATTTAACTAAGCTTTTTTTAGAAATGTGACAATCCAAAAATACATGCAAGAGACAATTAGCATCTCTCACCCACCTCTTTTACAAACCATTTGAGAAGTTCACACTCAGCAATTCCTTCACCAGTTTGTGCCAAGGGTACATCAACTATCCCACTAGCCGGAAGATCAGCCAAAGCATGATTTGAATAGCAACATCTACTAACCATAGAGGGCATTCCCAACTAAAAGATAAACAAAAAATAAAAAAAATAAAAAAAGAAAGGAGAGAGATTGAAAATAATATATATGAGAACAAAATTTTCACAACTGTAAAAATATTGTCCCTGAACATAAATTCTACATTATTTGGCCAAACAACCACATAGACACTGCATACGCATGCAGTTATATTTTGATTCAAGAGCGTAAATCCAATGAAGAACCACCAAATCATTAACTTCACTAAATGTATGACACAAGTCCAATAGTACACAAGGAGCTTGTACTTTTTTACGGTTTTATGAGAATTTGATCAATTGGAATGTGTTGACAAATGACATTTCTTGTCATAGAGCCAAAATTTGAATTCGACCTTCTCGGCTAAAATTAGAACCGACAACTCTTTGTTCATAAACTAACTACAAAACGAGTAGTTGTGCAGCTCTCTGTCAATGCATTGGAGTTGATGAATTCTTTTATTTATATATATGAATCAGTGATTCACTATCAACTATCAATCTGACAGTAACTACAGACTACAAACTAGAATTAAGAAGAAAATAAATCAAACATTAAGCACAAATTAGATTACTAAGTAACAAATTAATAGGCGCGAAACAATAATAAACTCAAATAACTGAGCTCAATCAATTTTAAGAGTTACCAAAACTCACGTCGCTAATTTTATAAGCGGAGCGAAACGACGACGCGGCATAGCTACAGAAGAATCCTATAAGTGAAGGCGTTTGCACCGGAAACAGCGACTGAGACGGAGAAGGAACAGAAATTTGAGAGGTGTACGGACGCAGAAATATCCAGCTGGAAGTCGGAGGCCTCTTCTGCCAAATCCTTCTAGCGATCATCATCGAACCAAGTCCGAAACGAGAGCTGGAATCGTCGTTTTGGCTTTTGTATTTTTTTTTTTAAAACTGACGAAATGAAATTCACAGGACTCTTTGGAGTTGGAGACTGCCTATAATAGCATTCAATTTTTATGTTTTTGCTCGCACTGAATACTGGCATGGCACTTCCTTTGCATCAGTGGCGGTTTTAATAATGAATCAATCAATAATACCTGTACTTTTTCCTTTTTTTGGGTTTCTACTTAAATTTACGATCAATGATTCAATGCAACAAATTTTTTAAATCAAATTTCTGTTTTATTTTTTTTGCTTTTTACGATATTAGTTTTTTTTTCTCTGTCAAATCCGGTTATGTTAGTTTGATAATGCCGGAGTTTTTAAAATAATTACTGTATTACAGAAATAATAAATTGTAAGGAGAATTAATTAAATATTTAATAAAATTTATTTTTAAAAGTGTTGTGAATTTTAAAAGCAATCGAATGTGTTTTGTAAATTTTATTATTAAGTTTACACAGCAGTTAATATAAATGATTGAATTAAATATAATGTTAATAGAATTTATTTACATTTTTATTAAAATGTATATAAAATATTTTTAATTTTGTATATATAATAATTAATAACTAAAATAAATATTTTATATTATTAATTTTATTTTTATCTCAATATAATTGATAATAATAATAATTTTTTTACAGTTAATGATTTTATTTCTTAATTAATAATGATAATTTTGAATTTTTTAAATATATATGAAATTGTATTAAGTATAAAAGTGATTCTCAAAATTAAATTTTGAAAAGTTTTTTTTTCCTTATTTTTTAAAATCTATTGTATCATGAGGTGATTTTATTAAAAGTGATTTCTAAAAAATTTACAAAATATTAAAATTAGGCTTTTAGACTTTTAGAATCACTTTTGGTAGCCAGAAACAATCTCAAATGGGTCCCAGATAGACAAGCTTATAGAAAAATAATAATATTAAGGATCCCAACATTTAGTCACTAACTTGAGTCTCGATGTTATATGCCACTCATTTATTGGATGATGGATTTTTGTACATTTAGTAAAATTACTTAACCACTATCTAATAAATTAATGTCCCATCAGCTTATGACTCAAATCGGAGACTTATTTATTAGAATATCGTATTACTCATAAAAAAAAGATTATATGGACCCGAGCAAATCTCTTAATTATTGGAAGATCTTACATATATTTTTTAAAAAATAAATAAATCATCTCTCAACCACCTCAAACATAAAAACAATTAATTACAACTATAAAAACAATTAATTACAACGAATAATTTTAATTTTATATCAATCAACTACTTTTTTTAATTTTGTGAATAATCTTTAAATAATTTAATCAAATGCTATTTTATTCTTTAATTCACTTAATAAGATAAAACATCAATTCTACCCTCAAATTTTCAATGCAGAATTAAAAAGAAAAGTCAATTTAACATTTTAACTATTTCTCCTAAACAAATGGAATGTGTGTTACTAATTACAAGAATTTTCATTGTTTTCATGGAAATTATTTCAAATAAAGGTAAAAATTAGCGAGCAATAATACACAATAACAACAATTGCTGATGGTAAAATTTGGGTCAAACAACGAAACATGACAAGTGTGTAGAAGTTACAATGACCAAGCACTGTTTGATATGGTTTATTTAATGGCTATAAATGCTTATTTAATTAGCTCTTTTCAAAAATTTTTTTATTGTTGTTTGGTTGTTTTTTTAGTAAAGGTTTTGAAGATTAAATAAATTATTTCGTCCCTACTAATAAAAACTCAAAATATGGACTTTTAGGAGTAAGGGTTGAAAAGTTTTTTTAAAATATTAAAATAGCTAAAATATCATTTACTTATTTCATAATCTTATTTGATTTCTTTCATAACATAACTTTAAATAATTTACCTATTAAAGTAATTTTATAATTATTAATAAAAGTTTTCATTGACAACCAAACAACTATTTTATTTTATTTTATTTTTTGTAAAAGCTTAGATCTACTAATAAGAACTCTACTTAATAAATTTATATTTGAAAAGATATACCAAACGGAGCCTAAGGTGTCCCTCTCAAACATGAAAAGAGAGTGGGAACATTTTTAAAAATGAGTAAAACCACCTTAATACTTGAAAAGTCAAATATTAAGTTAGAACATTTCAAAAAATGATTACAACCACCTTTATATCAAAAAGTCAGACAATGTCTCCTATTTGATACTCAAGCATTACCATATATAAGTAGAAACATTTCCAAAAATGTGTGCAACTATCCTAATATATGAAAAAAGTCAGATAATGTCTCTTATTTGGCACCCAAGCATTACCATATATAAGTAGGAACATTTCTAAAAATGAATACTGTTTTTAGTGGATTTTGGGGTGTACAAGTGGAGAGGGGAAAACCCACTAAGAACAATAAAATTTTGTTTTGAGTGGAACGCAAGGTACCTCGCGTAGCCGGGGTGTGCTTCACGATTTTGGCCTTTGTTTTGACGGAGGAAGAGTGGGAGAATGGTTAGAGTGGTGAGAGGTCGTGACTTGGATTTGGAAAGCTTGAAAAAGAGGGTTTGGGCCTGCAAAACAACAAACAAGGGTCAGAGGTGGAGCCGAGGGTGGCCGGCGACTACACTCTGACGCTCAAATCAGAGTTGGGTAATCTAGGATTTGAGAGCTTGCACGCCCTCTGTAATGGAGGCTCGAGGTTGAATATGACATCTGCCTCTTTGGTGTGTACGTAAGTTGCTATCACTCTCTCCTTGAAAATAAATTATAAAGATATTTATATAGATTACCCGGGTTACCTGGCCTCCTGGCGTCATTTAACTGGCGTACATCGCTGATGTGGCGCAAATACTCTTATTTTTATCTATATTATTGTTTGAATATTTGTGATATGCGTAGAGAGCAAGTTTGGAGATCATATACGTGTCATATGTAGAGGAATGGTCCCCGTGTACCTCTACTACAACCGTCAGGAATTTATGGGCATGGCAGGCGGTCTCAACTGTCACAGCAGCAAACTTTTGGAATATCTGCAGGCGTGGCAGGTGGCTGTCCCCTACTTATCAACATAATATTCTTTAGCCGATTCTGTACTTTTTACAGCTGATTTGGCAAATCTTTTTTAGATAATATCTCTTTCATCAGCTGACCCATTTTTCTGGATATTCTCTTTATCTTCTACCTTTTCCGAGGTACCTCGAGTACCCCAAGGGTACAAGGGTACCTCTGGTACCCAGACCGAACCATCATCATCTTAATCATCTCTTCCATTACGTGGGGTACCTCGGGTACCACTAGGGTACACCGGGTACATAGGATACCCCGACCGAACTAGCGTTGTTTCGGCGATCTTTTTTAACACGCGGAGTACCTTGGATACAACTAGAATACTTGGGTAGCTCGTGTACCTCATGTGCCTAACAGGCTCATCTCAGTATCTCATGTACCTCGAATACCTCTAGGAATGTGTGGGTAACTCGTGTACCTTAGATGAGATGTTATCACCTCAATGACTTTTGCATTTATAAAGCTTCATATCGACATATGGCATTTTTTCCATCTAGTCTGCTAATTATTCCCCAAACAAGATCCCCCTAGTTTCTTATGGCGAAAATAATTGAGGCAAAAGAAACTCATAGTAGAATAGTGAATGGCGCATGGCAGCATTGAGCTTTCCCTTTATAGAGTTGTTTGAGTAAAGGTGCTTTGTTTGCTCCCTTTTGATGGCCTTGACAAAGGTAACTCGCTTGCCTCTGTTGCTTAACTGAATAGAGGTAGCTTGTCTACCCTCTCCTGCTTTTCTGCTTGGGGGTACCTCGCCTTTACTCATTTGCTTGATTGAGTAGAGATATCTCGCCTACCCTCTTCTGCTTGTCTGTCTAGGGATACCTCAGATACCCTCTATTGCTTTGCCGTATGGTAGTACCTCACCTTCCATCATTTACTTGTTTGAGTAGGGGTACCTTGCCTACCCCTGTTGTTATTTAAATAGAGGTAGCTCACTTACACTCTCCTACTTTTCTGCATGGGGGAGGTCGGGTACCCTGGTGCCCCTCGAGTATCCCCGATACTCTTAACGACCAAAATTATTTGGGATAGGTCGGGTACCCTGAGGTATCCCACAAGTATCTTAGGTACCCTTAATGAACAATGTTGCTTAGGATAGGTCGGGTATCCCGAATACTCCAAGTTGTCGCTTTAGCCTCAAAATTTCTTTCGTGGAGCTTCATTATTGCTTTTCTATTTCTTCCCCAAACAAATACAAATACCTTAATATCTTAAAAAAGTCAGACAATGTCTCCTATTTGGTATCCAAGCATTCACCAAATATCACAAGGGGACTATTGCAATAATGACAGGGCCTCCACTAGAATTAATACACGTCAACGTGACGGACTCCGTATGAACTAGTCCAAATCCCTCCAAAACCCCTCCCTAATGGTTACACATATTGATATTAAGAGAGGGGACCATACTAGACAAAAGTAAGGCAGTAAGTAGAGATGTTAGCTACTCTAAAACCCAATTGGCTCATTCAAAATGAGTCTGTCAGTGGACAACGTTTTCTATCACTAATGACAATATCCTAATTCGTGAACGAGACAGGTCCTTTTACGGTGTTACACATGTCCAACACAAAATAGGCTAAAGGATTCGAGTTAAATAATTAAATTACACCAATTGCCCTTATATTGGCTCACCACATGTCAAAAATTGACCAAAGACCCTTATATAGGGGCACTTTACTATGTAAAGTCAAGTCAATGGCATCGTAATAAATAATAACGTCTCTTCTCTTTTCAACTCCTCTTCATGAATCTCTTAAGTTTTTATAGAAACTCAACCTTCTTTCTATCATATACTAACTTGACTATCGGAGTATCGTCACTAACTACCATTGGTGACGCCTTTAACAACTATTCTTTTTTTAGGTCCTTCCCCTGAATCTTTTCAAAAAATTCAGAAAGATCATCCTCGACAGTGAGTCCTTAAATGTTTTGGGAAAGATTTTACCAAAAACAACAATAATATAACATCTATATACATAATTTTTTCTGAACAAAAAAGGAAAATTGATGTTTGGCATGCCTAATGAAGAAATACGAAGTGGCTGCAAATACGAAGTGGCTGCATCTACAAGACTAGGGATGGCAACATAACCTGCACCCAGCCCGGACCCGGACGAACCCGAATTATCCAGTCTAAGTCGAACCTGTACCGCATCTAAATAATATGAGGATCCAGTATTCATTTATTGAACCCGGACTTATTCCGGGTCCGGATCCGGGTTCATCCAAACCCGCGTATCCAGAACCCAGACCTAGATATATTGATTTTTAATATAAATATAAAAGTAAAAAATTAGAGGTATAAAAACAAACAAACCCTAGTTTACTTTTACGAGTAATGATAGGTATCCCAACATTTAAGTCTCACTTTAAGTCCCAACTGATGCTTCATTCATCCATTGGAGGGTGCTTAAGTAATTTTATAAGCTATAAAATTCATCATCTAATAAATGAGTGACATATAGTATTGGGATCCCAATCATTATTCTTACTTTTAACTCAACACATCCGCCACTATTTCCTCTCCTTTTCATCTCCTAAATTCATCAATTCAAATCGTCATCAATATCAAAGGCTCGAATCAATCAATACCTCCTAAACTCATTTATAATCACGGTTGGCGGCAAAGTCGGTAGACAATCACGCACATGGGAGTGACGAATTGCGATTCACGGACGTAGACACAAAGTGATGACCAATGAAAGACAAATTCACTGGATATTCATTCTCCATCGCCATTTGTGTTCTATTTTGCTATCATTTTAGCTTTTGCTTGATGATTACAATGTGACAATTACAAAATTTGCGTTTTGTTTTGCACTTTTGCTTCATTGATTTGTTATATTCTTTAATCAATTTTTTTTTTCATTTGGTTTGGAAATTCTTTCTATTTTGATATTGAAGCAATCGGTGATGGAAAAATGGTTATACAAATTCGACATGATATTGACAATTCTTTGAGCCTCTGTTCTTCTCTTCTCTCTGAAAGAAACCCAAAAATGGTGTCCGAGTTTAAAGCCCGGATTAAAACCGGAAAAATTTTTGGGTTTAACCCTACCTACACCCGTGAGTTTAAAAATCCAGGTTCATTTTCGAATCCTAGATAGCAAACTGTCATCGGGTCCAGGTCCAAAACCGAAATAAATGGACCCGAACCTGGACTAGGACCGGATCTGAATTTTGCCATCCCTATGGAACAAGACTACAAAATTGAATTTTGATTTTAATTTTAATTGTTGCAACAGGTTTTAGACTTTAGTTACCAACTTTTCTTTTTTAATTATTGTTGTTATTATTATTATTATTATTTTTTGGTTTAATTTGGTTGCATGCTCGCGAGCTTGCAGCTGTCTGCTGGCAAGAGATTAGCACGTTAAAACCTACCATTAAAAGCACGTAGATCGATTTCTTCGAAGGAAGATCAAGAATGATGACGTGGAACTGAGTTGTCCAAAGACGATGAAGATGATGATCATTGATCATATCGATCAGCTTTCGGCTTCCAGCTTTGTCGTGATTTGCGATTATGTAAATTACAACATTGCAAAATCATTTGGACGGCTCATGATGGCAAGTAAGTGGCCCGTAAGGCCGTTACTTAGACTGAACTCACCCTGTTCCTTTCTGTAGACACTCACCATCAGACACAAAAGATGTTGCCATATTTTTATAACAAGGGGTGTTATCCGAAAATGATTGGGGTGTTTAAAACTATGCACATCTTTCCATCATTTCTTTCGACAGTGAAACCCACCTCTTCGAAACTCTTATGAAACCCACTTATTATATATACAACTCTAATTTTGGTTTAAATTACAGAAAAGAAAAAAAGGTTACAATAAAGCTTAATTAAATATTAATCATAATTTTTTATAATAAAAATTTTGTCAATATATAATTTATTACTTTATTATCTTAAAATCATTTTGATTTTAATATAATTATTTATATCATTTAAAGATGGGAAAGTTCATGATTTGTGAGTCTAAAAATATTTTAATTTAGTTAAACTCATATTTATCTTTTTATGTAATTTTCTCTAATAATGGAAGTGCGATTACAAATGTGGGATTTATAAGGATTTTAAGGGATTGTACAAAGCACTACTCTTCTTTCAATAGCCGCCCACCATGTCTATGGAAATTAGCGGGCTATTTTGAGTCATGAGATTATTATTCCTTTTTTTTTTTTTTTGATAAGCATGAGATTATTATTCAATTGTTAGTACTTCAAATTATCAATAAGAGATTTTAAAGATGCTCAATTGAAGCTCAAAGACGATCTTGGCTACGATTTGTTAATATATATGGGTAAATTTCAGCCTACTCCCTCATAAAGTGATAATTTTTAAATTGTCCCTCTTACTATTGAAAAGATCATGTTACTCCTAAAAAATTATTATCTTTATGTTATTTTTAACGGTCAAAAGGGTAAAATAGTATTTGTACAATCCTAACGGTCAACTAACAAAAAAATGTCAAACTTAGGTAAGCTAATTTTTATGGGCCCAAACCTTTCTAAGTTTTTTAAAACACACATGAATATTTTAAATATTTATAGTATGTACCCTAATACTTTAAAATATTTTCATTTTGCACCTAAATGACAAAATATTTTTGAACGATTAAAATTTTACTTTTTTGTATTTAAAAGATTTATTTTAAAAAATTAATTAATTAATTAAAAAAGCTACAAATGAAAAAAGAATAATATTTTTTCATATTTATTATTCTTATCATTATTATTCTTTTTTCATTTTCAAAATTAAAAATTTAAAATGTTGTCAGTTTTTATTTTTAATATTTTAATCAAAATTTTTTTCTTTAATGCTCGATTTCTTCTAATAGCCCAAACAATAAAATTATCCTTTTAATTCTCACAAATCTAATTTCCGTTCAAGTCTCTAAATAGCATTTTATCAACCTCTTTAATTTATTCTATCAATGGATTCATAGTCCACAAATTTTCTTGCAAGTCCAATCAGAAATCAAAAACACATTTCAAAGAACAAACGATTCCTTTCAAAATCTAATAAAAATATAATTTGCTATTACAATGTTCTAAAAAACAACTCAAATCAATAGACTCAAACCCTAGCTCTCAAATTAAAATATCAAATAAAAATAACAAATAAAAATTAAAGAAAATAAAAACAAAGGAAGAGCTTTTTAATTTAACTTAGAAAAAAAACCACACCGTTACCACTCCCGTCTCCCACCACTGCAATTCCAAGATCCTTTCCACCATTAGACAACTCGCCAGCAATAGTTGGCCAAAACCCAACCTTCTTATGCCCTGATTCGCCACAGCAACGTTGCGCAAATCCTCCAAATCAGGTGCTCCACCACCTATTCACTTTTGTTGCCAAGCCAATCGAATCCAATGAGCACATCTGAGCAAACAACATCCCTAATTGCAGCCAATCATAGCCAAAAATCTTGTATTTGGTGAGAGGATTTTGGGCTCTTTTGGGTTGAGGTTAATGGAGAAATACTTGCTTGGTTTGGCCGTGCGTGGCCATGGGTTTGTTTGGCATGGGCGTGTGCACCATGGGCTCGCTTGAATTCCCTCACGCGGCCATGGATATTGTGGGCAATGAGCATGGCTTTTCTTTGGGCTAATTTGGATGCACAGGTGGATGTGGAGTTGTTAAGTGTGAGAACGAGAAGTAAAAATATGAACGAAGACGAAGAGGAATATGGAATGGATCCAAGAAGATAACGAAGAACGACGTAGAGAGTGAGAAAAATTTCCTTAAAAATTTCCTTTTTATAAATTTATAGATTTTTATTTCAAAAATTATAATTTTTGTTTAAATTTGAGAATCTTATTAGGGGTGATATTTTCTTTGTAATTGTGTGTAGAAGGAAGTTTTCGGGTGGTTTTTGGCTAGATTAACATGAAATATTCTTGTTTTATGAAATATTATTATTGAGATTTTGTTTTATTTTCTAAAAAAGTGATTAGAGTGTGATTTTTGTTAGTGATGCACATAAAATTTGAGTTAGTTTTATTTTAAAAACAGTAGGGGCATAAAAGATATATCTCTCAACATAAGTATAATAGTAAGATAATATATTCTGTAATTAACAAGCGTATAATTGTACTTTAGTGGTCAATGTCGGTCAATGGTTAAATTTAACATATTAAGAGTTAAGACTTTGGTTTTTGAATTTCTCTAAATTTTATATATTTTTTTTAATTTTTCATCCGTTGAAATATATTAGTAATGGAATGTAAATAAATTTTATGGGTTAATTTATTTCTTAGATACTTTGAAGGGTAAAATGGTATTTTGGTTAGTAAAAGTAAATTAATTGATTAATGATTTATAATCCTAAAATATTTAAATTCAAGATAAGGGTAAAAATTAGTTCTTTTTTTTTTCATTGTGGTGATATTGTAAATAAAATTTGTGATTATTATATTTGTTTTATAAATAAAAATATAAGTAAAAATTAATTTAATTTTTTAAAGGTCTTTTACTATTTGGGGGGTTTTTGTTAATAAATTTACTTTTATCATCTAACTTAAAATATGTCAGGCGCTTAAAGAAAAACGAAATTATCTTTATTAACCCCACAAAACTGTTAGTTTCTGTGTTAAGAGTATTCTCGTATTTTTATCGATCAACGATAGTTAACTGTTAAAAATAACTACTTTTAGGGGTAACTTGATGTTTTAAATAATAAGATGGGCGATTTAAAGATTGTCACTTCACGAGGAGTATGATGAAATTAACCATATATATATAGTCAAAGAAAAACACAACTTCCAAATTGAGATTGGACAACTATCTTTATTAAGTTATAAGACAAAAATATTTGGTAAAACGATAGAAATTCTTTGTGATTTAAAAATTAAATTAATTTAATTGTACACTTATATGATAAATAAATATTTTTATTATTTTAAAATTATATTTAATATCCACTATCAAATTTTATTTCATAATCACACTTTTCGTGATTTATAGACTTAGCGTACCCCAAAATATTCAAATATTAAACAAAGCCTTAGGAGAGCTCAAAAGATTTTTAATTATCAAATCAACGCAATCTTCGAGTAAAATAATTTTTAATTAAGAATTCGCAATGCGAAAAGTGATCATCGATGTTTGATATCAATTTTAATTATTCACAAGGAATAAATAAAACTAAAGATTTGGTAAGACAAAGCTATCCACTTTAATAATCAATGATCAAGCACATGCCGTGCTTTAATTAATGATCGTTTTTTACAAAATCACGATCATGTTTGGTACGAGAAAGCTTCTTTCTTTTCAACCCAATTATGGACTTGTGGCTTATTAATTAATTTGTAATTAAGACGAAAATCTGTAAACTAAATGGTCAAAGACGTATCAATATTATTATGCAGTTCTTGTTTTGAAAAATGAAGCATCGATCATCTAGAGATTATCATTAATGATGGGACTTAATCCATTTTTTACAATTAATAAAAACGTAAAAAATGTAGGAATATCAAATTCAGTGTCGTTCGAACCTTCAATTTAACATGGTGTCAGAGCAAATATAACCGTTACACATATCCTGTTTGAATTCCTCCAAATTAAATAAAATCCACGAAAAGTAAAATATGTTTGCCTACATCGAATCCAAATCACAAACTTATACGAACCTTGCATCTTAGGGGGATTGTTGTTGCTTTCAACATTAAACTTCCGAGTTAAACAGTGCTTAATTGAACAAACCAAAATTATTAAAAATCTTAGGATGTGTAAATTAAATGTTCTTATGTATTGATGTTGAGAGATTAAGCTCGAATCTGGAGTAGGGACTGTGACTGACATGACGGATGATAGATTCGGGTTCAAATGACCTATCGGTTTTGGTACTTCAGAGAGCTATATGACTGAGGTGTAATGTCGGCTCAAAGTTTAAGTATTGCACATGAGTCATCACGTGCTTCACTTAACCCAAACGACATCTATGCCTGCGTTCTGAGTAACAGTCAGATCGCATCAGGCTTTGACACATGGACTCAGCAGTTCAAATGGCCGTTAAAAGCTGTTATACCCGCTGGTTCATTTCTGGTTTTGTCGCTATCAACCCAGATACGTGAGCTGACTGATGGGAGACTATTCTAGATCTTTTTCTCAGTATATACAAAGCCTTATGAGCTGTTACTTGGTGTGTGTGTTAGCTATTTTCTCTCAAGTCTTGTATCTTGTAAACTCAGAATTAGTGAAAACTTATCTCTCTTTTCACAGTGGATGTAGGCATGCTAATGATCGAACCACTATAAACTCCTTTTACAGTGTGCATGGTTGATTCTGTTCTTTAATTGATTTGGTTGTTTTTGTCAAAAGCCATATCTGTTCTTTAAAAGATTAGGATACTTTCTTGCCATTCAAAAGGTCAAAGATCATTAGAGTGGGTCTTGGGGAAGTAGAAATCAGTGTTTTACTGGTTTTTGCTTTAACAATTGATTCGGGTGGGTATCTACTATCCAGATGACAAACTCATTATTGAATTTGTAAACTTACCTTCAAGCTCAAGATTCTCAGCGATGCGGTATAATATAATAATATAACTTAATCAGCAGTGTGTATTTGCCTAAACTATCAAAGGCTACTCAATTCATGTTCCGATTGAATCGGGTATTGAAATGACTAACCATTAATCAATTTTGATTGATTCCTTCATTATGAAAACAGTCCAAAAGCAATAGACCAAATAGGAATAAGTATGTCTTCCTCATATGGGCCTGTCTTGATTTGGATTATTGGAGCTCAATTATGATCATAATTCAATTAGCAAATAATAACCAAATTATCAGAAACGACATGATCTAGAGAGCACTAATAAATATTTGTGACTCGATGACCTTTTTAGCAATCGAACAAACAGCCTCGATTGAAAGCAATGTGCTAATAACTGAATCATAATAATAAAAAAGCACTTGGACCCATTAAAATCAATTTCATACCTTTTGATTATGGGATTAGAATAAGTTTTTTTCCTTTTACAAGTGTTTGCAGCATTATGTGCATACAGTATTTAAAGTGACACAATATTGTATTGTTTTGTAACAAAATAATTGTATCACAGCGAAACAACGTTACATTTTTATTTTTATTAAGTGTTGAACACACCTAAAACTTTTCCTTTAAGCACCCATGCATCTTGCTTGAAACAATAGACTCTCAAGCTCTCCAACTGCGTATGGTCAAAAGGTTAATTAATGGCGGCATACACGATAACGCAAACCAATTCTTGCAATCTGACTCAAAGACTAATTTGGCCCTAGTATTTCGCATTATAGTAGGCATGAAGAAACCAAATAATGTGGACAATCTAGTTGATATTGGCATGAAGATTCTCTCCACTATGATTTTAAAATCGTAGAGGTATAAACAACAATCATAGTTAGGGTTTAAAAATATGGGGAATGCTTGTTGACTAATAAAGCGGAAACAGAAGGAAATTAGTGCTAAATCTAGTAAGAAATTAATATCAAATTCATGGACCCCCACCAAAGATTATTACCCTAAGATCCACTAAATCCCTTTATTGAACTTTGATTTTGACTTGCATGCATTAAATTATTTTCCGCCGTGTTATTTTAACATTTACTTTAAAAAAAAAAAAAAAAACAAAGGCTTTGCAACTATTCAAAGCAATTAAGCAACCAAATATATAAAAAGTGGGATATCAGCAAACTAGCACATGGTGCTAGTTGAGTATATGGCTAGCTATTTGCTTAAGCAATGTTGAGATAATGAGATCTGTTATATTATTGGTTATTAAATTAGTGGTTGATTTGATTGAAACTATGACTGCTCTTTGTCACACATCGTGGGGATAATAGGAAAGATGTGTTTGTTGTTCGAATTCTTCAACACAATGTCTCAGACTTTGGGACCAAAGACACAATAACTCACTCATTACTAACAAATTTATTTTAATCTGATTAATTATATATCAAAATCCCACTAGAAATGTGACTGATGGATCATACCCCATCCTTTTTGTGTGTATATATATATATATATAATTTTATTTGTTACAATGCTCATAAAAAAATTATTATTGATTTTAAGAGCTTCGTTATATGTGTGTGAACTTATGTTTTGCAATAAAAAAAAATGAAAAACATAACAAAGTATTTGTAACCATGATATAACACAAATAATTTGATGGTGTTTGTTGAAATATTGATATTGGCTGGGAAGGTGTAAAATCCCACCTAAGATTGGATAGCTAGATAAAGTGATTGGAAATGGAATTATTCAACAAAGAGAGGTTATTGAAAGTGGGTGTAATAATTGCGGATAAAGATTAGTTTGATTCCTTTAGTCATTTGGTATAACTAAATGCACATGCATGGTTTCGTGTAAGTGTGACAATGAAGATAATTTTCATACTTAGTGTTGATTCTTTATTTCATTTGGCATAAACACTCATGCAGATAGAGAGAAAAAAAAGATAAATGTATTGCAGAGTAGACATTGGGATGAAGAAAAGGATCGAATTTCCTCCTTATCTGCAAACTTTTCTCGATAAAATATACAATTAGGCATGGTTGGTTGGTGGTTAATTAGTAGATAAGAATTAAACACATACATAATATATCACAATAAATTGTGGTATAAATTTTTTTTAAAAAATTCATTCACTGCTATATTATTTGAGCTCTACAATAGTTTTATTAAAAACGTATATAGGAAACCATGTCATGATTTTGAGATACATTTTTTGTAAGGAGATTGAGCTAATCTTTGCTTGAGTTGGCAGGTTTTGATTTTTTTTTCTGATTCTTGTTGATTTTACGCTGGATTGCTTGCCTATCTTCGTTGTGATTCTCGTTATCCCTTCAAGCTGGGGAGAGAAATTTTGTATGTGAAGAATAAGCAAGCATACGAAATTTCAAAAGCGGAAAGCAAGTATATTGGTAAGCTTTTGAAAAACGGAAACTTAATTGAGCCACATAATTAAATTTAACCGAAAGCAGCTTTTTCTAGATACACTTACATGCTAAAATCTTAAAGGGACTGTATATTTTTGACAATGGGTAATCCACAGACCACAGAGAAATAATAAACCGACGGCTACCTTCTATATTTTCTTCTTATATATATAATCCATTAGCCCCTTTTTTTCAATTTTATAATAAGTAATTAATACATAAAAATAAAAGTTGAAATATAAAGGAAGCTGACTGTAACAGCTTTAATAGACAAGGTGCGTGCTACAGTTGAAACTTGTAAGGTTTTAGGTCCAATTGTTTTGGATCCATCGAAAAATACTAAGGAAAACATTTTGAAAACAAAGAAAAGAAAAGAAAATTAAGAAAGTTTATTGCTTCCAGTATAAACTAAAATTTATCTCTGTTTGTGATGTCGACGTTGAGCCATAATCCTTTCGATCGTTTATTTCATCATATAGGCCCTAGTGGTTATGAACGCTGAAAAAGTGACATCATACCAAAACAATTAATGGAAGGATTATCGAGATCTCACTGGAATCTTGTTATTTAAAGTAATAATTTAGTGGGTGATAAATTTTTATCATATTACATTGCACTGTATAATTAATTCATAACTTCAACACTAGTAATAGGGAGTCACAAAATAATATTATGTATACTTTACCCATGCGTACATAACAACAGGCCAGGTATACACTTGCAAAAAATAGAATCCACAGCATCACTTTACATAAATTGTTACAAAGTTTCAACCTTTGAAACGATCGAGTAATTCAATAGTGGCTCTGTAGTAGGAACGGCAGTCGGTTCTTTTTTTTTTTTTTGTTTTTAAGGAGTGCCATGAAAAGTAATTAATAGACATGTTAGCTGCAATCTCAATTATTCAAAGTGTATTAATTCTACAGTTTAAAATTTATGTCATTATTAATCTCTATAAGAATTGAGGTCTCTCGTAGATTTATTGAAATCAAAATTACTTTTTCAAACTAAATTGTTAAAAAAACCACCACAATAAGTCTACAAACTCGTATAATTTTAAGAGTCTAGCTAGCAAGCATATTTACTTCAACAAATTAATACATATACAAGGGCAAGAATCCAAGACAATCATAATCGGCCCTTTTGACATTTTATACAAATATACCATTTTTAACGAAAGGAAAAAAGACGGGAAAGTCACTGCTTTGTAAAAGCTAATCAGAAGAAAAGTCTAGAGCTAATAACTCTATATAGACATAAAATATAATCGGAAAAAAACAAATGATATAAGGATACTCACCATTTTGCTCACGTGAAGATAGATTTTTTTTCAAGCTAATATAACATTGTAGCCTTTGATGTTTCCAAAAAGAAAGTGGATATGTTCTCATTTTTTTGTGCAAAATGACAAATTTTGATTGTATAGAACACTAGGGGTTGGTCTCAGTATTATCACATATTTAGATTCCATGTTGATATGACTGGTGATCAATGAGTTTTTATAAATCTTCTCTTATATTTACATTTTATATAATATATATTGTTTCTATATTCATTTTTTATAACTATTAGTCACGTTCTTATTTATTTTATTTAGCATAAAATTAGACTAACATTAAATTCAAATCCTAGTAGTATTAAAATAACCTTTGTAGCCATTTTATTTTATACCCAAACATAATTTTATTTTACGTTTGTTTAATTACCAGCTTTTATAAATGGATGTGTCAATGTCGACTAATGTTACACATATGGACACAAAAATGTCCAACCCCACCTCCTTCAACCCTTATAAAAGTCTCCTCTTAAAATCCTTTCACTCACATTTTGCTCTCTTAAAAACTCAACTAAACAAAGAAGCAAATAATATTAGCAAAAGAGAATTAAAACATGGCTGCATCACAAAATTCTCAAAAGTATCCCACAATGCCAGAGGTAAAAATTATCAAACACTTGTATCTTATCTTACTTATCATCTTTCTTTTCTCTTAATTTGTTTGTCATGTCATAATCATTTAATTTTTTTTTTTTTTTTTTTTTTTTTTTTGGCCTTAGGTGATGGATGAGCTAAAGAGAATAACAGACATAGGGCTCCCAATTGCTGCCATGAGCTTGGTGAATTATCTCAAGAACATGGTTCTAGTTGTTTGCATGGGGAGACTAGGGAGTCTTGAACTCGCCGGTGGGGCTTTAGCCATCGGCTTCACCAACATCACTGGCTACTCAGTCCTCTCCGGACTGGCCATGGGCATGGAGCCGCTTTGTGGGCAAGGTTTTGGTTCAAGAAACTTATCATTAGTGTCCCTCACTTTACAAAGAACAATTCTCATGTTACTTCTTGCTTCAATACCTATTGCCTTGCTATGGTTCAAACTTGAGCCTCTCATGCTTAGCCTCCATCAAACCCCCGATATAACAAGAGTTGCTAGCGTTTATTGCCGCTATGCGATCCCCGACCTTGTTGCTAATAGCTTTCTTCATCCTTTACGTATCTATTTGCGCAGCAAAGGCACTACATGGCCATTGATGTGGTGCACTTTAACCTCAATTGCTTTTCACTTCCCAATCATCATTTATTCGACCTTTTATCTGTCTCTTGAGTCCCCGGGATAGCAATTTCTAACTTCATCAGTAATTTTAACTCCCTATTCTTCCTTTTATGTTACATGTTCATTGCTCGTGCCGGCAAGGAACCTTTATCAACACCATTAATAACATCTCAAACATTGCCAACATCTCCTTTAACAAATTCTTCATCATTAGGTCACGAATGGGGAATTCTAATTCGACTCGCAATACCAAGTTGTATAGCCGTTTGTTTAGAGTGGTGGTGGTACGAGTTCATGACAATTTTAGCCGGGTACTTACACAACCCTCAAGTGGCACTAGCAACGTCAGCTCTAGTAATACAAACTACGTCTCTAATGTATACATTGCCAGTGGCACTCAGTTCGTCGGTGTCGACCCGAGTAGGCAACGAGCTCGGAGCTGGTCGGCCGGAGAAAGCCCGTTTGGCCACAGTGGTGGCCATAGGATTAGCCCTATTGGTCTCATTATTTGGGCTGTTAGGGACAACTCTTGGGAGAGAAACTTGGGGAAGAGTATTTACAAATGATGTTGAAGTGCTTGAGCTTACAAAGACTGTTTTGCCCATTATTGGATTATGTGAGCTAGCAAATTGTCCACAAACCACAAGTTGCGGAATTCTTAGAGGAAGTGCTAGGCCAGGTATTGGGGCAACAATCAACTTTTACTCATTTTATCTGGTGGGTGCGCCATTGGCAATAATATTAGCCTTTGTTTGGAAACTTGGCTTTTTGGGTCTTTGTTATGGACTTCTCGGTGCTCAAATTGCATGTGTGGTGTCAATATTGACTGTGGTTTTCAAAACAGATTGGGAAGAGAGACGTTCAAAGCCGCAAATTTGGTGGGCAAAGGTAACGATGACCAAACAGTCAAATGTGATGAAGAAGCACTTATTGGGTTTGTTAAAGAAGCTGCTTTTGAAAAGTGAAAAATTAGAGAAGGAACACACAACCGATACTAAGCCTAAGATACGGCATTAACAGGACAAATTCAAACGCCTCTTTTACCTTCCATTATTATTATTTCTCCAACTCCTTTAATGTACCATGTACGTGTTGGTTTTGTCTTTTCTTTTATATTTCTCACTTGTCACCTTCATTGGTTCAAAACGTTGGATTGTGAAACATATTAATTTTGTTTTTTTTTTTAATCAGGGTCACATGTATTAATGTACTGTATATTCTTCCATTTCCATAAGTAGCACATACATATATATGACAAACGATTTGAGCTCATATAATAAGAAAGTTGATTTGATCGAACGCTGCTTGATATTTTAGATAACTTATAGTTAATCTAGGTTTAAATCAATATTTTCCACATGTTTTTTATACAACATGTGGATGCATGTTCACATATGGGCTTGTCTAAACATGTGCTTAGCACATGCTTCTAAGAAACACATGAAATTTCCTTATTTATTATTTAAAGCTTCAAAAATGGAAATTGACTAAACCTCTCATGGTATAAGCTTTAATTTTGGCACTCACACACATGACATGACACAAGTATAAACCATACCCCAACGATTCACATAAACCTATATATATATATATAAACCAAGTCCTAACGATTCACGTAAACCTCTATGTGTGTGTGTGTATAAACCAAGTCCTAACGATTCACGTAAACCTCTGTGTGTGTGTGTGCATATTAGATTTTTCTAATATGTGTGTGTGTGTGTTTCAATTCAGGATCCTGAATTTGTTAAAGTTCGGGAAAGCTAATAATTTTCCCGGACTTAAAAAAACCAAGTCCTAACGATTCAGCGTGAAACCTATATATATATGTGTGTGTGTGTGTGTGTGTGTGTGTGTGTGTGTGTTTCAATCCAGGATCATGAATTTGTTAAAGTTTGGGAAAGCTAATAACTTTCCCCGAACTTAAAAAAATCTGGGATCCTTGACCTATATATATATTAAATGTTCCAATTCAGAATTTTGAAGTGGGGAAAGTCAAACCTCATGGTTTAATAGCTTTTTTCGAGCTTTCCTAGACTTTAAAATCCCGGACTAGATTGTAGACTATATATATATATATATATATATATATATATATATATATATGGGGAATGATCAATGAGAACCATTAAAATTACACTTGTTTTTACACTCATTAATAGGAGAGAGAAAATATAAGAGGGAAAATATTTTGGATGGGGTCGTATATGTATATCGCATCAATTGATTCACTTAAATCTAAGGGCTAATAAATGAGTATAAAAATAAGTATAATTTTAAGTGGTCTAATTGATCCTCCCCCATATTTTATATATATATATATATATATATATATATATATATATATAGAGAGAGAGAGAGAGAGAGAGAGAGAGAGAGAGAGAGAGAGTCGTTCTACAATAAGGCATGTTCACTCTTGTTTAAGTGAGAATGTCATTAAAATACAAAAAAATACAGTATTTCAATACATTGAAATTGTATTTTTTTTAGTTTAGTGTATTAAAATTTGTGTTTTTTTATTTATTAATAAGGCATCCTCTCTTTAATAAAGTGAGGATGATCATAATATATATATATATATATATATATATATATATATGTATGGGGAGATCAATGGACCCTTAAAATTACACTTATTTTTACACTCATTTATTAGACCTTATATTTGAGTTAATCAATTAATGTGATATACATAAAATATTTTCCCTCTTATATTTTCTTTCCTCTCCGTTAATGAAGTGTAAAAATAAGTATATATATATATATATATATATATATATACATACATACATACATACATACATACATATATATGTATATGTATGTATGTATGTATATATATACATACATACATACATATATATATATTTTTATATGTATGTATATATATATACACATACATACATACATACATATATATGTATGTATGTATGTATGTATGTATGTATGTATGTATATAATTCTTCGAGCAAGAGCCCTTTTCAAAACCAAATATATGAAATGGGTAAAGTGATATTTGGGGCAATGGGACAAGTGGTATTCAATTTCGTATATATATATATACATACATACATACATACATACATATATGTATGTATGTATGTATGTATGTATATAATTCTTCGAGCAAGAGCCCTTTTCAAAACCAAATATATGAAATGGGTAAAGTGATATTTGGGGCAATGGGACAAGTGGTATTCAATTTCGTTCTTTATTTTATTTGCTATTAACTAATATTTCGCCACTAATTTGTATTGATAAAAGTTTAATTAACAAATGGGAACTGTCAAGTTTAAATAGCTGCATGCTCCAGCTCATTATCTATTGAATCCAGCTCCCCATATCCAAGGACACGGGGGCTGTATCCACTGACTATGTAATAAAAGAATTAGCCATAGAATTAATTGGCTTCGAAGGAAAAACCCTAATCAATTTCTCTTCTATGGGTCCAACATTTCTGCTAGTTCATGAGTCAGAACGTCACGCATAATCAATTCAGTCTCTAGAGACTTATCATCGATATTCAAAATTCAATTCTGAGGGCAGTGAAAAAATCTACTTTCAAATCAAATGACAACATAAATTATTAAGTGCTAACGCTGTCACCCCACCTCCTCTGTTTTCTAGTTCTTGTGTGGAAAAGTTTATCAAAAGAAGGTGGGCTAGTGATCAAGTGTGAAGCTGTGCGTACTTGAATAAAGATAATTAATTGACATGACTGATGATACCGTCGATTGAATGAAAGATAATGCAGTTGTAGTGTTGTGCTATTATAGTCCTTTGGGACCCGTAAACACATACAACTAAGAAAAGGGACACCATTATTTAGAATCGTGAAATAACCAGCTAATCATCAAGTTTCACAAGGTATATTATAGAGTCTCATCCAACGGTACTGTTAACGAGATCAATTTAGATTCACAGATATACCAGGATTGTAGATAACGGGTTGTTTTTCAAAAAAAAAGCAGAAGCAAGCTCACATTCAGATATTGTAAAATTACGATGCTCAAGTCCATTAAAGACGGTGATGGAAATTGTCACATCAAAGAGATAACATGGCAGTGTTTCCGTTCTGGTAACAAATGGACCAGCAGATTTGTAAATATTGCATACTCATGACGTAGTGTGCATGACTTTTGAAAGTGACAGTTCATATTTAGTAAAAACTATTTAAATATATATATATATATATATATAATGTAATATTTTTGTAG